>JBBBVU010000024.1:21708184-21742200 GCA_037177055.1 Atherinosoma microstoma | reverse complement strand
CTCATGAAGCAATGAACCCAGATCCAGAATCATCAGTGTAATTAGCCTGACAAATGGTCAGAGATCACTGTGTGTGAATGTGTGAGTGTTAAAAACCCACCACGAGAGAGAAAAGGCTCCATGTTGCCTTCACTGTCACCAACAGATTAATAACTGAGCAACCAATCACTAATGGTCAGTTATGTTTTATGCTACATTTGAGTCTGTGTTTGAGCATCTTACTGCATACAGTATATTCAAGGATTTCTAAGGACACTTTCTGCCTTTTGGGACCCTATAAATTGTGCTTACTGCTAAATTTATAGGCCTTTGTTCGTCTGGCTGATTCTCCCCGACTGTGCTCTTATTAAGGAGGCACCGACTTTAAAGCGAGTCCTGCTGTAAGGCTGAAATTTTAATTCTCTGTCGAGGTGTTGGGTTGTAAACCCTGCAGGTACATAAAGAGTTCAGCTTCAGATCTCACCCTTTGAACTCAAAATGTGCATAATTCAACATGAAAGCAGCAATAAATAGACACAACATGGCTGATTATGACATTATGACCAGTTTGTTCCTATTTTCATACATATCCAGCACATACTTCAATATGTAAGGGCATTTTAATCAATATTAAATCAATACACATCTTTATAAAGTGAATAAACAACTAAGAGATAACTCTGGAGATGAATTAAATACATCAAAATCTCCAGATATAAATACACTGTTCCCCATAAAGTTAGAATACAAAATCATGATACTTCGTACAAACAATGATTGTCATTGTTTGGAGTCATTTCTCAGAATATGAATTTATTTGGTTCCTTTTTTACTTTGTTTTGGTTCCCTGCAATAAATATTTTTCATTTTCTGCCATTTTAATCTCCATATTTAGTGCTTGTGATAAAAAGTGCCGTTTGCAATGACAACAGGCTGTCAGGGAGCTGCCAAACAAATAAAATCCTGGGCCATAAACAACAACGAGCTTCACATCATAAAAATGTCCTTTGTTTGATGAGCTTAAAACAGAAGACTGACGTGGTTTGGAAAGAGGTTTACCGCTAGTGGAGCCATAGGGATGGATACGGTCAGCAGCAATACTCAGTCAGGCTGTGGTAGTTAAACCATGAGGCGTCGGTACTGAAGGGCCCGAAGTGAAGTATCAGGCCAGCCCGTCTGGCACCAACAACCATGCCATGCTTTAAATCCCCTTTCTTCCTCATTCTGGTGCTCAGTTTGATTGTCATCAAGTGGTCTCCCCCATGTCAACATGACTAAATGTATTCAGTTACTGCCATGTGATTGGCTGGTTAACTCTTCGTGTTGAGTGTGTATCGTCTTGTTTTATTTCTCCATCCTGTTCTTGTTTTTTTCTTCCCTGCTTTCATACTACAGATGTAAATGAGCAGTTTTACTATGAACAGGCATGGTTACATCATGCATCTCTGTACTGATGTTCATTAATAAGCGCCGTCGCAATTAACAAATTTAAAAAAAATAAAAGGTGAGAAGAACTGCAGAGCTGTGCTGATTATCCGGGCTGACACAACAATCTTCATATTTGATCAGTTGTAGGTAGAAACTATGCATGAATGCAACTTAAATGGCTTCAAACAGATTTAAAAACAAGCCAAAAAACAAAGGGAAGGAAAATGTCGTCCTTGTTGTCAGATGTGCAAATAATGATGCAATAAACAGAATACAATACTGTCAGAAGAATTTATATATTTTATATCTCGTGCTGAATATTTTTCTCCCAATTGACATGTAGTCAGAATTTCAATTTTTTTCTTTTTAGATAATAAGATACGCTACTGTTCTTTTAAAACATGTTTCTCCCTCCTAAATGCTTGTTGAGGAGCGAGACTCAGATCTTCCCCCGTCTCCTCGGGTCCATCGCTTTGTGTTCGTGCAGCGGTTTGCTTAAATGACAGTGAAACGATCGATAAGGCGACGACAAGACGCAGCACATTTTGTGTGTCAGACGCGAAGCTGGCTGAGACTTCTACTGGATCTGCTCACTGTAAAATAAACTCTGCTCTCAGACACTGTGGAAACTGGCAAATGTCACTTTATAAAAAGAAGCTCCGCCTACTCACTAACGTTTTAACTTCTGCCTCGGCTTCGTGTGTTTTCTCCAAACACAAACCCTTATTTTCATTACGTCTTCTGCCTTTTCATTCTTGAGGTGTTTGCATTCAATACATTTCTCTTTATGATTGTTTTATTCACATAAAGTTTAAAAAAGGTGTTGAATAAACAAACTATAATGGACAATACACCAGACTAGTTGGAGCAAAAAGAAAAAGAAAAAGCAAAACCAAGAGGCAGCTTCACTCGCCGGCCATTTTATCAGCTCCACCTGTTCAATAGCTTGTCAACACAAATAGCCAATCAGCCGATCACATGGCAGCAACTCGATGCATCTAGTCATGTAGACATGGTGAAGACGACTTGATGAAGGTCAAGCTGAGCATCAGAATGAGGAAGAAAGGGGATTTAAAGCAAGGCATGGTTGTTTGTGCCAGACAGGCTGGTCTGAGTCTTCACTCCGGGCCCCTCAATACCAACATGGCGTGGCTTAACCAGCACAGCCTACCTGACCATGTCCATCCCTTTCTGAGCACAGTGGAGCATCTTCTGATGGCTACTTCCAGCAGGATAATGCACCATGTCCCAAAGCTCAGATCATCTCCAGCATGACGATGAGTTCACTGTACTCCTCCACGGTCACCGCATCTCAGTCCAATATTTCACCTTTGGGATGTGGTAGAATGGGAGATTCTCATCATGAAATGAGAAATACTTTATCCCAGAGGGAAACTGCAATGTTGCTGTAGTTGTTTTTGTTTTGTTTAATCATTCATTCATTTTCAATTCTGCTAATTTCAATGCAGGGAGGCAGCCTCATCCAGCAATTACCAGGTGAGAGGCAGGGTACAGCCTGGCCAGTCCATCCATAGAGATGACACATGCACATCTAGCTACACTGGAAAATGTTTTTAGAACTTGATTTGACAGATTTCTTTGATGCAAAGTCAAAACTGACCGATGCACTTGACAAAAATAGATAAACAAACGTAGCATCTGAAAAAATGAAGTCGTAACTTTTAAGTTAAATTATAAAATCTAAGATTCAGTTTTGATCAAATTTCATCTCCACTTGTTCCCCATCAGCAGCGGGTTGTGTATTTATCCTAAAGATGAAAAAGAAAAGTAATATTTTTGGAACGTGGAGGCTTTGTTGCTGGACCTCCAGGAGGATCAAAAGAGTTTAGCCTTGTAGCTCAGGCTAAATATCAGCTGCTAGCAGATGTAAATCATACATGTTGATCCTGCGGCCCGAAGAGACAACACGACAACATCAGAACAAATCTGCCTGTGATCCACTTCGGCCTCGTGCAGAGTTTGCTGAAGGTTAAACTAAATCAAAACGGCTTTATTTCCACCGGTGGCCCGTTTAAGTCTTTGAACTGGCAGGATGAAAGCTGCTAAAATGAGCTGCTACAACAAAGCGCTAAAATTAACCCGCAAAGCAAAACTTCAGGACGGCTGGAGCCCAAAGATGATTTTTTTTAAATGACAGCAGGAGTCAAATTTTGTTCCTCTGATATATCTGACTTTACGAAGGCTCAAAGGATCCAACACGGGAAAGATGAAAGAATCTACTGACCGCTGATATAAACCGCTGACTTTCTACTGTTACTTTACTCTTTGTGGGCTGGAGACACACACAAACACAGCTCAGCACACACACCTTCAAGTCCAGTCTCTCTATCAACAGATGAGACTTTGATGATAATGACGTCTAATGACCGCCATTTACCACCTTAATGTGAGGCAGCAGTCATTTTCTACCTTGTAGCAGCAGCTTTGTCTCCTGAGTGCAGAGGAAGCAGAAATTACCCAAAAATACACTTCTGTTATCTTCTGTTAATGGACATATGAAAAGAAATATGAATAATTTTATAAAAGGAGTATCAGTCTCGGTTGTCGGTCAAAAGACTTAAGTAAAATATCGGTATATCGGATCTTGGCCTATATCGCGCATTCCTTGAACAAAGTAAAAAACACTCGTGTATGACACACACACATTATACAAATAACATCTCACACACGTTTTACATTTTCCCTTTGGAGATAAAGTATGTTTTCATTTCATTATTGATGACATTATGGTGACGTCACAACTTATCGATTTTGAAAGGCCTGACTAGTCGACCTCAATCATCGCCTAGATTCCCCATCCCTAGCTAGCAGCTTTTGCAGACTTTAGGCAAACAATGAAGACCTGAAAGTTATTGTAAGGAAAAGTCAAACAGAGTTTATTCGTCTCTGTTCCTGTAGGTTAGCATCTTTGTAGCAGGGAAGGTCAGAGTGACTTTATGTCTCTTTCTCCTCTCAATGGATCTCTGCATCTTGCTTATTTTGCTTTTGGTGTCAGGCCTCCAGCTGGTCTGAAACCATGGCAACCATTGCATGAACTTTAATGGTGCAAATAACCTATTATTTATCTCTTTATGGTCATTTAATCATCACTGAAAGCCTGTAATAGAAATATTTCAGAAGACTACTCCTTCACTTTAACTCTTTGTTCCTGTACAGCCAGAAGCTGGAGGATGAAGGTCTTTTACTGTCCAAACTCCAAAGATTGGGCTAATTTCCAAAGCAAAGCTTGCAGATGTGAATATGTGTATTTACAAAGCTGCGTATTGATTTTTTCCCCAGATTGAAATGGTTAACCGTGCAGAAAAAGGTCAGAGGGGGTCTGCAGCATTTCATTCTTGTGTCATGTGACTGGCCGAGCTCTTTCAGAGACGAGGCTGTTGCAGAGTCGCTTCACTGGAAAACTGGTTATGCAAGCAATTACCTTCATCATTACTGCTGCACACCAAACTATGGCTGTGCTGAAAGGAGGACAGCCTTGTTCCTTTTCATCCATCCTCTATGTTCTTGAGCTTTAACACTGACACTGAGGGGAATATTGCAGGGGATTTTCACACATTTTTGGTGGGCGCTACCAACACGTTTAGCTGTGTTGCTCATTCAACAGAGGCATGATCCTGAGCAGTGATATCTTGTTGTAAAGGTGAATAATCAGGCTTTAACATGACAGACTGATTTGATGAAGTCCATAAATGACCAACACAATTGACAAAATTAAGAACAATACTCACTTAATATTAATTCAGTGATTATTACTCAATCATTATGTCATCTGAATAAATAGCTTGACCCTTAATCCAGGTATATTTACTGATAAAAGCTGTCAAATTAATTAGAAAACTGTTTATCTAAAGTTTATTTAAGACAAACATCTTTTTAAGGCTAAAACTGTGACACCAAGACAAGAGAAAAATTCCCTTTAAAAGGTATTTAAAGTGAAAGTTTAAAAGTCTGTCCTGATCAGTGCGAGACATGACTGTAAAAACCTTCTGAGCCGAGTTAATTATCATCATATTCTTCCACTCATTATAATTTAATCACCTTCTAATAGGTAATTTCATTTCTAATTTTGAATATGAGCCTGAGGCTGGATCACATAGTGATGGTATCATTCTCATTCTGCATCTGTCCTGTAACATGCTGCCTAAAAACCAGTTCTTATCCAGTTTACTCGTCCATTTCATGGGATTATAATCATATTTTGAGTTTCAAACAACTAAAGTTTGTTTCATATCTTCTCGGTAATCTGAAAGATTGGCTTAATGGGACATAAGTGAAGAAAAAACACAACAGGAAAGAAAAATATATAAAAAGTACACGGCAGCATTTCCACGGCGCTTATTGGGTGAGAGTTTACCGAAGCATGGAGGGAGATAGGAGGCTTAATTAGTTTAATTATAATGCAAGGCTGTCATCTGCTAAACTGTAAGGTGCACCTTAATCTGCCAGCTAATTATAGGATGTTCTGCGGTGGTGGAAGTGACGGGGCTGTTGAGATACAGCTGAGCCCATGAGCAAAAAAATGCAACAGTTTGTTCTTCATTTAATGCAGAATCACCGATGAGAGCATTAAATATTTTAGTATTTTAGCTAATAAACAGCGTCAGTGAAAGGTTTTGAATTAAAGCAAAGTCGCGGCTCGTTAGACTCTGCTCCATCGGATGATTAGAAAAAGAAAACGAGGCTTGCGGACATTTCTTGGTCTAAAAATGCACCATTTAAATTAGTTAAAGGCAAGCTAAGTAAAGATACAGCTGCTGTTCACAATGCAAACATTCAGACTTTACATTTCCCAAAGAGAAGTAAAGGAAGGTGGAACATCTTTCATAGCCTGAAGATTTGATTCGGTTGTAATTCACCTGCAAACCAACATGGATGTGGACACGTCTCAGGATCTGGCCTCCTTATCTCACTGTTTAACCACAAGCAGCTACTTTTGATGGGGCATGTATGGGGGAGGGGGTGAATAAGATTTGATATCTGAGGAGCAAAAACATACATAAACATCTCACACACAGTGATCTCTGACCATTTGTCAGGCTAATTACACTGATGATTCTGGATCTGGGTTCATTGCTTCATGAGGATCTTGAAAATCTGTGCAGGTTGTTTGAGTAAAATGGAAGTCTAAAATAATGACATTTCGTGTTAAATTAGTCAACTCCAAACTTTTCACACGGACAGCTTGTAGCCTGAGACCGAGTAATACATCCAAAACATTTTAAAATGTAACTCCTAAATATTACATGTGCTCTGATGGGAGGAAACATGTTTGTTTACAGGTTGCCTCATTTTCTCTCAGCAGGAAAAAGAGTAGCCAGGCATCCACTCAGCAAACATCAAATTTTTACCATTACAGGACTAGATGGAGCCCATCAGCTCTCAAATTCTCTTTAATGGTTTAATTTAAAGTGACGCATGACTGAATGGCAACGCTTCGATTTAACAGAGAATCACATTTACAGACTTCTCGGTTTCACTTAAAGGAAGACTTCTACACCCAGAAAAGAGAGTTTTTCATCAAACAGAATCCGTGGACATTGAGAGAAGTTATCAAGTACTCTGCATGTAAGGAATGATGTGGACCCCCTCTCATCTTCAAGCATGCAAATTTTAAAAAAGGCTCATAAAAAAGGAGGACACGTTCCTGGTAGAAACTCCTACTTCCAAAAGGAATCTGCTCTAGTTTAAAAGAAGGCTTTTGCAGGAAATGGTACTAAACACAGAAAGATATATTTAGTAAATCCAAATCGGAGACTGAGATGGAAGATGACTATTTTTAGTTCACCAGCCAAAAATTCTGCTCCGGCCTGTGGTGCAAACACAGATGTTACCTGAAGGCACATCCCTGTGATAATCAATCTATGTGCTTATGGTATTACGTAAACTAAACATTAAAGATGTGCCTAAATGAACAGTAAGCATCTGGATGTTGTTACTCTACTTTCCCAGCTAATCTCTTCTCTTTCAGCCTCTTTCAGAACGAGCACAAAAGACAGAGGAATTCTGTTTCTTTTGTATAATTATCGTTTTTTTTTTTAATAGGAGAAGAAAAGCTGAGCACTTCTTGACAGCATATGTGTTCACAAACACGCCAACAGGCGGGCGCAAACAGATCATTTGAGTGGCAGATGCTTGTTGTGTCTCCGGTGGATTGATGGGTAAAAATTAATGAGGGGTTGTGCACGTTTTGCATTAAGCCAGGTTTATCAGTGACAGATGCAGTGACTCCTGGATGAGATGCGGAATTAAACGAGATAATCACTGTGCAAAAGACTCAAAAACACTCGCACCGAGATACACGAGCGGCCGAGCATGAATACAAATTACATGAAAAATGCTTCTGTTTCAATATATCCTGCAAAGGAACGCCCTGCTACAGCATCGTCTAACAAGCACAGCGTGAGATCCATTTCTGTGCCGTTAACCTCCTCCTGCAGAGGCTGAAATGTTATAAGCTCATGCTAAAATGCAGAAGAAGAAAGTAAAGTTTGAGAGAAAACTGCTGAGAGGGAGATCAAATGGATATTCTTGGTCATCTAAGGCCACAGAGGCAAGTCACAACAAGAACAAAGGTGGCTCCTCGGTCTTTTCCACTTCTCTAGTTTTCAGATCTTAATGGTGAAATTGGAATTCAGCCTGAGTGCTGTCAGTGCCCTGAATGTGTGTTGCAGAGACTCTGAGTTGATTACAGTCTATCTTCTGTTCCTTTCATCTTTCCACAGGTCTCGGCAGTGTCAGACTCCTACAACAGCTCTTTGGCAAGGTTTTATTAAGGTGGACTGAGGGGGCTCATCTCTTCCCTTATCTGAAAGGACTGACGGCTGTTGGAGGCGGCTAGAAAACCATTTCATGTCTCCGTTCAGTTGTCTGTCTCTGTAACGTCTGCAACAGTAGAACAAGAAAAGATACCTGAATGCCAAACACACTTACATTTCTCCTCTCACAGCCTTAGTTTATCTGCATAAACACTGTCCACTTCTGCCATGGACTGATACAGTATTAAAGCCACTGAAGATAACTGGCATTGTTTGGTTTTTATGGTCATTAGAGAAGCTTCTCTGTCCAGCAAACCGAAATCTTACAGACTTTTAGACTTAAAAGAAATGGATGAATCATTAAATTAACGGGGAAAAAACACAGATATATAAAAGTCACAACCTGGATTTAACTAAGCAAATAACAAAGAGCCTTCCATTGCATAATTACTGCATGGATGAGGTTTCAGCTGGCAACAAGTTATTTAACCCCAACTGATGCAATGAGAAGTCCTCATCTTTTAAACATCCATATTGGAAGACACATCCTGTGGTTGTGGGAAATTATTGGCATCAAGCAGGAGAAAAAAATCTAAGGAGAAATGGGTTAAGAGCTGTCAAATGCATTATTAAAAAGGGAAGAACCATCATCTTTGAGGAAGAAAAACACTTATCAGTGAGGCTAAGTGGGGGGAAAAAAAGGCTTCAATTTGCTAGGGAGCATAAAGATTGGACTGTGGAGCAATGGAAGAAGGTCAGTTGGTCTGATGAGACCAGATTTACCCTGTTCCAAAGTGATGGGAGCATCTGTGACGCAACGTACAAGCCTGTGGGGGCAGTCTATGATCTGGGGTTGCTGCAGTCGGTCAGGTCTAGGTTCAGGTTTAGGTAAAGCAGCATTATGTGCCTAAAGAATGAGGTCAGCTGAATCTACAGAATGAGCAGGTTATTCCATCTTCCCCGACGCCACGGCCATATTCCAAGATGACACCACCAGGATTTATGGGGCTCAGATTGTGAAAGAGTGGTTCAGGGAGCATGAGACATCATGTTCACACATCGACTGGCCTCCACAAAGTCCAGACCTGATCCCCATTGAGAATCTTTGGGATGTACTGGAGAAGGCTTTGTGCAGTGGTCAGACTCTCCATCATCAACACAAGATCTTGGGGGAAAATCGATGCAACACTGGATGGAAATAAAAGTTGTGACATTGCGGAAGCTCATTGAAACGATGGCACAGAGAATGCTGCCGTAATCAAAGCTAAAGGCGGTCAAACAAAAATATTAGAGTACATGACTTTTTTTTGGACGGGCGGTGTTGTATAAAGTACAGCAGTGAAATTATAGCGTGCCGTGTTATAACGTTCTTGTACAACCTACAAGCTGAATCTTGGCATCGGTATCTTTCTCTTTGTGACCTCAGGAAAACTTGCTGGTGGGTTGGCTGCCAAGAAGCAAGAACCCACACTCATCTTCTTGTCATCTCTATCTGTAGCTGTTCCCTGCATGATCAACCTTCCCGTTCAAGCCTCTGGACTGTGAAGAAAATAAAGCTTTTTTTTTAAAATGCTCACCATCAGCATCGCTGTCATGAAGAGAATAAAACTGCTCTGCATCTGTTCTTCTGGTAGCAACAGCATGGAACAGATGAACCCCTGAGTCAATGGCCTGCAGCCAGAGATGCACCCACTTGCTGAACTTCATTATTCCTGGTGTCATTTCCATCCAATGATCCCGCTTCCCTTTTCTAGATCAATCACTCAGAGCTCCACCCTAAATGTGAAAGGCTGCTCTCACTGAAGACACAACAGCTTTATCTTCGGTTAGTCTGGTCAACAAACTGTCTAGGACCATTAAACTGGATCTTAATGGATTATTATAGAGATAAAAATCAGCTTGTACACTGGCAAACCAAAACAAGAGCCGACAGCCATGAACCTGCAGTAAACAGCAGCTCAGCAGGTATCCGACAGCCTTTATCAGGTCTGATTAATGCATGGAAAACAGGGGATGAACAGAGGTGCAAACATTGAAGAATTTGCCGTTTTATTTTTACCGCAGGTGGAGCTTATATCTCCCCCCCTCCTCTTTCTGCTCCTGCTCCTGAGAAAGAAGCTGAATACGAGGGGTGGCAACAGAGGATTAAATAAGTGGAGACAGTTTATCATTTATCCCTCCATCCATCCTCTCCTCTCTCACCCACAGGCTCTGATCTGATTATGTTTGTGACTGTGGGGTTTCAGGGAGATGTGTGTGCGTATATATGAAGCTCAGACTACATGACCCTGTGCTGGAAAGATAGAGAGCAGGAAAAAATTAAATTCCTCCTGAGGGCAGCGTGACGGTCTGTTAAAAAGTGTCTTTTTGCTGCGCTCAGGTTCAGATTTTTATCTGCAAAGGATGACGTAGTTGTTGAAGGAAGAGTTTCAGTCTGATGACAAACCGTGGGGAATTGCTCCGGGGTGGCGTTATTAGCTGAGGCTGTTGGTCCGGTCGCTAATCTCCCAGCAGAGCTCCAGACGGAACCCAATTACATGCATTTAAAAAATAAAATAAAAAAGCAAAACAGCATCAAGAGCCTCCAATTATAGTTTAATTAAAATGTATTTTTTATTTCTTTAAGTCTGGCTGTTTTCTGTCAGACAGGTGTGTTTTCAACCACTCCTTTCTCTGTGGTTTAACCCTTAAAACTCCACTAGCTCACCGGCGCTGTCGCTTATATGGTCAACAGTTTCTCAGGATCAGTAGTGTGTAGCTCTGTGGGGTGAATTGTGATGGACAGCTTACCCTTTAAGTGCTCTATGGAAGTTTTCCAGGCATTTATATCCCACCCAGGAGGTTTACAATCTAGCTGGAAAATGTAGTGTTTATCCACAGACTATGTGGTAAATCCACAGTGAGTGATCCATGATAACACCAATATTTATCACATTTTCTTAATAAAAAAAGATCACTATCACTAGTATGTTGCTATGAGACCTCTATTTTGACCTGAACAATATGATGAAGCCGCTTCCTTTCAAACTCTCCACCAATCAGATAGCTTAAATGGATGGTATTATCCAATCAGAAGCAGCCAAAGATCAACAAGTGAGCAGAAATAAAGCCAAGAAGATGGTTTTGATGCATGGTGGTGCCAAAAGCAGCTGAGTTGGAGTTGCTTTTGTGAGAATATAAGGTAGTAGCATAAATAGTAGCTTTTGTGAGAATAGGAGGTAACTAGTAGCATAAATAACTGTAAATGAGGAAAAATTGTAAGCATGTAAATAGTTTCTGTTGTGTGTTTATTTCAATGCCAATATTTTTTCTCCTGGAAGCCAAGACTTGAGAGAATGATGTTGGGATGAGAACAGGCTTGGTCACTGTAGATCTGAGTGTTATTTCTACAAAGTACTGTCAGTAATACATTCTGTTTTCTGGTTTAAGTTGGCTTCTATAGTGCAGTATCATCACAGATATATTCATTTTAAAGTTTCCTCAGCAGGGTGGCCAGGCTCTGCCTTAGCGAGGGTGAGCAGCTCGGTCATCTTGGAGGGGCCTGCTCCACCATGCCTGCTCCACCATGGCTCAGGCATCTGGTTAGGATGGCTCCAGGACGCCTCCGTGTGAGGTATTCCAGCCACATCCAACCAGGAAGGAGACCCTGGGAAGACCCAGGATGTGCTGGAGGGACTACATCTCCCGGCCGGCCTGGGAACGCCCCGGGATCCCCCCAGATAAGTTGGGAAATGTGGCTGGGGAGAGGGAAGTCCGGGCTTCCCTGCTTAGGCAGCTGACCCGTGACCATACCCTGGATAAGCGGCAAAAAAAAAGGATGGATCCATTTTACATAATTTTAGCCTCATAATCTGACAACTGAGGCTGTCCTGAAAACAATTATGTCTGGATGTTGACTGGGATTTTTACATAAGTTTGACCTTAAAATAGCAAAAAAAGGCTTGGAGTTTTAATGGTTAATCACTGAGGAGGAAGAGATGAGGAGGTAAGCTCTGGACGAGAGGACAAGGCAGGTTTAATCCGTCCGAGAGTGTGGGCACGTTGTTTCTATCGCGACCCTTGATCTCAGGAAATGTCAACGTGGGAGTGGAGAGCCACATAAATCTGGACAAAGAAAGCCAAAAAAAGTGATTTTAGCTGGACAAAAAACAAAAAGTCTGATCTGATTCATGGTATGAGGGCCACAGTTGCCCCCCCCATCTGCCCACACATGGGGAAGCTGAGCATTAAGTGACGTCCTGTGTGGGCGCCATCACCTCCATGTTCAGCAGAGAGACAAAAGCTAGATTTTCTGTCTGAATCAGAGCTGCCAGAAAGCAGACGGACGGTCAAACGTTTGTGAGATGCAACCATGATGTCATGCATATTCAGCCTGAAGACCAACAGCAAGGATTAACCCGGGGATTTGCTTTCCTGCTCAGATTCTGTCCATGTTAAATAAATTGTAATGCGCAGAGCTTAAACTCTCACCAGGGAAAAAATATGCTGCAAAACGAATGTTTATTTAACCACTAACAAAAACAAACATCATTTGCCTCCATGTCATTTGATTTTTTTTTCCATAATGCCATAAGATTTCTGCCATCTTCGTGGTTTTTAATTGGAGAGAAATTTAAGTTTTACACTTTTAATAATCTCTAAAGTTGATAACAAACTTCAGCTTTGCCATTATCGGATGAAACAGACCAGACTTGGGCTGAGTGCTGAGTTTGGTTTGTGGCCCTGCTTCATTAAATGCTAAAAAAAAAACACGCCAGCAAACTAAATTCAGTCTACATCTGATGATGTCTCAAAGCTAAGGAAAAGCCAATTTCGTCTTTCTACACTGCTGTGGGAAAAGAGAACATTTGCTGGCACCAGGGTAACAGAAGAACTGGTTAATTATATACAAGCGAAAAAAAGCATTAAAAAAAAGAAGCTCATCTTCTGCATCTTCTGCATGAAGCTCTTCTGATATTTAAAGTTAAACCAGTAAATGTGTCTCCCAGCTGAAACTATTCATCACAACACAGAACTCATCACAATAAACTACGAGCTGTGATAAAAACCGACAGCCTTTGTGACACGGCTGCAAATATAACGTGATGCTGGAACTCCTACACCATCAGCATTGGACTATTAAAGATGATATGTATGTGAGGATGGGTTTAAAAGACAGAAACGTTCATTTCAGGGTTGGGCCAGTTAGCAGAGCACAAAAAACAGTGTAGTGATGAGGTTTCTAGGTGTAATATTCCTTTAAATCATTTGTAAAATCTTTAGCTTTCCACATTGAAGGCCACATCCAAGTCATACAGGACACTTACGGAATAATGTTTCTTTAATGTTTGATAAAAGTTACGGTCACCACGGCTACACATTTAGCACAAAAACAAACCAGTGGAATTTAATCTAATACCTGGTATGCACTAGCTTGCTCCGGTGTATACCCACCTTACCTTTTGGGTAAATAGTTTCTAAATTTAAAGTGTCCCTGGCATTTATTATTACATTACTTTTATTATTTTACATACATTATAAATAGAAAAGTATATATTCAATAAAAAATTGCAAATTGAACTTGAAATGTAATGAAACAAACAACCAAACTAAACATAAGATTTGTGATGTTAATTATTAAACTAATCTCAATATTATTCATAAACATGATTATTATCCACTCAAGGTTAGTGGAAGTTGAATAATTTCAGCCACTTCAGCGTTGGGTTCTTTTTGTGTATAAAATAAAGATTTACTTGATCTTTAACTTGCCCACTGGTCTGTTAAAGCAAAATTAAAATGATTTGAACTGTATTTATTTACCACCCTCCTGTGTGCCGTGTCACAGAGGAGCAATTTCATAGATTTTTCTTTTCTTTAACAAAGAGGAGATATAAACAGTTAAATGCTGGTGTGTAAACGTCACCATGAGCCAATTGGAAATCTAATCCAGAAAAAGAAACTAAACCAAATGCACCATCACCGTCTTGCATCCTGTCTCTTCTCCGAGCTCTCTCCACAGATGTTTTCCTCATGCACACCTTAATCAAATCAATGGGTCATTAAGGACCTTGTGCAGAACTTAACAAGCTGCTGGAAAACCATTTTATTTTTATGGGGTTAGCAGTGGGGAAACATCTAAAACCTGCAGGACAATGTGGAGTTGGTGGTCCCTGGTATTTTTGTCCTACCACATTGTTTTTTAGCCCTAACCAATTGATGCTACTTAATAAACTCAACTAGGAGGCGACTAAAGCAACCCAGGATTTAAAGAAAAAAATGAAAGAAAAAAAAGCTGCTGTCAGGGGGTCCAAACTCACATCCAATGGCACCCAAAAACTATGTATACTGTATTTAAAAGTATGAACACAACCTATTTGTTTGTTTTGGGGGGGGTTTGGTTTTGGATGATCCCCCAGTACCACAATCTGTTTTACCAGCAGTGTCCATAGACATTCCTCAAGGGACTGACATTGAAGTCTCAGGATACCAATACTTCCCGTTTCCACACACCTGACTCAAATTAAAAGGATACAACAGCCTATGAAGCTTTGCATTATGACTCATTATTTTGGGTCAGGTGTGTTGGAGCAGAAACACATCAAAAACCTGCAGGATTCTGGCCCTCGAGGACCGGAGTTGGACACCCCTGTGTTATACAGTTAAAGTTGAATTTATCTTAAGTGATCTAAAAATACCCTTTTGAAGTGGAGTAATCAAACTTTGTGCTCAAAGGACACAAAAGGAACAAGAGAGAGAAATCTCAGGATACTTTGATTGTGAATTAAGGATTTATATTTCAGTTTTGAGTTATAAGTCCATGAGTAATCACAGGGAGCATGACAGGGCTGAAGTGGAATATAAATCAGAGGTGAGCTGATTAATAAATTCAGTCTTAACCAGTCACATAAATACTCTCTTTGCTCTGAAACAGCTGCACCAGTCACAAAGACACTCAATGACAACATCCTAACAAATGGATCTTAAGGAAACTACAATGTCTCAGAATGAATGAGAATGAATGTTAGTCAGAATACAACTGATAGCAGCATATAACTGGTAAAGCTTTTGTCAGGCAGATCATCAGAAGTCGTACAGGTGAAATACACACCCCAAAATGACCGATACCGCTTTTGTTTTGACTGAAAATGCAGCGAGCAGCTAAATATGTAAATCCTCTTTTGTCTCTGAGCTAAGAAAGGCAACACCAAGCTGGCTGCTCATCGCTCACACACCAGCAAAAATCTGCCTTTTTATTCTAAAGTACCCTTCAACAAGTGCGGCAAGGGGGCATAACGGAGGGAAATGCTTTCAGGCTTTTCAGAACGCATATTTCACACGGGCATTGTGGATGAGCACAGCGTTTAACACCAGGCATTTTTCATATCATCGTCACAGACGTGCTGACTTGTGCTGCTTCTCTCCGGAGACGCCGCCGCAGATTGAGCCTGCATGATTCTGCACTGCAGCGTGCTGAGGCTAGATCAATATGATAGTTTTCTCCAAATTATCTTCTGATGATTACAGCCTTGTGTTTGCTCAGATGGTTAATCGTAGGGAAAGTAATGTAAGAGCGAGTGAACCGTGGCTGCGTGCCGGCTGGTAACCGCACAATGCTGAAGGTCTCATAATCAAACACGACATTTCATCATTTGGTTTAATGGCTCTGCGCTGAGCAGAGTTAAATGGGAAAGTTGTTGGGCAGAGAGAACAAAAAGCACATGAAGAGGCAGGCTTTTGTTGGATTTAAACCCCGTTACAGAGACACGTTATCAAGCTGAGCGGTGTTGACAGCTGGCCTGGAGTTTGGCTGCAGATGCCAACGTTACAGATACAATGTTTATTCCAGGCAGGCAGGTGAGTTTTAGCATCTCTGAGGTAACTAAAGGTTCACTGTAACCACAGTGTGATGGTAATACTGGCTTTCCTCCGTATCTAAAAAGCTCAATAACTGCTGTAGATTAATCTATCTCACCAATTTATAAATACATATTCTATACCCTGAGCCGCCATTTTATTAGGTCGACCTGATAATATCCAATCATCCAATCACATGGTAGCAACTCAAAGTATGTAAGCATGTACAGTATACATGGTCTGGCTAGAAATGCCCTGTTGAGGTCAGAGGAGAATGGGCAGACTGGTTGGAGATGATAGAAAGGCGACAGGAAGTCAGATAAGCACTGGTTCCAACCAAGGTATGCAGAATAGCATCTCTGAACACACAACACGTCCAACCTTGAAGCAGATGGGCTACAGCAGCAGGAGACCACACTGGGTACCATTCCTGTCAGTAAGAACAGGAAACTGAGGCTACAATTCACACAGACTCACCAGAACTGGACAATAGAAGATGGAGAAATGTTGCCTGGTCTGATGAGTCTCCATTTCAGCTCCACATTCAGATGCTAGGCTCAGATCATCACGGAACATGGATCCATCCTGCAGAGCATCAATGGTTCAGGCTGCTCGTGGTGTGATGGTGTGGGGGACATTTTCTTAATATACGTTAGGCCCCTTAGTTCCAAGAAGCATTGTTAAACACAACAGCCTACCAGAGTATTGTTGCCGAATACAGATCCTCCACACAGTGACAAAACGAATCCCATTTTAAAAGTTTTCTGTAAAGACATAATTCTAAGAAACATGCATCCATGTAAAACCACCGAAGACACTACAGGACACGTGTTAGACCTGTAAGTGGCACTGAAGCACAGCCACACAAATACACCAGAAACAGAAGAGAGGACATGGAGCGTGCACAGAACTCATGTTGACGTGCGGGTTTAGGTAGAGATGGAGCAAAGGCGACATCGGTTCAGGACAGAGGCGTTTGGACTGTAAACATTGAAATGAAACAGTGGTGTTTTCAGGATAATGAACCATGTCACAAAGCTCAGATCATCTCCAACATGACGATGAGTTCACTGTACTCAAATGGCCTCCACAGTCACCAGATGAGGTGCAATGGGAGATTCTCATCATGGATGTGCAGCAACTGTGTGATGCTATCATGTCAATATGAGCAAAACCTCTGAGGAATGTTTCCATCACCTCGTTGAATCTATGACACCAAGAATTAAGTCAGATCTAAAAATGGGTCCGACCCGGTACTAGCAAGGTGGACCTGACAAATTGGTCGGATGTATTGCAATGTGGGATTAAGTGTCTTGCCACTGCGTTTCTCAAGTATTTGGGCATGATACCACAGACTCTCATCTAATGGAGAGGAGGAACAATAACTTTAGTTTCAGTGGTTAACAGGAAATATAAAACCACGCTCAACTTTAATAAAGACGTCTGAAAGTTTGATTCTTTATTCCAAAATGTGGTTCAATAAAACATTAAACTTCTACTGCACACAGGTTTTTCTGACACCAACTTTCCGAACAGCTCAGTGCTGAATGCAGCCATGTCTTCCAGGTTTAAGATGCATCTTTCATTGATTTCTATATGAAGCTCTTTAAGGTGCAAGTGTGTAACATTTCAGGCTAAAACTATGTATCTTATTGATAGTTATGTTTGAAGTTATGTGCAGTGGAATTGCAAGAAATATCCTTTTCAAAGAGCTTGCTGGCCCCTCTTACCTTTCAATATGCTACACAGCCACTACAGTAGCCCAGAAGGGCCAAATAGCACCTCAAAAGGAAGGTTTTTTTTGCTTCTTTTTGTATTTTCTGCAGATATGCTTTTCCAACTCGCTTCGAGGGGTGTGTGAGGCAGAGTGTACTATGTGTAAAGCAATATATAATTCATGTTGCGATATTTCACTGAATACTACACACTGGAGCTGAATACCCCCCCCTCCACCCGTGTCATCCAGGGCTGCAGACAGGCACACGAGATAAAAAAGTAATGGCATCCCCATGAGCCTCAGATATTTGCCATCCATCCATCAAAACAAAGACGCTGCTGAAGTGGTGAACGTACACCAAACACACACATAGCTAACACACCACGATGATATCATCCAACTGGAATAAAATACTAGCATAGCTGCAGAGAAGCACATTTTTCTTCCTTTTTCCACTTATTCTCCTCCGTCAGCCTCCCATTCATGTTCATCATAACATTTTCTGACACAAGTCATTTAGCAACCGTAGCACACGTCAGATTCAGGGGTGAAGCTACGATATTATGCATTAAACTTGCATGCAATCTTGCAAAAATTGCCACTTTTTTTTCAATAAAACAATGGTGTAGCAAGACCTAAAGTGCTGCAGTGGGAAGTTTCATGAGACATTAATGATTTCAGCCACTTATATCAACTTTAAGGTCCTTAATCCTCTGCACGACATCCAAAACTTTTTGCACCGATTTGAAGCCTAAAAGCTGAAAGTCTGTCTCGTATTGAGGACCACATGGTTTTTATCTATCTCAGCACACACGCACGCACTCTTTAGCACCTCATTACCCTGAAGTGTACAGATAACTCCAGCTGAGAATGAGTCAAAAGTCATTTCTTCTCAGCACTCATCCCACCGTTCTTCCCGTCTCAGCAGATCTCGGCACAGAGACGAGAGAAGACAGTTTCCCTCTTTTTTTTAGAGAGAAGGATTCGCTCTCGGGAGGTCCGTGTACAAGCTAACAGGGTAGCAACGAGATGGAGCTCTGTTTCAACCATCTCCTCTGGATGTTATTCCCCTCACACAGGCCTGCCCACGCACACACTCATGCACAGTTACCCTGTTATCTCCTCGGCCTGCTAGTCAGCCTTTCATGTTTTCCCCACAGTCCTCTCAGCATGCTGCAGTTGGCCGTGTGCCACTTCAATGAGGATTTGGAAGGATCTGAAAACTGTCTCCATCATTTTGTTCTACCTCCACTGCAGGTGAGCTTCATGCATATCAATTTCAACTGCAAGACAAATGATTCAGTGTTTACCATTTAGCGCAGGTAGGTGTGTGCAGTGGGTTGTGCAATACATTTTCTTTTTATTATTTTATTTAAGTGAAAGCAGCTTCATGCTACTGGAAACAGATCTGAGGGGAACAACAGAGCTGTGTGATAATTCTCACTGGAACGGCAGACGGGCAAACTCAGAAAGTAGTTGGTAAAGAAAGTTGAAAAAGAAAGTTGTGAAGGGTGTATAGAGACCAAAACGCAAGATGGGGGATTTTATTAACCTCTTCTTGATGAGGCTTTTTCTTCTGCCTCCTGTCAAAAATGACATAAATGAAGAATATCTTTACAACCACAAGGGCTGTATGTATAATCTGGGTCTCAAAGGAAAGCTAAGACTCAGGAATACTACGTAAGTGTTACTGTATCAGAGTAAATTCACCCGGAACACTTAAATGTTATCTTCTCCTCAAAGAAAACCACATTATCTTCAGTGAAAACCAGGAAGCAGCCCAGTTCTTCTAGGAGTCAGTAAAAGTAGAAGCTGAAAAAGTGAACCTGAGCAGTTTTCCAGATGTTTTAATAAAAGGTTTTATGCAGGTAAATATCTCAGGAACCCATCGGCCGATTCCGATTATAGACACTTCTATCGATCATTAGTTGGGAGAATGGAGGGACAGCCCCTAAATTCACCTTAGAAACACCATGAAGATCTGAGGAACTGAACCCTGAGATAGTAGATCATAGGAAGAGTAAATACTTCACTATAAAACCTCCTTCATCTCCATGGAAACTACCAGGACCTAATGATTCGTTTCAAACAAAGGCAGAGTCACAGGAGAACACATTAGTAGAGTTTTTAGAGCTGGAATAAAACTTTTGAGGATGGTAATGCTTGGTAGTCTTTTAGCTGAGTTTCTACCTGTGATGTTGGGATGCTGCATGTCGGGATTGGTGCTTCTAGCGTGTGCAGAGATCTTCTGTACTGCACGTATCTCATGCTACCAGGGGCTCTCGTGAAGAAGGGGGTAAAGAGTTGTGGAAAAAACCCACCTGAACCATCATGCTATATGCAAAAAAGTAAGTGTTTGTTATCTCATTACTGTTTCCAAGTATCGTTACTATATCATTAGTTGTTATTAGTTGTTAAAAAAAAAAAAAAAACTCTGCTACAACAATAATTTCCCTCTAAGAAGGATAAATAAAGTATTTTTCATTCATTTCATTCATTCTTCTTCTTCTTATTGTCTAAATAAAAAGAAAAAATGGAAACATTTTTCTTCGTGCAAACATTAAAGTGTTAAAGCAGACTGGACCAGGAGTCTGCTAATACGTCACTCTGAAGACTGAATGTGAAAGCACTTTATGAGATAATGCAATGTAAAGGTTGAGCATTTTCAGCATTCAAAATTATTTTCCTCTTAGACAGAAATATTTCATTAAGCTTTAGAGGAACGATTTAGTCAGAACAGCCATCAGTGATGCAACTGTCACATCCGTCTAACCTTGTTCTACATGGAGAGTCTCATGTGGGGTATTTATCAGGAAAAACCAGACTTCTTTCTCACAGTGCTCTGATCTCTGCTGATGCCGTCTTATTTATCTACTGCGAGAGAGATGCGCGTTACGTTCTAGTGGACTGGATTTCTGGGCTAATTGCAGCGCGGCGGCCCCATGTGTTCGGTTCACAGACAGAACAAGGCTAACAACGTTTGACTCTGATGTGTTGGGACTGAGGACAGCATATTACACACACAAGCATATTCTGAGCGTGCAAGCCTCAGCGTGAGAGTTTTCATGCAGTAGATGTAGCTAATGATGTTTTCCCTTTACTGCCTGTCTTTGAAGCAGACGGATGAGGATCAGAGGATGGAAATGAAATTGGATTTTATACGATGGACCTTTCCTGTTTGGGTTGACAGGGCTGCCTCTCATGTCAATTTGGGATTATCTCTTGACTTTTGTTTGAATAATCTATGTGTATATGAACCCATAAATCCATATTTTACATTTCTGCTTCAACAGTAAATAAATAACTAGAATTCTGACAGCCGGTGTTATCGGAGTGATCAGGACTCATTTAGTTGAGGCTTAATCCTACTTGGTGAGCATTGTTGGCAGCTGGTCTCACCTCATTGTGTTCGTATGATTGGCTGAGACCATTTCTCCATATCTGTGACCAATAATTCAGCCTGCATGTAATCTGGCATTGTGTTGCACCTGTTCTTAAGGCTTGTGGATAAAAATGCCATGACTCCAGGAAGCAGATGACAGATGCCACAGCCAAGGCCCGATAAAACTGATGAGAAGGCGTTATCTCGAACATGGAGAGCAACACAGTGCGCACAGATTTCCTTACAAAGCGGCGCTCTGCAGTATTCCTCTGGGAAACCTTGGGTCCTGACATTCATGAGAAAGTTATTCCGACATGTACCTCTCAATGCTGCATAAACTCCTCTGAAACTAAACAAAAAGCCCCTGATGGTTGACTTATTCTCCAGTTTTCTCAGATTCTGAGCAGACTGAGCCTCCACAAAAAAAAGCCCAAAACTCAGAGCCCCAAGCGATTGTAAACAAACGCACACCGGTGGATTCAGCAAAGTAACGCTAGAAGACATTATCGGACAAAGAGAGGAAACTAAAGAGAGCCGAAGAAGAGCAAGAGATAAGACAAGAGTCAAGAAAAGACAGTTTTTTACTGGCTGCAGGGAGCTCACAGTACAGGTAGGATCCAAGATGGATGCCGGATTAGCCGTCGATAGGGGGTGCATCACTGACAACATAGTATAAGTTGAGTAGTGTCTCTTTAAGTCTGGTTTGGTTTTGAATAAATATGTCAAAGTAAAAGATGAATAATTTTAACTTTTTGTGTCCACATTCTACTTGGACATTATTTATTTGTGACCATAAAGCCAGGACAGGATCAGCCAGCAGCAGCTTCGTACGCTGGCGATTCATTTTCAGTCCGAGTGCGGAGGAACATCGGAGGGGAACATTTCCTGTTCTAACTGTAGCTGGGAGGGACTACGGCACGAGCACAGGTGAAAAGCATTGTGTTTTTCCAGGCAGGGCCTCCTCTAGGTGCTTGGGACAGAGGTGAGGCCTACAGCAGCACTGCTGCTAACTGAGTTTTCACATCAGTCTCAAAGTCTTCAATAACACCTGAACAAGTCACTAAATCTGTTGATAGCCCCTTTTTTGAAAAGAGTTGCTAGAAGGGTCTGAATACTCGCTAAATATGGCGGCCATAGTGTCCACAGCAACGGTGGAGGGTCTACTTCGGGTCGTTCGGACACATGACCAAAAAGGAATGGGTAATATGGAAAAAAAAATTCTAAATAGGAATGGTTTTTAGTCCATATCATTATATTTGTGATCGTTTGGAGCCAAAATCAGAAGCAAAATTCCATATACTGCACAGCTCTGACCCCAAATAACAGAACCTAAAGAACCCACCAAGTATCTTTGGTCAAAAAGACACTAGAAAAACAAACATTTAGCTAAAAGTGGACTAAACTTGGTTTGAAAGTGAAGGAAAGCGTCTATGTCTATTATCAGGTGAAGCTACAAACCCGTGTACATCGAACTTCAGACCTTCACCTAACAAGAACTTTCCACAAATTGCCATGTTAAACAGCCACAAAGTAAATCATAGTTCCTCCACCTAATTCTGGCCAAGATTTAATATAATTTAACTTAACATTAATAATGGCAATAAGGATTGGTCTACGTCTAAATAACCAGTTTGCAGAAGTTTAGTGGTCCGCTTGTCTGTCTGTGAAGATGATGATGCACACAGACTGAGTTGAAACAGAGGACACTGTGGTCAGGAGTCCTCCACTTGCCACATGTAAGGCTGGAGGATGTGTTTTTATATTCAATGACAGCAGACAGATACAGCAGAGCAGCCGCCCCAGACAGCAGATTTTGTGTGGACAGATCATTTTTCTTGCAGGTCTGCAAACTCTCCCTGAGCCACGGTGGGAAGGGAAAAGATGTGTGTGGGTGATCTGATTCACCAGGGCAGCATGCAAGATATCCAAAACTCTGACTACGAGCAGCAGTGGCAGAAACAAAAATATGCTCACACATTCGTTGCCAATGCACGGCCATTAAAATACAGGAGTTTGCAGGCGAGTGCTGAATCGCCTCCAGCTAGCACATATGCATGCAGAGAAATGTTAGCACCGAAGCTGCAAGGCCGGCAGAAGATTTAAATCAATCTATTAAAAAATAATACTTGAATGAAAATTGTATCAATGATTTTCACAGACGATATAGATATTAGATCCAGGCTACAGATTATACTGTGGTAAGAACATGACTGAGGCCTTTAGTCATTTATCTATTCATTCATTTATTTTGTACCTGGCCGCTAGCCGTATGCACCCGGTCGCTAGCCGCCTGTACCTGGCCGTTAGCCCCTTGCACCCGGCCGCTAGCCGCATGCACCTGGCCGCTAGCCGCATGCACCCGGCCACTAACCGCCTGCACCTGGCCGCTAGCCCCTTACACCTGGCCGCTAGCCCCTTGCACCTGGCCGCTAGCCCCTTGCACCTGGCCGCTAGCCCCTTGCACCTGGCCGCTAGCCGCTTGCACCTGGCCGCTAGCCGCTTGCACCTGGCCGCTAGTCGCTTGCACCTGGCCGCTAGTCGTTTGCACCTGCATTCACACTCGGCTAACACATTCATGTTAGTCAGTCCAGTGAACTAAGAACATAAGAAGTTTTCTACAACAGGGATTAATAACAGCTGGAGTTTAATTTCAATATTTGAAAAAGTACATTTCATTTATATCGTCCAAACAAATCTTTATTACAGCCGTCAATTTTCTTCCAAGTTTGATCAATTTGAGGATACTTCCAACATCAGCACCCTGGTTAATTCATACATCAAGAATTAAATCATGGTCTTTAAGTCCACCACACCACCACACCATCAGCGGTAGAGACAGATACACATATTGAGAGCAGTCGTCTTTTTGTCTTGTGATCCAGTAGAGGGCGCTGTAGTATCAGTTTGCCTTAATTCATTAACAATAAACAAATGTTGCTAATTTGCTATGAAAATGGAGGAAACTAATGAGCGACTGCCTCCTGAGAAGAAAATCACAACAATAAATATCCTAAAAAAAGCATTTGGATAAATAAAAAGCCTTTTTTTAACATTGTACAGAGTGTGAGGCAGCAGATGCCTCGGATACCAACGAAGCAACGTCAGCAGGTTCCTTGCAAGAGATTTGTTAAAATGTTCAAATCTTCACCAAAGATAGGCCGTTTTACATGGCAAGACATCCGGGGCTTTGTTTGGGGAGAGAAGTTTCAAGCGACTATTTTCTCCCTTTGGCGTCTCGTATCGACGGCTAATTCAGCATCCATCTTACATCCTGTCTCTTCTCTCCAGACAGTAAAAGTCAGTCCAAGTTGGACTCTTGTCTTATCTTGAGCTATTCCACTTTCTCTCTCTCTTCTCCTCTCTTCCTCTGATATCTCCTTTTGGGTTTCTTTGATGAATCATCCATGGTGTGCATTTAAAACAGCTAATGTGTTGATATCCAGTTGTTGGTGTGTGCACGGTGCTGTAAAGCTTAACTGAGCTGTAAGGTGAGGCACTGGGCAGGAAAAAAAAGCTGTGAAGTGTGGTTTCTCAGCCGTAAGATGCTGCAGGGCAACGAGGGCTGCAGGAATATGCATGATTAATGTTGGTGTGCAGTCAAAACGGGTCAGAAGCACCAAGTTTTAAGGTCAGAAAGTTATGCAGAGTTGCTTTAAGAAACCTACGATGGAAGTTGAAATACATTTAAAGAATTGCATGTGTGCTAAAAACGAGTTCAAACTTGATATTTAGAAAAAGTCACGGCCCAGAAAGACAAATAAAGAAGAGCGGCAGCTTGTTGGCGTCAACTCTAGCTGTGTGTTATGGCAGCTGTGGGTTTTTTAGAAGTCAGGTAGTGTCTGTTCATCTTCCTGCTACAGTGTGCAGGAAGTGCCTCAGCAGTGAGTTGGAGGAAAGTGATGTTTGCAACATTTAACTTTGTCCTCAGACTCCTGAAGCTAAAGTTTCCACAGGTGCCTGTTGAAATATACTTAGAAATGAGTGGGTAGACTAATTATACACTACACAGACAGGTGAGGACAGAGGGAAAGTGGAGGTTAAACATAAAAACTCGCTTTTACACACAAACAGACGCACACACACACACGTCTGATTGGCAAGGCTTATCGCCAGGGTTGCCATGGTAACTAGACACAGCCATCTCTACACAAAAGGAGGAGATTGGGGGGGGGGGATGGGAGCATGAGTGAACGAACGATAAGAGGTAAAAAAAAAAAAAAAAAGAGGTAAGCGAGCGATAAGTGGCTGAAAATATTTTTCATTCAAACCCTGTAATTTTCCCTCAGCTGGTGACGCACGAACTAAAAGCAGTGATTGAGTTAAGGAAGCGAGGCGGGCAGGTTGGCAGTCAGGTGCAGTCTAACCAGAACACACTGCAGACTGATGATGATTGAGATACCGAGTGATTATGAGCAATTAAGGCTCCTGCTGATTAAAAACAATCATACAGCAAACTTCTGACTGCCACCAAGAAATTAAGATAAAAGTAAACAACTCATTAATATATCTACATTTGCATAAACTGAATTTTCAGCTGTTTTTCAGAGACAAATGACAAAGATGTAGTCCAACCATGAGGACCTCTTTTCATGCGTACCGTCAAGGGCAATAAAATAAATCAGTTCCCTGGCACGGTTCTGGATTAATTCCCAGTCAGTTTCAGATGATGCATATGGCGCATACGGAGAGCTTACAGTCCACCCCCACTGCGATCGTTAATGGACATGAACATATCGTCTTACTGCTGATTACTAATACAGCCTCTCTGCTTTCATGCTCTTCAGTTTTGCTGCCCAGCATAAAATCCAGATTCATGAGATTTAGAGACCTTGGCTGAGACATATAATGCAGCATCTATCGTTGAAAGGAACTAAGGACGCATTCACGCAGCCTTTTAGTCTGTTTTCTCGGAAAGTCGGCTTTGTTTGTGGAGATGTGAATGCACCAACGAACTCTGATTCAGATTAAAGAAGCGGACTCGGTCCTCCTACAAATGCAAGTCTCGGCCCGCTTCAAGTGAATGCAGGCAGTGGACTAAAAAGCAAAGTGCATCGTGGGTAAACATAACCAAAAGATATGCACGGGGACAAAAGGGGGCTCTGGTCGGGAGATTTGGCTCGCTGTCCGATGAGGAAGAACTCTGTAAAAGGTCGGATAGAAAAATGATCAACCCAAGGCCGCTAGGACCTGATCCACGTTTCCCTCCCATGTGGTGGAAACAGAAGTCGTCCTGCATTAACCAATAGATGAACGAGTTTTCTTCTTTGTTGTGCGTCTCATCTTCTCCTGGAATACGTTACCTAAAAGGTCCAATTTGTTTAGATGGTGCAGCGTGAACGTAGTGAACATAAACTCGATCCGGAAAAATGTTGCACCGAGTCCCCAATCGTACCGAGTCTAGCGGGTTACCCTGGTGTGAATGGACCCTAAGGTGGGCTGATCAGAACGGACAAAAAGGAGACGGGGATAAAGGTTTTCTTGTGTCTTCTGATGCTAGAGCTGAAAAGTCAAACTAATCTAAGACATTAATAACAACAACGGTAGTTGTCAGACTATGAGTAATCGGATAAATACACAGAGACTTCCTACCAATTACTCACATGTCTTTGTGCATGTTGGCTTGTATTTCGGACTAATTTAGTTCTTTTACATCCGCACATGAGAAAAAACCCTGTTGCGTCACTTTAACGTCCTTCGGTCGGAAAGACTGAAGTGGCGCCGTCACAATGAGAGTGGAACATAAAAAGAAAACACGATGACGTGGAGCAGCAGGAACTCTTATTTTCTTCCTCCCGATTCGATTCTTTTATGATTCTTTTGGGTGCCGATTCGATTGAAATTGTGATTCTTTGTTATTACTGATTTTTGAGATTTTTTTTGTTTGCTTTTTTATCCCCTGACCATGAGAAAAAATGTAATGATGACAGTGTCTACAGACTATATCAGGAGCCATATTTCCTAACAAATAAAGCACATCACATGTGAGTCAGTTTTTTAGATTCATTCAGCAGCGATGTATTGGACCAGCTGAAAATGAAGCATTTAAATTTGGAAAGCACAACACAGCAGCCTGACCATCATTCTGCGGCTATGATGCCCGACAAGACAAGCTTAAAAAATAAATACATAAATACATTTTTGAGCAACAACATATCAGCACCCAGCCCCGACCTTAGGGGGACGCAGTCAGAGCAGCGATTTCCATCCTTCTAAATAAAGAAAACAAATAAGGTTGGAAAGGGGCTATTTTTTCCACCTTCAGGCATTGAGGCTTCTAGCTGCAACATGACATGTAGTACCACGCCACAGGGGTTTTCTTTCAGAGCCAAAGACGCGTTCAGAGCATCTGGTTAATAAACGAAGCTTCCATGTGGACGTGTCACAATGTTAGACTGCAACACCAAAGCTGAATTTACCAGAACACCGCAGCAGAGGTTTGAAGTTAATTGCAATCAATAAAAAAAACAACTCGAAGCATATGTTAATACACAGTGATAGTTGTGCAGTAGATGTGTGCTTCTTTGTGTTTTGCTGCCTCTGTTGCTGCTGCTGCTGCTGAGAATCAGGTCACATGAGTCACCAGCAGCACCGACACACAGCTACAATCGTTTGCTCTCTAATCCACTCTCAGCCTGATGTGATAATCTGATCTCATTCATGCTCGCTTTCCTGTCGTCTGCATACATCTCTCAGTATTTGTGCTTGTCTTGTTCATGGCCGATTGTTTCACGTCGTGTTGTCGAGTTTAGTCCGGTGCACTGCGGCCTGTTAGTCCACCACCTAAAACAAGCTCTTTGGTGCTTTCTTGTAACATTTTTGCATCTAGTAAAAAGTGTATTTTACTTTAAACCCGGCAGGAATCTGAATTTTTATGTTCAGATTAATGGGCCGTCATAAACCTGACAGTTAATTAGCATCTGAGCCAAATGAACGAGAGAAAACTGTAAAACTTGTCTAAAGTTATTAATCTGTTACACATGGATGCCATTTTAGTCATTTGTGTCATAATTAAAATCTTCTTCAGTCATAACTGCAGACATAACCCTTGTTCATTTACTTCAGATGGCTTTAACGGATAGAAATAGAGCGGAGACGATCAGTCGCTTAATGAACTGACAGAAAATGAATCTGCGTCTTTGGACTGATAATCATCACAACAACAAATCATCTCAAATTTGTAGATGTGCTGGTTTTTTGGGCCAAACAGAGACCTTTAGAAATGTATAAAAGGAATAATTCACCATTTTTCTGACTTGCTATAGATAAAAAGGAAAGATGAAGATGAATTGCAGGCTTGCAAATGACGCGATTCACTTCAAACCATCAATATTTAAATTCTAGGCGGACAGCGTCGCTTTGTGTCGACTAAATGTGCAGCGACACTCTGTTAATGACTCCTTGTTGATGTTTCCCCATCTTTCTTCACTGTCTGTGTGTGTCCAGGTGGTGGCCGGCTTGTCCAGTCGACCATGTCTCTGCAGCTGTCCCCCCTCACTGCATGGCTCTACCCTGATGGACACGCACTGACACACACACAGCGGTTGGTTGTGGCAATGACAGCTTGATCCACTGTGACCTCAGCCTCAGATGGCTGGTTTTAAGTGTTTGGTGTGTGTGTGTGTGTGTGTGTGTGTGTGGATGTGTACCCATAGCTGTTGAAGGATGAGGCACTCCATCACCTCCATCTCACTTAGTCGGCTACAAAACACAAGGACTTTTCTTCTAAAGTCCACACACACACAAACTATTTGCAAAATGAATTCACCGTCCTCCTCACACCAAATGTAACCATGACAACCAGAAGCTTATTTACCTCAGATATGTCCACATACAGCGATGTTGCTCAGTGTATCTCACCCATCTTGTGTCCTAATCTTTCTTTGTCCTCTATTGTATTAAATCAAGCGGTGTGTGCGGGGTGTGTAAAGAAGCAGCACACACACACACGGCTACTTAAGTCTTCAGGCTCAAAGAAAGCCAGATTAAAAACATCATTTCAGGCGACGTGAAGCACTCAAGGATTAACCAGTTTTCTGTCTACACAAAACAATTAGGCAAAGAAATGATATCTTGCAGCACTTTGTTACTTGCAGCCTGTCAAAAGACACAATTTCTTCCCAATTATCAACCGAATCTCTAAAAAACACCAAAAATAATCACAGCTTGACTGATATAAAAGGTTTTTGCATCAACAGGGTGATTCTGAAAGAGCTAGGAGAGAATATATATCTCAGCATGGTCTGAAGTTTGTCCTTAAAATATTTGAGGGAGGACAAAAGAAGAAGTGTCAGGCCCAAGAGGATCTTAAGAAAGAGGAACAAATCCAGCGAACCCTGACACAGATGCATCTGGACCTTGAGCTGATCCATCTACTGCTGGACACTCATCAGAAATGGTCTCCATGGAAGGACGGCTGTCAAGAAGCCATTTCCTGCACGGTGGCTATTCACATATTTTAAAAAATCATATCAATGTAAATGAAAAAGCAGCTGAATCCAGACTGAAAAGGTCTGATAGTTTTTTCTCTTCCATTCTGCGTCGCCTGATCTGCAGACGTCTGCACGTCCTTTTCCAGCATCAGGCCGGTTACTGGAGCATGAAAACCATTTAAGGTGGAATCCCTTTCTCTTGAGTCCCTGCTGTAGATCACAGCTGAAAGGCTTCGGGTTATTCTGCAGGACTGTAAGGCCTACTTTCTTACGTAACAATGCATAGTCATAGAAAAAACCCATCATGAACCTGCAGAGCACAAGACGTGATCTATGAATGAGCCCATCATTATGGAGAGGGTGTTAAGAATAGCTCGGCACCGGCTTCCTCTGGGAACAGCTCGGCTCTTTCTCTATCACTCTCATCTTTCTCTTGCTCTGTTTTGCTTCCAGAGTCTCAGCATGCTGAATTCCATTAGCTCTGGCCTCGGTGTCTATAGCACATGCAGCCTGGAGCTTCTCCGTTTCTTTGCATATTTGTACGTGTTCAAATTTGTGATCTCATTTGTTATATTTTAGACGCAGAAGGACTGAGCGAACCCCATTTACACATCAAGCTTGAGAAAAAAAAAGAGCTTGTTTTGTAAAGTATGCTCATAATTGCTCCATCAAATCAAAAACATGCTAATCATTTGGCTGCAGCGTTGCGACGAAGATGCTGCGAACATGTGTGTGTGCGTGTCTGTTTAATGGGGTGATAACAGAACAAAGACGAGGGAAATATGTCAGAGTTCATCTACAGAGCAGTCAGACATCAGCGAGATGAAGGAAAGCAATGCGGTGCTGTTAACACCAGCCGGTAAAACACTCTGCTGGACTGGTAATGAGCTGCTAACCCACCACTGACTGTTCACGTACTGTTTCACTGGAAAGCTTGAAGCATCAACGCTAAGAGGCTCTCCATGTTTCACCGGCTCGGATCAGCGGTCCGAACTGGTCGGCTGAAACTAAATCTTTTTTCTTTGGTTAAGAGAAGACGGGGTTCTTTCCACTGTTTGGTTTAGAGGCAGTTACTGGCACAGACATGAAGTCCAAAACAACTCATTTCCCTTTTATCTGTTATTGTCTACGTATCTTATTATTACACAAGACGGTCTTGTTGCTCTATTTCATAAAGCGTTAAATACCTGCCATCACAGTAGAGGGAAGAGCAGAAAATTCTCACTAACTAGAAATGGGAAGCATTTAAAGTGCTTAATGATCTCATTAAATGTGCAATATTTCTGTTACAGGTTTAGTACAAGACAATCATTATCATAGTCGAACAGACAAAACTGAAATAAGAAAAAAATCTTAAATGAAAACAAGCGTAAGGAGGGAGCGATGAGGTGCAATATCTAGTTAAAAATAATAACATCACAATTCATACCTCAATAAATGTCATTTGTCTTTTTATTTAAACATTTATTCATTTATGTGTATATTTGCTCATTTAATTTCTTTTTCTTTTACAGATTTATTCTTTAGTAGTGCCCCCTATAGGTGAACATAAACCCAGAGGAAAACAAGAAACACATGAGGAAGATTCATTAAAAACATGAAAAACTAAACAGAAACTATGAGACCATGACAGCTTCAAACAGCAAATCCACTCAAATCTTATAAAACAAACTTTTCCTCCAAACCTAAACAGAGCCATTCTCTGTGAGAATGTACAAACCATTCATTAAATCATTGGCTTCAATATTTCATCCTGGTTGAGGGTCACCTTTAGGGCTGGGTATCATCACTAATTCCTTTAATCGATTCGATTTGATTTGCAATAGTCGATTTCAATTTGATTTTGATTCACTTACAGCTAATTGTTTAACAACACTTATTTTTCTTGAATTTTCAGGTAACTTTTTATAAAACACTGAGCATGATAATAAAATTACATTATAATCAAAATCAGTGTTCTGGGAGTAATCAGATTACTATAATAATCTAATAAGATGCATCAAAATGCACCTCTGAAATACCAGAATATTACAGCGTTTCCCCCGATTCACAGCCAGAGATGCTGTGGTGAAAAAAAAAAAAATCATATCAATAACGTCAGACTGTTTAGTTTTTAGTAAAAGGACGAAACGTGACCTGATGAGGCGCCAAAATCGGAATTATTTCGGAGATACATGGGTGGTGACATCACTTCCTGTTGTTGAACGTGGCGGCACTTGCAGACTCAAGGTTAGCTGCTAACGTGAGCGGTAATATGCTGCTAAATAGTTTAAAAGGTGAATATAATCCACACTGGGGAATGAAAACATCTGAATGAGGCCTTATCTCCGCAAGAAGAACTGATTTTGGACTGAAGTGAAACAAGAAACCAGTTGTGTTTGCTAAGATCTTGCAGAGCCTCGGTAAGTCACGCGAGAATTGGGTCACGTCATCAGAAAATACGGACATTAAAAAAAAAATCGATCCTTACGTTTTATGAATCGATATTGAATTAATTTAACTTGAATCGATTTAAATTGATTTTTTCAACCCAGCCCTGTCACCTCTGTTTGGAATACGTTAAAGTTTCCTGGATCAGAGAAGAGAAGTTGTCAGCAGCACACAGGAAAGCAGATCTAAATCAAGTTCTGCACAGATCCTTCCAGCTGCTTCAGCTCATCACTGCAGATTCATCCTTTTATATCTGGCTTTTCTTTTTGCTTTATTATGTGAAGCCAAATACAATCTTCCATATGATTGCGGCTGTAACTTTATCATGTCCTTGTTCTCTTTCCACCCTCCTTTGTCCTCGGCAGAGACACAGAGATGGCTTTCGCTCTCTGAAATTAATCAATCATTGTGTCACTTTTCCAGAGAACAGGAGCCATTTTACTGTGACTCCATTTTGTAATTAAAAGTAATTTTCCATCCCAATGTGCAATGAGCGTACTGTTGAATAATGGCCCCCCCCATAAAATGATTTCATCAGCCGTGCCATGCATTTGCTTTGGGATTTATCTTTATTGAACATTCATTACTCTCAACTTTAGAAGCTGTCTGGAAGTGTTTGCCTTTCATTTCTCTGGATTAGTTTCAGATTATAAACACAACGCTGAAACTTTCATTTCTAAAACACAAACTTTTATACCGTCCTCCAATCACGAGTCAAACTTCTGCCTCATGAAATCCTACAGTAGTTTATTATATGTCATACGGTGTTAATAAAAGTTTAAAAAAAGGAAAAGTCAATGATAACATTAGAACCTAATGTGATTATTATATGAATATTAGAAAAAAGAATGGGATCATCCAACAACTTTTTATAACTGAGATTCATCAGAGAGCGTCAAAATTGATTCAGATTTCAGTTTTCATCTGTTAGTAACACAACCAGGTGCATTTGGCTCCCAAAGCCTACGATTCCTGCCAGGAGCTGATCTCCAGTCCAAATATCTGCTCCTGATACCATGCTTATTGAGGAAAGTTTCCACAGGAAGATACCCCATATTATGTAATAAAGGCCCTCTGTAAGCAATGAGAAGATTTTCAGTCCCAAAATAGAAAAACAAAGATAAATGTAATGCATGTTGACATCTGCTACCACTGTGCACATAAGAAGGAATATGCTCGTCAGCCACTTCATTCGTAGGTGCACCTTCATTTGCTTAATACAAATAGCTAATCAGCCAATCAGATGGCAGCAACTCGATGCATTTAGTCATGTAGACATGGTCAAAACGACTTGCTGAAGTTCAAACTGAGTATCAAAATGAGGACAGGGGATTTCAGAAGAAGACCGCACCAGGTGTCACTCCTGTCAGTAAGAACAGGAAACTGAGGCTACAATTCACACAGACTAACCAGAACTGGACAATAGAAGATGGAGAAATGTTGCCTGGTCTGATGAGTCTCCATTTCAGCTCCACATTCAGATGCTAGGCTCAGATCATGAAAGCATGGATCCATCCGGCCTTGGATCAATAAATCAGACTACCCGAGTATTGTTGCCGACTATGGCTTCATCCACAGAGTTACACAACTGATTTCAATTTCAAAAAGTTTTCTGTGAAGCCAGAATAATTTCAAGAAAAGTGTGCATCCATGCAAAACCACTATAGAGGACATATTCCACACCTGTGAGTGGCACTGTGGCACAGCCACATAAACACACCGAAAATAGAGAAGCATGGAGCATGCACAAAAACTCGTGCTGGTGGGGTTTGCACATGTGGGTTAAGGTAGAGATGGGACCAAGGTGTCATCGGTTCAGGACACAGGTGTTTGGATTGTAAAGACTGAAATCAAGCAGTTGTATTTTCAAGATGATGCACCATGTCACAAAACTCAGATCATCTCCAACTGGTTTCTTGAACATGACAATGTCCACAGTCACCACATCTTAGTCCAATATTTCAGCTTTGGGATGTGGTGGAACGGGAGATTCTCATCATGGATGTGCAGCAACTGTGTGATGCTATCATGTCAATATG
>JBBBVU010000024.1:21656316-21671943 GCA_037177055.1 Atherinosoma microstoma | reverse complement strand
ACAGACTGCATCGGATCCAATCCCCCATCCTGAGCATGCTAGAGGTGACGGTAGAAAGGAAAAACTCCCTTTTAACTCCCTCCTCATGCATTGAGCAGGGATTACAGGACAGTAGCCCTTGAGGACTCAGAGTTGACCGATCCTGGCTACTTGCTGGGTGGGAAAACAGGAGAAGTTAGCATAAGCTATGAGGAAAAGGCTGGAAGAAGAGCTGCAGCCCTCAGGAAACCATGATTCCTAATATCATAGAAAGCAACTAAAAGTACAGACGTTAGAGAATGATAATTACACTTTCATGCAAACTTGAATAATTTATCTTCCTCTTCTTCAGAGATTTACATCTGAATTACCCCAATATTACAAATACATACAGAGTGAGGATGTCTTCTGCAGGCAGCTGGAGATGTGGGGTCTCCTTCACTAGATTGAGGAGAAGGTACAAAACCAAACACTTAAGTCTTTTCAGGAGGTTTTTCATGGCATAAACTGGATACATGTGGGATTTTGAGGAACACAGATGAATTTGTAGATCAGAGCAACTCTACAGAACTTCTCAACCTTAAACTTGGCGTTTCCAACCTGTTTTATCATGCACAGAGCTATAGTTGCCCTGCAGCAACTCGAGGCTGAGAAACTGCGATTCACTACTCTCTTTTTTTCCTGCGTCACACACCAGCAGCTGGATATCAACACAAGATTTCAGTCTACTGAATTAAAGCTGAAAAAACCTTCAAGGATCAAGGATCCTGCAGGACTCCCAGCAAACCACCTACAGTGGTAGCCAACAAGTACTGGAACAGATGAAGGCGAAGTCCACAGTGTGAACGAGGCTCCGGGGGATCCTGACTCCAACGTCTGATGGATCTGGAGTGAAATGGGAAGGGATACTCTGCAGACAGAGAACACTTTGATGTCAGTATCTGAGGTGGAGAGGTAGAGACGTCTGTTTGAAAATATGTGGCCAAAAGGCAGGAAGAGGTATCAGGAGGGGGGACCTCCTTTACTTTCCCAGGACAAAAACCGTTCAAGATGCTGAGCTGCCAGACTTCTCTGAGCTTTCAGACGTCGTCTGGCGTAAGTGGTGATGTTGCCGGGGGGGTGGGGTGGCATGGGTCGTTTTAGAGTGGAAGAGGCGGCTGATTGAAGATGTTTGTATGATGAAACAGAGCGGAATAATCAGGGAAAATACATACAAGAGGGAAAATGGAGAAGGCATGACAAGGAGGAATACTTTGAAATAGGAGCGGTGAGGTTCACGTGGTCCTCTGCTGCCCTCTGGTGGCGCTGGCTGGATTAAATATGACACTAATACATCGGTGAATTTAGAAAGAGTGGAAACAGCCTACATGTAACATGAGTGTATAAGAGGGAGAGTTTGTGTTGTGTTTACAGGACTCAGATAAAAAGCAGCCGGTTGGTATGAGAGAGATAAAAGATAAAATAGTTAACATCAATACTAAAGAAGTTAGGATGCTGGGTAGACTGAAAATATGAACATGTGCAATGATTTCCACGTCTCATAAATTCACGTTTAACTGCCAGTAGAACAACATAAAGAGCACGTCAGATACATGACCTGCAGGCAGGCCAGTTGTCCGTCATGGATGCAGTGTGTGGTTCAGCCGATGCTCAAAGCCTTCCCTGAAAGAGAGGTTGTCTGGATGGGAGCAGATGTTGCTCTAAAACCTCCATGTAGGTGTGGAAGCTGCCCACGCCATCGGCACTAATGCACGCCCATCCCATCAGAGATGCAGGATTCTCCCTCTCTTCTTTCGTCTGCAGGACCCCAGGCCTCGGAGCATTTTACAGGAGCAGAGAAGACGGCGGTGTTTCTGGATCCTGTTCACATCTGGCTTCTTCTTCGCATGACAGAGCTTTGACCTGCGGCTGTGGATTTCATCATGAAGCCCATCCGGTCATTTCCAGCCGAGAATCATGTTTGTTTTTAATGCAGTGCTGCATTAAAAACAAACATTAGGGGCCCCAAGATCACCAGCATCCAGTTTTCACCTTTGGACTGGGTCTGTGCCTCCAGATTCTCTGAATCTTTTGATATTATAAACTTATGTTTTTAAGTTGTCCCACAGTTTTTAGACCCCCTCTGTCTCAGGTCGGTTACCTCTGTCCATCTTTACATCTGAGGCTCTTCCACTGTGAAATGCTCTTTTTATTCCCCGTCATGTTACTGATCTGTAGTTAATTCCCCTGTTATTTCCAATGCCCCTCCAGTGGTTGTATGTAAAAAAGACTTTTCCAGTTTTTTCTTGCTCTTGTGTTGCTGCCATCAGATTATAAATGAGTTCATATTTTCCATGAAATGTTAATGTTTCAGTTTCAACATCCGATATGTTGTTTATGTTCTACTGGGAATAAAATATGGGGTTGATGAGATTTACAAATCATTGAATTCTGCTTTTATTTACATTTTACCCATCGCTGCAGCTTTTTGGGTTATTAGTAAAGAGTTGATGTCATCACCATGTAAAGTTCAGCACAAAACCACCAACTTCATAATCTGCCTCAAGTAAAAGAAAAAATATCTCAGACAGTAGTTTTTTTTATCACTTTCTTTAATCAACATCGTTATTTATAAAGACTCTGAGTCACTCAGGGCAAAAGAAGTCATGAATCAAAGCGCGGGTGGATGCAAAACAGCCTGTAATTTTCTCTTCTGTCCAGAATGTGGACAATGTTCCGGCGAGTGTCTCCGGGCTTAAAGATGCAGATTGAGTCTATATAAGTCTGTAGTCAGATTTCAGGCACTGATCTGTCTGTAGCCCCCCCCCCCTCTACTATATAAATACTAACCTACTCTACAATCCCTTTAGGTAGATTATGGATTTATGCAGTCGGGCGGTAGAATGTAAAAAAAGACGACTTTTCAGCCGTGACCTCAGAACCGCTCAGAAGACCTGAAGCTCTTCCTGCTGTCAGAAATAATTCATCCCAACCCCCCCACCCCCACAAGGTTCCTCCTGCTGGAGTTTCTGGGGATGAAAATGAATGAAAACATCCAGATAAAAAGTCACGGAGGAGAACTGGCTGGAAACGCATTTTAATTATTTGTCCTAAATAAACTTTCGGATGATAAAAGTTAAAGCAAACCAGTTTTTTAACAAGCGTGAGTACAAGTAAATATATGGTCTCCATGGAAACGGGAGAAATTTCCTGCTGCTAACATGCCAACAACTCAGGAAATGACTTCACTTTTCTCATTTTACTTTTAGTAACTTTATGTCCTTGAACCTTTTTGAGAATTATTACATTTTCATTTATTTTCAGATGAATTTGCTTAATTGAACTAACTAGCAGAACAAAGTGGAAATATGAATATGTTACAGCAGATTTACACATATCGAAACTGGATATCACTCAGTAACGGTAAAGGCCGGGATCAGCTGTTTGTGTGGGCGGGGCCAGATTAGCATATTCATGCCCCCTTAGCAAATAAGGACACAGCGCTTAGGTATTGGTGATAAACAGAAGGTTTAGAGGATTTATAAATGCTTGTGTGAGACTTCAGGACTACATTCATCCTTACCTGAAGCATCATGATGCTAATTTAATATGTTTTTACCAGTTCAGGTACAGTTAGCTCCAGAAGAGCGGACATAGAAGAAGTGAGACCATGTGAGAAGCAATAGTCCTGATTGGCCTGGGAGGTCTGGCTCCTAAATGAGTCTTTATTTAGCATCCGGAGCTTGTATTATAGTCTTATTTAGCATTTCTGAATGGTTTGTGCTGGCAAACAATTTTCCATTTAGTGTTTCGATACAGGCTGGATTTTTATACATATAAGAAAAAGTCAACATATTTGAACCTTTCTGTCATGTTTTCATATTCAGTCTCACTGAATGCAGCCACATGCTGGTTATTATTCACTTTTCACTCATTTCTTCACATTTCCTGACAAGCTTGCATCTTAACCCCCGTCTCCTGTTACCACTATACTCACCATTTTCAGCCTTTCTGTCCCCTCTTCCTTCTGCCACATCACGGTGTGATCCCAATCTGCCCTCTCACGTGATTGGCCGGCAGGACACGTCCATCAAACTGCAGAGCTTCCACTCGTAAACACCAGACCAAACACAGAATTTATTAAAAGATGTTTTTATTCACAATAAAAGTGTAACAAATATAGTTTATTAAAAAGTCTGCTGCTCATTAATATCATTTTACCCCATAAGCTCAGAAGATTTCATATAAATGTCGAACGGCTCGTGTGCCGCGATGGAATATTTACATTTCATAATAACATTAACACGATAAAACAAATTTCCCCACAAAATTAAAATATTGCATTGAAATGCAACATAAACTATGTGCAATGGAATGATTATCAGCAATTTTTTTGTACAGGTACATTTCTGAGGTTGGTTTCACACATTTAAACCTTTTAAAAGAGAACGCCACCCATTTTCTTATGTTAATGTTCAACCATGTTAAGCATTCTCCTTTAAAAATCACTGATAGAAAGGCGTCAGGAGGGATCACGCTACTCAGAAAAACCACCAGAGACAGTCCGATCTTTACACAGAAATAATTTAAATCAAGACTGAACATGAGACGACAATGGCGTGAATCAGCAAATACATTCTTCTGTTCTCTCTTCAGGCGGTGAAGCGATCGGATCGGCGTCGCATGGAAGGAAATGGCTCCGATTAATAAAAAAATCCAACCAAATAAAAAAAAAACTGCAGATCAGCCCTTTAAATCTGAGTTTATAAACCTGTCTGCACAGTTATTCTATATCTATGAACAAAAATCACATCTTAAATTGGAGAATTGTATCAATGAATCTTAACACCAATCCACGCTCATACTCTACTCCTACACCGGTAAATTCCATCAATATGAGAAAAATCTGCAGAAATTAAATGATTAAATCAAATCTACGATGTGGAACAATCTTTCCTAGTATAGACAGAGATTTCAAAAAGCTCCAACTCTACTGAAGCAGCATTAAAGCTGCAGCAGATACTGCATCTACAGTAAAATGTGCAACAAATTTATAATAAATTAACTTAATTTTTCAGGGAAAATAAATTCCAATTATTCTCAGTTTCCATTGTCTTCAACCTGACTGTTATTTATTATTTTGTATTTCATTGTAAACTGAATATTTCTGGGTTTTAAGGAGAAATGGGACGTTTCAGCTGTTTGAAACGGTCAACTCATCCAGAAAATGAGGATTTTTTAGAGGCTGCGTGTGAGGATCTGGCTGAGAGGATGAACAGATTGATCAATCCAGCTTCTGCATTTCTTAGAATTTCTTGATTTATACCCAATTAAACGTGAAATAAAGTGGAAAATCAGAGAGAGGATGCGATTAAGCACAAAGATAAAAAGACTCAAGTTTCTCTCTGAACTCGTCTCGAGTGATTTAACTCGAACTGCATCATGAACACGAAATGTTTCCAAAACAAAGCAAACAATAAAACGTGAAGGTGTGTGCGGCGCATCGACTCCAGTCTCGACGCCCCCCCTCCCCGCCCGCCTGCACGAATGGCTTCAACTTTTTGTGCTTTCAGAGATAAAAGTCAAACAAAAACATCAACAAAAAATCTTCACTTCACATTGGATGGTACATTCATACAGTTCCTATCGACTCTCGGGTGGTTTCTTTGCACTTTTTTTTTTCCATCTTTAGCCTGTTAAACATTAAAATGAGCCTAAACCTTCACCAGCACCACCCTGAGGTCGGCTCCGAGCCCTGTCCTATCATCACTACAACAAAATAAATTAACACCGTCAGGATTAGTACATCATCACATGTAAAACAAAGTCAACAGATCAGACTGTCGTCTGTACAGCGACGAGAAGAATCTCAGAGAAGTCCAGCAGGAAGGCCGACTCGATGATGCGTCAGTGTTTTGGTTTTTTAGGTTTAAAACACTTAAATGGAAATTCTCCCTCTTACTTTCCAAAATCTGGACATCTTGATAAAGAATCAGCTGTTTACTGTAAACGTCCTGTAGAGGTGAGCTACAGCTGCTGAATGTGGACACACAATAGACTCAGAAAGTCAGTAAAAACAAAACAAAACAAATAGAAAAGAAAACCTGGCTCTGAAAGTTGGAAAAAATGCCCCCCAATTTGTGTTATAGTCAGATGTAACCGCCTGTTCTGATCCCTGAAGCAAGCATTTGTTCTGTCACACACCTTTAAGCACGAGATAAACCAGTTTAAAACAAACAAGGTTTTTACTGTAGTTATGAATTTATGTCCATACCGGTTCCCATAACTGGTGTTTATAGGATTAAAGAAAATAATCATGAAGTTCTATGGTCTGCGGATCAATGTGAAGACTTTTCATGTGAGCTGTAATACGAGTCTTTCACCACTAGATGTCACTGTAGTCCAGGAGATAACCGACAGCTGGAACTTTAACCTCTCATTTCTAGCTCAGGACCAGTAAAAGTAAAAGTAGGACTACTTTTATTCTGGTCTCAGAAACCTGCCGGAGCTTTGGTGGTCTGATCACCCACTTATCTCAATGTTTTCACCAACTTTTGAGCCTTTACCAAGCCAAAATCACTGAATATCAAATCAAAAAAGTCAGCGTAATCCTTTAATCCGTGTGTAGTTTTGGTATAATCCTCATCGGAGGCATGGGAACTTACTTAAAGCTGTGTGACGACTCTGAAACTCCACTGCTTTGTATTTGTGGGAGCTGCTCCTCCCTCAGACTCCTTCTCAACAGTGAAGGCACTAGGTCAAAGTCTAAACCGGGATTAAAATCTGGTTGTGGTTCTCTGTGGCCGTGGAATCTTTGAACAAAATGAACACAACTTTGACAAACTGAAGAAGCAACACGTTTTTTTTTTTTTGGGTGTGTGTTGTCCTCATAGAGGAGAGAAGGTCCTTCAGCCTGCCTGATGCTGGACGTGGAGGACTAAAACAAGAGGAGGTGACGGTGGAGTGAGAGGAAGGTTCGACTAATACGATGGGAACTTCATAGAAAAAGCTCAACACTTGCAGCAGGTTTGTTTAATATAACAAAAACAAGACTTTGTTTTCCTGAAGTAGAGCATAAATCTTCTCTTTTTTGTTCCATAATTTGTTTTAAAACCCCGTAACCAGAGCAAATATGTCAAATGAAGTGAAAAGACTAAAAGCTGGTAAACAAGCATCTGCAGCGGGGAAAAAATTACCTGTACTGGTTGAAGCCAGGTAAGGAAGAGACATAAATCCAGATAAAGACAGAAGCCAAAGATACAGAAGAAGAAGAAATAAGTGAGAGGTGTGACTGGTGATCCTCAGTAGGGTTGTGTTGCGTATTTTCCTTTTACTCCCAACGTTTTCCAGGTATGGCGACGAGAAATCCGCTTCCTATTCAGCGCAGAGGAATTTAAACAACAGAGAGGACTGAGCATCTGTCAGTCCACTGCACCAGCCTCGTCCTCATTCGTAAAGAGTCAGAGTTTCAGTCGGCCACTCCGGGTTTCCTCCATCACGACAATTAAAAAGTTGCAGCTACAAACGAGGAAGCCAGCATTGAATAACGTTACAGCTGATCAGACGGTCGCTCGGAGTGAGCAGGGACATTAAACACAGAAACACGTCATTATGAACTCAGATCCACATTTCCATGAGCTATCATGTTATTCAGCAGAAAATTCGTTGCTCCAGATCAGTATTTGGACTCGTCCAGCGGGAAAAAACAAACAAACAAAAAAAACAAAAACGAAAAAAAGTGGAACTACAGTAAAAACTCAGCTCCAATGGGTTCAAACTCCGTTCAGATCCCATCAAAAAATATAAATAAAATCCAATCAGGAGACATCTGGAGCCACCGAGGGGTTCCAAATGGTTTGATAGTTTCAGACAGACAGCTGGAGGCTCAGATATACAGAAATCTCACGGCTCTCTGGGGGTCTGCTACTCCACTTCGTTGGGTCTGTCTGTCTTCTCCTTCCTGATGACCGGCAGAGGGTGGGCCTCGGTGTTGAAGACCCAGTGGTCAAACGGTAGGTGGTCGTCATCGGAGAAGAGCAGGTAGAGGTACCTGCAGGACGTAAACAAAGAAAGGTTTCAGGATAAAGACATGTGACCAGTGGTTTCCTCGGCTTATTTATGAGCAGGGTTTGGAAACACCCACACAGTCCTGCAGCTGAAGAGCAAATGTTAGAATAATGTCCGACACTCATAGATGCAGCTGCATGTGATCCACAATAATATCCACTTCCCTTACATGCAGGCAGGTGAAATGATCACTAGCTGAAGGCCTGGTTCAAATACTAGCCTCTCACTCGGATATATATGAAATGTGATCAATCATTTCTTCCCAATGTGGCTGTGTATGGTTCTCCCACATGTTGCTGAGATATCCCCATATCTGGAGACTGGGAGGACTCAAAGATAAAGGTCCTGCAGTTTGATGCCTTCTTATAATCGACCATCTTTTCAGCATTTATAACTAACCTACAGATGACTTTTTACTACATTAAAATGAAATCTGTTTATCAGTGTGAGAGAAGGTGGAGCAGACATTGAATTAAGAGCCCACTTAGACTATCTCTGCACGAGGTGCGGTCTTATCTGAGACTATCTCTGCACGGGGTGCGGTCCTATATGAGAATATCTCTTCAAGGGGTGCAGTCCTATCTGAGACTATCTCTGCACGGGGTGCGGTCCTATCTGAGACTATCTCTTCAAGGGGTGCGGTCCTATCTGAGACTATCTCTTCAAAGGGTGCAGTCCTATCTGAGACTATCTCTTCAAGGGGTGCAGTCCTATCTGAGACTATCTCTTCAAGGGGTGCGGTCCTATCTGAGACTATCTCTGCATGAGGTGCGGTCCTATCTGAGACTATCTCTGCATGAGGTGCGGTCCTATCTGAGACTATCTCTGCACGGGGTGCGGTCCTATCTGAGACTATCTCTGCATGAGGTGGCGTCCTATCTCAGACTATCTCTGCATGAGGTGCGGTCCTATCTGAGACTATCTCTGCAAGGGGTGGCGTCCTATCTCAGACTATCTCTGCATGAGGTGCTGTCTTATCTGAGCTGCAAGATGAAACTTTCCAACTGGAAGCACGGCTGACCCAGAATCACGGGAAGAGGCAGATTCAGCTAATTTGGACTTCTGCCTTCTGGCAGATGTTGAGTGGATGGAAAATGGAGTGGACAAGATGGGACTCTGGTGGGAGTAACGAGAAATCAGAGTCCATTTGTGTCCAGATCTCAAAAGGGAGGCGGTGCCATGAGGAGTCGATGGACGGAAGATGAAGGAGAGGCAAAGTCTGAGTGGATGCTGAGTATTCCCTCCAGATGGATGCAAGACATCACCAGCAGTTACATGACAGAAAAAATGGATTATATTTTATATTCGTTGGTATTTTAACCAAACAGATCCCCACCAGAGTAATCTGGGCAGCTCCAAAACCCAACCACGTCTCTACTTTGTCTGTTGGATCATATTTCTGCTTCTTTAACCCACGTTGATTTGTTTTTATAGTTGAGGGACTACGTCCTCAAGCTTGTTGCGCAATTTCGTTTAATGAACTTATATTTCTTCATCAACGTAATGCGTTATGTTTATGAGTTTATCTATAATTTTCAAAAGTGTTCAAGTTTTTGCAATATTTATTAAAGTCCTGCGAAATGAGCAGTCAGATGTGCAGTGAGGAAGAGGAGAAGGAGGAAGAGGAGGAGGAAAGTGGTAGAAAAGTAAGTACATAAACATTAAATCATGCAGAGAAAATAAAAAGAGATAAATGAAATGAGGCAAATACATTCTGTAAAGCAATGTTTCTCAAATGGTGGTTCACATACCCTGTGGGGGACTTGGAGACACTCCAGAAGGTATGTGAGAAAATTAAAAGTAGTAGTTCAACTTGTTTTATCTTTTATATCTTTCTTCTTTAATAGATCTTACTTCAGTTTGTATGATGAGGTGATTACCACACACATGTGGAAATATACACGTATGTACATTTAAAATAACTTCTAGATCTTTAAAAAAGTTACTCTGATCATGATGTGAGATACTGGATTTTATTTGTGATTAAATATTTCGGGGTTTTGTAGATCCATTGTGAGTTCTGAGTTATAATAACTGTAAATGTATAAAATGTCAAATAAATTGAATATGTAAATAAAATAAAAATAAGTAAAAAACTTTAAATAAGAAATATAATAGAAATATAATGTATACAATAAACACAAAAAAAATCTCTAATTTATATGAAGCTAAGAAAATGCATGAAAATATAAAATTGATCAATTTGATAAATAATAAAAAATAAAAAATATATACACATTTAAGAAAAATATAAAGATTTTATATTTAATGATTTTATAAATATATAATAAAAATAAAGTATGTAAAAATAAAAGTTAATTGTAACTGAGGCAACGTCATTATGCTTTTCAAGAAATTTTAGGTTATTTATAATGTTTTCTAAAAGGATAATTTCATTCATTAATTCATTAATTATAAACATGTTAACAAATTTATACTTCTTTGTGCTAAAAAAAAAGGGAAAAATGTAGAATCTTTAAATGATTTAAAGGTTTTCATGCTGTTATTTTACTGGTTCACAGGGCTCCAGTTGCATAGGGTTTTATGGGGGAGTCACGTGCACGTGCATGCTTATTAATGAACGTGACGCGGTCAAAAATATGGCTACTGCCAAAAAACCTGCAACCACCACATGCTGCTTGTTTAACACAGGGACGGATCAGGTGGTTGCTATGGATGCTCGCAGCAAACAAACATGGCTGCCGTACACGGTGCAGAAGGAAACACAACAGATCACCTGCTTCGTTTGGAAGATTTCATTAATTCAATGAACTGAATGATTAAACCACAACGTCTATAAATAAATGCTATTCTTTGAATGCTATACGTTTCTTATTCATGGATATAAAAAGCCCCAGAAGGGATTCAGAAAATGTGGCTAGGAAAAGGTTAAAGTTGATTCCTATCTGCCCATGAAGCCTTCAGCCTCCTCCGACTGGAAGCGGAGAGTGATGGAGTGATGGAGGGCAGACAGTGGAGTGACGTATGGCCGTGTGCTTGGCAGCAGTGAGAAGATGAATCCTGGAAGTGGCTCCACATGATGCCAGAATCCCAGAGGAGCATTAGCTGGATTATACTTACAGCTTGCTGCTAAACGGGATATTTTCTAACTAATTCCGTCCACGTCTGAATAAAAAAGCTTGACCGATGGGATGATAACGGTGTTGGTATCTGGGTTGATGGTCAGTTGCGTGGTTGTTCCTCCTCTAATTGTCTGTGGGGGGCTTTTAATGATGCTAATGAGACATTTTGATTAATAATCTCCCTCTCATCTGGATGAAAATAAATCAATTTGCAAAATATCTTTGATAAAAAAAAAGCCGTCTCTGTGTGCGTGTTGTAATCAGGAGTAGAGGTGATGACTGTAAAGAATTTATGGCCCATTAAAAAAGAAAGAAAAGCTGGAGTGGATGGCACCTTGGCCTCCGTTAGGCTAACCTTGACTTCCTGTCAAGGGCTGTCTGATGTGCAGGAGGGAGATAACGACGTGAGATGAAGAGGAGCTTGTGAGTGAGGAGACGGAGAAAGAGGATAATTTACGTAGAGCTGAAGCAAACAGGACCATAAATTTGGAGGAAAGTCTTCTTCAGATGTTCAGTGAACTGAAATAATCCAAAGTGAGACAACTGTGTAATGTGAGGGAACTGTATGAATGCCTACAGTTTAGCTTTAGTCCGAGGTTTTACTTTTTCATTATTTAACTAAACTAAACCAGTGTGTGAAAAACTTTGTCCACTTTATGACTCGGTAGCTTGTAAAAGCATCTTTGTTGCTGTGGAGGAATTTTGCTCCACCTTATTGAAACATCAGTGAGGTTCCAACACCTTGATCCTGCTGCTGTGTGGGACCATTGTCCTGCTGCATGAACCCGTTCCAGCCAAGTTTTAGCTTTTAAATCAGGTATAAAGATGCTGCTCAGATGCAGCTTTGCAAGAGAAGAGGTTTTCTCCTGCAACCTTTTCAAACAACTCATACTTGTTCATCCTCACGTCGTGAACTTTAACATTCAACATGCTAACAGAGGCCTGGGGAGTCTGAGATGTGGCTCTTGGGTTTGTTTGAAGCTTTTCTGAGCAACGCACAGCCCTGGCGACCTCGGGCTGAACTCGGGAGAGATTAGGAAACTAAACGTTTTCTACTTGGGAACAGTTCTTCTCTTTACAGAATAATGGACTCCAAATAGTTTGGAAATTAGCTTAAAGCCCTTCCCAGATTGATGAGCAGCAGCAATTGTTTCTCTAAGATCATTTTAGCTTTTATAAGGTGATCCTGATCAGCAGGCTCTTGATTCCGGCAGAAGCAGCGAGGACGGCCTAAATAAATAATAAAAGCATGTTTTGTTGTATTCAACTGATTTTAAAACCCTTTTAGGACCAGATGGAATTAAAGAGGATGCCATTTCTTTTTTTTTTTTAACATGAGAACATCGTGGATATTATCTGTGATTGTCAACACAAACAACCTCCCATGTAAAAATGTAGATTTTTCTTTCTTTCTGAATGTCGTCTGAGAGAAACACCAATGAGCCAGAAAGCATCAAAGTTGGACACATTTAAAGCATCATTTGTGGCTACACACACACATTAACACGTGTACTGAGACTCACATGCAGCAGATTATTACGTAGGAGTAGCTGATAGTAAAGCTGGGACGGGATATTTTTCACAGTTCACGTCTCTCTACTGTTTTCCTACTTCATCAGATTTCTCGAAGCTCATGGAGGTTGGAAAATAATCTGTTATTAAAAACAAACCAGCTCATTTCTTTCTAATCAGACTCCTGGTTTTATTCCAGCGTTTTTAAAGGAAGATTTCCCCCAAAAATGTAGAAACATGTTGAACAGAAACAGGAATAAAAACCAAAATGGTTTAAAGATACAATCTTATATCTAACCTGTGACAAGCCATGATCTATGAGAAGATTATTCTTTCCTGCTCTTTGGCCAGTAATAATGTTCTGATAACTCAGCTCCTGTGGTGTTTTCATTATAAGCCAACAAAGTTTCATTAAAACTAAAGCAGCGCTGCTCACATCAGCCTGCGGTTCAGCTCATTCACTGATGCACTTTTACATGGTTTAGGTTCAGATTACTGTCCTCCGTACATGCACTTTTTTTCTGAATACAAGTAAATAGATAAGAGCCTCCCATTGGATAATTACCCCACCAACGATAACGTTATTTAACTCTAACTGATGCAGTGAGTAGCTTCTCATTTCTTAACCATCCTGTGGAAAAGATGTTAATCTGTTTAAGAAAGGTCAAATTACTGGCATCAAGCAAAGAAAACATCTAAGGAGATGCTGAAACTACTAAGCTTGGGTTAAGAACTGTCCAATGCATTATTAAAAACTGGAAGGCTAGTGGGGAGCCGTCATCTTCCAGGGGAAAATGTGAAAGTAAGAATATTTCCACATCAACGATATGAAGGCAAGTCCAAGGATTGGGACTGAACAGCTGTGTAGCCAGAAGAAAAACCACTTACCAGTGAGGCTAACTGGAGAAAAAGGCTTCAGTTTGCTAGGAAGGATAAAGATTGGACTCTGGAGGAATGGAAGACGGCCATGTGGTCTGATGAGTCCAGACTGATCCTGTTCCAGAGTGATGGGAGCATCAAGGTAAGAAGAGATGATGATGAAGTGATGCAGCCATCGTGCCTAGTGCCTACTGTACAAGCCTGTGGGGGCAGTCTATGATCTGGGGTTGCTGCAGTTGGTCTGGTCTAGGTTCAGGAACATGATATGCCCAAAGAATGAGGTCAGCTATACTGAATGAGCAGGTTAGTCCATCTTCCCTGATGGCACAGCCATATTCCAAGATGACAACACCAGGACTCATGGGGCTCAGATTGAGAATGAGTGGTTCAGGGAGCAGGCTATTTGTTATGAATTGGCTTGTATGAAAACTGACTGACGACAACAAACTGATGGTCTGTGAAGCGCCCTGAGATGACATTGTCATGAATTGGTGCTATATGAATACAGCTGACTTGAATTGATGGAGAGGGGGGAGATGACAGTTTTATGTAATATGGTTTGGATATTACACAGTGATGCAATAATAAGAATCCAATCCTCTTTACATTTAGAGAGGATACTGTCTGATGTGACTAGAGAAGGATTAATGAGCCGTGATGACTGGAGTCAAGTTGGGTTGAGCTGCATGTTGCACTGGAAAAACAGTCGGTCAAGCAGTTCTAACACCATCTAATGCCAGTGTTCCCAGTTTGAGTCCCAACAGAGAACGCTACATGTACACCTACTGCCTAACTTCCATTCTCTTCCTCTATCTTGGCCTCTGTTTTCACTCAACTGTGTGCATGCATGTGAGCTAACCTTGCCAGCATCCTAAGCTAAGATGAATGACAACTTGACATCTCTGTCAGATCGAGGCTGCGGGGTCCGGACCCTCCATCAAGTGCAATGACAGAAACCATTAAGGTAGTGCGTATGAAGCCGTTCGGCTCGGGTCTTACTTCAGCGTCTCGGCCAAGTAGAAACTCTGCTGAACGTCGTCGTGGTTTGGAGACGAGGCGTAGACGTCTCTGACACCGCTGTAGCCTCCTTCTAATCTGCAGTGCTGCTCCAAGGCCTGATGGACAGACAGGAACAGGGACAGACAGCAGGAAGAGAAGCAGAGTCAGGCTCTTTGTGCTCTTAAAATACCACCAAACCCTGGGGTGGATTTTTTTTTTTAGCTAAATATGGAAATTAAATGAAATAAGATGACCCTGCGTAAACTTTACAAAGTCCTTTGTTTTGTAAAGAACTCAAAGAGAAAACCTTAAATTGTCTTTATAAATGAAACTGCACTCTTACCTGAACAGCCTCCCAGCCCCACTCTCTGTATTTGGGGTCATGGGTGAACCTCCACATGTACATGTAGGTCTCAATGACCTCAGGGCGGAGGATGAAATATTTCTCGTTCTGGCGCGTGGCGATGGCCTCGACCCCCCCGTCGAAACGAAACGCCTCTGGACCCAACTTCAAAGCTACAGGAGCAAACATTAAAGATATGAAGACACACATAAGACTTTTTATTTAGCTTAGAAGTGCTTTCCTGACTGTAATCTGCATGTAGTGGCTGTCAAAAACATTTACTTATCCACATTTTTACATAACCGTGAGTATAAGTTATGCATGTGAGTGTGGAGTACAACAGCATCATAAAATTCTGATTTATGTTCACTCAAAAGAAGAATGATAATCAGCTGCCAGCAGTCATGTTTCCACAGAAATGCATTTAAAACACAATGACTCACATCACGACTTCAGGATACGTTTAAATGAGAGGAGAAAAGAGGATTTCATTTAAGGTGGAAAATAAAAACCTGCATGCATTAATGGAAAAAATGCTGCCAATAATTTCAGTCAAGTTAGAGAAAATTACTTAAAGGGTTCCAATATTTTGGACCAACAGATATTTTTTATCTGCAGCTTGCAGAAAATGCGTCCCACTATTAAATAAACACCTCGATGATACTGAATTTAGGATTTAGGAATGGTTTAGGACCAAAATATATCAGTAACCTTCTGACCCAGTATGAACCCAGCAGACCCCTCAGGTCATCTGGATCTGGTCTCTTATCAGTTCTCAGGGTCAGA
>JBBBVU010000024.1:21625030-21650858 GCA_037177055.1 Atherinosoma microstoma | reverse complement strand
GATACAAAAAAACATTTTAGGTTTAATAGGTCAAGTTTACCTTCATGACAACTGTGTGTGTGTGTGTGTGTGCGTGTGTGTGTGTGTTTGGGGGGGGGGGGTTATTTATAACTCATTACTTTAGATGTTATTTAATCACAAAATTCTTCACAATTAAGGGCGTGTCCTTTTGACTGACAGGTCCTGCTGTTCAGCAGATGTGTTTGTGAGAAGCTCATAAAGCAGCATTCACATTATTTTCTGCTTTCTCTGTGACTTTAAGAGCTGATTCTCTAAAAAAGACAGTTTGTGTGTGTGCGTGTTACCTGTAGGGCATCATAGTACATCTTCTTTCCTTCCTCATCCGTCTTGTCAGACATCAGCCAGGCCTTGAGCAGGTATTCATAGAAACTGTCACCCAGGCCACCCACAGACACGTGATCTGGAACACACAGATAACCACAGGTGCGTAAATCACACAAACACACACACCTGTAAGCCTACAACGGCCGCCCGCAGACCACCGTGTCCTGACACATGGCAGGAAGTGTGTGAGGCTACGATGCATTGTGTGTTCTGAGACAGCGGAGTTGTGTTTTTTTTCCTCGGTTATAGTCAGCGGCGGCTCATCCATATGCATGTGTCATTAAGAGAGTCCAGCCCTGTTTGTGGACTGCAGAGATTAAATGTCAGCTGTGATCATGTGGAAGTGAAGAGAACGTAGTTTGGTCCTCAGCCAAGAAAACGGCCTGATACGAAACACGAAGAAAAAAGCAGCAGCCCGCTGAGAGATGACACACTTCAAATAATCGGCCAAAGAAATAGTTTGTCTCTTTGGTTCGTAGCGAATTTATGAAAAATGTGAGAGAGGGTGGAAACTCTGACTCAAATGTTTGGATGACATGCAAACCTAAAAGGTCAAACATGAGAGTTTAATGTGGAAACGTTCCCAGAAAGCTTCATATCAGTTCTGGGTGATAACTAATTCAACAACATTCCCACCATTGTTGCGTCATTTCAGCCTGAATTAAAACCAGAAACAAAAAAAGACATAAAACCTGTTTCTCTATTTAAATTTGCTCTTTTTACGCTGCAACACTAATTGAAAATGTTGGATGAAAACACACTTATCGGCTCAGGTTAAGAGTGTCGCTTAAATGCCAACGACGGCAGCCGAGGATGTGCCCTCAGTGGATTTATTCAATATTTCAGAGCATCAGATAATAAAAGCAAGAAGAGCAGAGGTGCAGATCCATATTTATCCACCGGAGATGCTCGCAGCAGCACCTGACACGGCTCGAATAAAAGCAGATAGAAAAACAAAACAGTAAAGGAGATAAAGGGATTTCTGGTTCAATTACATATTTCCAAACACAATAAATGAGTTTTATGTGTTCTGCATATAAAGGCTTACAGGCTGGACAAACACTTCAACATTTCTGATGATTTTATTCTCCTTTTCTTCCTCTGAATGTGGCGCTGCAGTCTAACAACAGCATGCTACAAAGAAAGTCTCTTTTTGCTATTTTACATCTAAAATATTGGCTTTAAATGAGGTGAGTTTGGGTCTAACTTTCCTAATATCTCTGGCTGTAAACAGCTGAAGGAGAGTCTCTGAATCATAATAGCAACCAAATCTTAGAGCCAACAACAGCCAACTGTGTTCTGGCTGCAGCATCAACAAATGGCATCAGTGTCTACGTGCACTTCAAAGAGCAGGACTAGATGCACAAATACACTCTAGCCACTTGACAGAGTTAATTCAGCTTTATGTCCTCAGCTGATAGTTGTGTCTGACATTAGTGGGAAAAAGGCTTTAATCCTGGATTCCTCCTCCAAACTTCACCTTACAGATCTTCCAAGTTACACATCTTCCTCAAGTCTAACCTGTTGTTATCATCAGGACCTGAACAGCTACACAGCCTCCAGACTCTGCTAATGGATTATAAATTGCACTTTGCGAGTATGCATGTGCACGTGCACAAGCCTGAGTGTGTATGAAACTACTTGACAATGAGTACGGTAAATGGCAGGTGATGGTAACGTAAAGTGAGTCAACAAGGTGATAGGATGTGGAAGTGGGAATAACAGTTTACAGTCATATATGTTTAAACTACTGAAGCCTGTTAAACTTCCACAAGCTAAATTATTTTCCATTTACATGATGCACATTTACTACTTTATTTACCTTATTCAAGCTTTAGAAATGTATAAAAAAAAAATTGTCAATTCAACTCCAACTACTATCTTGAGTTTAGTACCGCAGTAATAAAAAATGATGGTTTTTGGGTGGCGTTTGGCTCGGGTGGGTGAGCGGCTGCTCCAGCTACTTGTTGCAAATCACCCATGTCTCATTTTCCTGTCTATGTAAATCAATTAATTGAAAAGGGAAAAAAATAAATACTTAATTAAAAAAAAGAAAAGGTGGTGACATGATGATGAAACACATTTTAAATTAATTTTGAAAAAAACTGCATGTGACTGTACGAATTCAAACTATCTGAATAATTTCTGCATAAACCCACCAGCAGATCAAAGGACATGTGGTATTGGATTTAATGGAAAAGTGACGGGGGAGGGGTATCCTTGTGGTTACAGAAGGTGGCAGAGATGACCAACTCTGGACCCCTGAGCAAGGCACTAAATGGCATTGGCTAACAATTAAAAAGAACCAACAAATGTTTTTAAATATAAACATTATAACAAATGCAGGTTTTAGCAGGTTTTCAGAATAATTGCATTGAATTTTCACAACATGATGACACTAAAAGTACCAATAATATTTAAGAGTTATCTTGCTTGTCATTATGTTGGAAACTTTTGTTAAAGCTACTTTTTTTTTTTTTAAATAAACACCATTTTCCACAAATATTTACATCTCACAAAAGAAAATTGTGCATCCTCTTTTAGCGAAGTTTTTTTGTGCTTGTTTATTTTAAAACCTAAAAATAGAAATAAAATAGTGGTTCTTCAAAAATGACAATAAATTTCAGAAAGAAAATATTTATCAATAATAAGTTTTTTAATCATTTTCGGCTCTAGATTAGTTTAACTTAGCTGGGCTGAGGGCAGAAATGGCTCTTCGGATTGTAAAGGTTGCAGACCCCTGCGCTAACCGTGGTCTAACATGGCAGCCTGCTGCTCTAGTAAATCTAAAGAAGGGTAAAACGTAGAGACGAATTTCCCAATCAGGATTAATATTGATACAATATGATAATATATAACAAAGGCAGGATGAATGTATTAATATTGAATATTAGCAATATCAACATTACACGTAGGGATGTTCAATACAATTTTTTTCTGTAAAAGTAAGAAACATATTTCTACATCAATCGCAATTTAACAAAATCCAAACTTATTGAAAATGTATTTTTTGTTCAGCCAGCAGTCCAGTTACAAAACCCCAGAGATCAGTTTAAAATTAAAAACTGGAACCATTGATTTTTAGTCATTTGTTCAGCAAAGTTATGAGATCCATCATCAACAGATTGTTAAATCAGTTCATTGATAAATCTGGATCTGGATCTGGAGTCCAGACCTCAGGAGTTCATTTGTGTTCAATACTTCAATGAAAGTGTAATGAAGAGCGTTAAGGTTTTCATTCTCAGATGGAGACGGTGTAAAGATCGCAGCGGGACAACGGGATGCCGACTCTCCTGATTTTAATTGGTACAAATTCCAGGTGAAAGGCTGTAATCTGTGAAAGGTGGGCAGAATGTGCCCTGCGGTCATCTAGACAAGTTGCAATTTGCATGCATTTGTGTTTCAGTGCCATCTTGGATAAAAAAGAAGTCTAACCTTGGTGACATTCATCAAGTGATGAATGCAAATTTCTGATAACAGGCTCAAAGTCCACATAATTAGCAACCTAATGGATTCAGCCTGTGGTTTGTGTTCTAATTACACGCTGATTTGATGTCCGATTCATCTTCACTCTGGGGGAAATTAGGAGTTTGCACCTGAAAAGGGCAGGAAGGCTCGGCAGACATATGAAGCGATATTATCCGATATCATGCCCGCTAATGAGTAACCTACGTAGAAGTAAAAGTAACCAAGAAAATGAGCCCGAAGGTCGAGCTTTGATCCACAATGAGGCAGATGTTTACCTCTAACGTCCCTTGTGCCGGACCAAACGATCAGAGAAGATCAACACAGTTTTCTGACTGGTAATAAAAAGAATCCACCCAACAGAAGTCAGCTGGAAAAACACTTGAATGAGCTTTAATGTGTTTGTAGAGGACAAGTGGAAGCAGGATTGATGGTGTCGTTAAGGTGAGACGGAGATAATGATGAGATGCACTCTGGTCCAACTCATTAACATCTGTGGTGACTTTGATTTAGACTCATTTATCAGCCGTCAACCATCTCACATTTTTCTACTATCTGGTAGATTCACCATCACTCTGAACCTTCACCAAACAAGTTGACTTAAAGGTAAACTTACGCTGGCCCCACTGGCCGCTGTTGGGGTTCAGGTAGTTGGGGTAGAGCCCCTGAGGCTTGTCCAGGCGATTGAGGACTTTCCTGATGTTCATCACCTGATGACAAAAGAAGCAGAAATGAACCTTAACAGCTGGATCCAGATGTTTGTAGACTGATCCTGTTGTCAGAGCAAGCTTCTTTAAGCTCGATCTCCTGGCCAAAGTTCAACCTTTTTTTTTTTACATTGTGACCTAGAAAAGCTTTTTAGTTCAAGATGAATCATTGCAGTCTACTTTATGTTTCCCTTACTTGCCTTCAGTCCAAAATGCTGCAGCCCATCTTTTAAACAACACATCCAGGCATGAACATATTACCCCCGAGCTTTAATCTCATCACTGGCTCCCAGTTCATTTTAGAATTCAGTTTAGGATTTTAATGTTTGTTTTTCAAGCCATAAACAGCCTCACTTCACCTCTTAAAAATCTTTACTCTTTGTAAACATGAGAGAGCAGTGAGGTCTTCGGATCAATGCACCTGAAAAGTACCAAGGTCTAGGTATAAACACTGGGAAGTTATGGGAAGGTTAACCCCAAACTTACACACCTGGAATCTTTTAAATCTGAACTTAAAACTTATTTATTCAAATTGGCACATTTACGCCAGCTTTTTACTTTCTTTTATATTTTCTAATTTAAGTGTGTTTTTTGTTTTTATTGTTTTTTATCTTAATTCTAAGGACTTTGTCCACCTTTTGCATGCTGTAATGTACAATATAAATAGTTATTTACTGAAACATGTTGGGAGATCATCATACATGCAAGTGTTATTGAGTTGATTTAGACTTCAGTTTTACATGTTTTGCAAAAATATTCAAGGTTTTGTCATTTGAATGTTTCCACTGGGAATAAAGTGTGGAAAATTATAAACAATTTGTGCTCACTTAACCAAAAGGATGATTAATTAAATAAATAACTTAGAGCATATAAAGCAGAGCTGCATGTTAAAGCACAGCAGTGTAAAGTGGACTCAGTGGGCCGTGGAGCTGACCAGTATCCAGCCTCTGGGCAGGAGCTTTTTGTTCTGAAGCTCTGGAGGTTAAACAGGAGGTCAAAAAGATTTAAATACATGCAGAAATATGGAAATTCAGGGAATTGTGCAGCATTCTTACGCATATTCATGCCGAAGTTATTCCTAAAACCTCATTATCTGTGTGTGATAGTCCAGTTTCATGGGATTTTAGTTGGACTGACAATAATGAGATTGTTTTTTCTTCTTGTGTCATGGAAACATGTTAAGTGTTACAAAGTCAGCACAGAGGCGACCAGGAGTTGACAAGACAGTAAATGTGGGGAAAAAAAAATTCCTCCAGCATGTGCTCCCTCTGCACCGATGATGCCATGGCCTGCACTCTCCAGTCCAAACAACAGTAATTTATAACACACACACTGCCCCCTCTGGACTGGAGGGGGTCCTGTTGGACCATTAATGTTGCTATAAATGACAGATTATTATGGTGCATGTTTTTGTATGTCAAAATGACAGATGTCTTTGTAAATGATGGGAAATATTCAGTAACAGTCTGACTGTGCAATCAAATGATGGAAATTGTTTTGTGTGTCACAAATATTGCCCAAGACGGCATCATTGCATTGTCTCTGTTGTCAAGGTTACCTTTTGTGCAAACTCTGGATTTCCTGAGAGTTGGCTAAGATGCATGAACTCCAAATGCAGGGTGCCATATTCTGCCAGGATGCTGCTTCCACCCGACGCCCATGGCCAGTTTCTACCAACACCGCTGGAAACAGACAGAAGCAGAGGGGAGGACGTTCGGTTAACTTCATAGAGAAATAAAGACAAGACACTGAATTGTAAATGATGTGACCAAAAAAGGGATTAATTGTAAATCAAGTGGTGGATACTTTACTTTATTGTTTATTTGACAGGGACAGTCTGCAATTACACAGTTGTACCAGAGTTATCTAAAAGCTCATTTGCATCTTTCCAAAGCATATATAAATGTCATTAATAAGCGACTTCTGCATGTTAAAACAACATGCATAACATCTGCCATTTTAATTCGACTTGTATTAATTTGCACTAAAAACTCTTCATGATATAAACCAGCTTACAGAGAGAGAGCCTCTTTTAACTGACAGCTGGAAGGAGAAGCAGGAGTGTGTTGCTCTGATTCAGGTTTAATTTTAGAAAAGCTTATCTTTTGCTTTTGAGACATTTCCAAACAGATTTCTTAAATAGCTGAGAAACACGGTAGATCCTTCTGTTCAAGTTCGTATTGTTCTCATAGAAACTTTCCGGGGCCGTTCGTCTCATCGCAGGGACATCAGAGAGACACCAAACCTCACTTGACAAGGACGGAGGACCATCAGAGACACCAATGGATAGATTCCAAGCTGAGGAAGGACTGATGACTCTGATGGTGATGCTTCAAATAACTACTCATGAATACATATTGAGTATTTACTGCATCGTCTGCACCACATGTACACAACCCACACAAGCACGGTGATGCACAGAGGAAGCTGAAGCAGAAAGACACCCAATAAATGAGAAAAAGCAAGAAGTGGAGGAGTGTGAATTGGGAAAATTTTTTAAAGAGGTGGATGAACATACTAATTATCTTCCCCTTCAACTCCTCATGCTGCACAAGCCATAATTTGTTTCCCATTACACCATGGATTTAATCAAGTCAGCCAAAGACAGGATGGAAAAAAAATCAGGGTCACCAGTGAGGAAGAAATCCAATCATTGCAGACCCTGATTGGTTTAGGAGATGTGTACTTGTTAGCTGCTTGGTCACATGGTGCATAATCAACTTTCTTCTCAACAACACTGCTTAGAGTTCCTGCCGCCTCCACCTCCTCCCTGTTATCTGAAGCCTTGATCGGCCCGTCCATCTTTCTCAATCCTTTTGTAAACCCTGTGATGAACAATAAATCCCTCTGCTTGGTAGGGTGGGGATGCAACGCACACCTTTCCAGCTCACCCCTGTCAATCCGATCCCTCCCAAAGCCCTGCTGCGAGAAACACTAAACCCCTGATAGAGAGGACAAAACAACATGCAGCAGGGGAAGCTGATGTGTAAAGCAAACACGCCGGAGACGGAGACGAAAACATGCCTGACAGGTTCAAAAGGATGAATTCAATCTGCGATGCTGGATGGAAGATAATTAGAAATAAAAAAAAAAAAAAAAAAGATCTTAACTCTTGTGCTCTCCTTAAATTTATTACCCTCTCGTAGATAAAAGTGTCCACACACAAAAGCTGCTATAAAATCGTCAAACATCAATATTTTTTCTGCTTTTTTTCATAAATCATTTAATCAACTTCAGTCCTGCTCTTTTTATTTTTTATTTTAACCCTTTAAATGCCAGTTTGAAAATCTTAATAACTGCCTCATTCATTACAAAAAAAAAATACAAAAATACAAAAACTGAATTATTTTCCATTTAATAAATTCTAGAGGGTTGAGTCTTTGGTGGTGATTAGACACTTGCATATGTCAAAGATTTTCCCTCAAAGGGATAAATAAAGTATTTTTCATTTAATTCATTTCATTAACAACGAAATTGATTTGATTCCATTTGTATTTTTATGTAGTTTCAGCTCCTCCCTCTGGGAACCCTCGTGGAAAAATGTACATGCTCAAAAAACTGCCTTAAAATAATCATAAATCTGTATTTTTTCTCATTTTCTATCCATAAATCATTTGAACATCTTCTGACCTGCTCAAAACTACCAAATACTCAAATCATTTTCAGACTTTTAACCCTTTAAATGCCAGTTTGAGTATTTTAATTAATTATTCATTAAAAAACCCATACAAAACATGAAATATTTTCTATAAAATAAATATTACGTGGATGGGGCTTTAGTGCTGATTAGAGTCTTGGAAATGTCAAAGATTAACAACAAAATTGATTTGATGTCATTAATATTTTTTATGTAGTATCAGCTTCTTCCTCTGGTCACCTTCGTTGCAATAAGCGTCCCATTGACTTCCATTAAAACATATTTTAATCTCACCGTCATTACAGTTTAAAATCGTTCATTCTTTAACGTCTGCATTTCATCTGGAGGACAAGTAGTGATATTTGACAATTTTACGTCACTCCACCAGATTCAACTGGTATTCCCTTGTAGGCAGATGCAGGAAACCCTGGTATTTTTGTTATGGCAGAGAGAAGGTGGTTAGGAAAGGAAATGGATACAAGCGAATAAACTCCCTATGGCTGCTTGCATAAGAGTTTACAGTGAGGGTATAATGGTTGAACTGATGCATTAATGCAGGTAAATCCAATAACTCTGGGTCAGCGAGCTGTTTCTGCTCCACTTTGGATCTAAATGAACTCGTTTCAACAGGTTCTGATGGATAATCGTGTTGCTGTTCTGATCATTGTTGCTGCTTTCACCTCCTGTGTTGGACTAGAAAATGATATTAATTTAGCACAGACCTGCAACAGTCCACTGTTTTGCTTGACTACTGATGCACATGACCCGATAGCCCAGTTTCCAGAGCTCTGTTTAAACTAGACACTCTTTCTCACATGAAATGTAATCAGACTTATTACTGTAGCTCAAAAGAGATCAAAGATATTTGGTTAACGACCCATAAAGCTGCATATTATGTACCAATATTATAGAAATACTGTATTTTGCCTAAGTTTTAGCCATTCTTTCTGAAGCCGCAACTGGCTTTCATTTGAGTTTTGTAGAAATGATCTAGCAATTACATCGAAAGTCCAATTAAAATGTATTTTAGCAGTCTGCTTCTTTTGTTAGCGATGAGTAATAAAAAGCTGTAGTTAGAGAGGAGTCGCACTCTCTTTTTCACCCTTTATGATGCCATGTTGTGCTGATGAGCTGTGCTTTTAAACAGTATTAATGCTACACAGCCCAACAAAAACATGTAGAACGGAAATATTAATCAAATATTGCCGTGACCTAGAAGAAGAGGACATTTAAGAGATTATGATGGGGCTTACACTTGTGTTTTAAAACAGATATCGAGCTTTCATAATAAATCAAGAGATCATCCAACATTATCCACCTCTGATAGAAGTGATATGACGAGGTTTGTTTGGCTAACAGAAGCCCTTTTTGGTGGATTTAGATTGATTGGCTTCGCCCACATTTGGCTGTGTTTTGCAATCACAATCAAGCATACATTACATCCGTTCATGCAGGATTTTACCACACTCATCGTTCTTCATATTAATACAATCTCACTCTGAAACACAACACTGTATGTGCTGTCAATATACACATCTTGTCCCAGGTCATTGTTCAACTGTGGAGACCTGCAGCCCAGCATTCAGATGGATGCTTTAACGCTTAAACCACCTGCCTAAACATTTCTGTTGACCGTTCACACCCCATCTTGGCAAAAACACCCCCTACTGCTTATAAAGACTCGATGAATGAGAAAAAGAGGCTCAGGGATCTACGGGAAGAAACACCCGATAAAGATAATCCACAGAACCTCTAACATTCATGTACAGACACTCCAGGAAACACGACTTGTTGACGACTTGCAGATCTTACGGTGGCTTGAAGACCTACTGAAGGCAGTCGGTCCTGAGGTCAGGGCTAATCTGAGTATGTTAAAACATTTGAGGTACTTAGGTCAGCTGACTGGCTGCTCCTGAGCGTCCCTAAGACGAAGAGGAAAATCCAAGGGGGATGGTGCCTTTGCGATGGTTGCCCCTAAATTGTGGAATAACCTGCTTTTCCCCATTGGACAGTCCTCTTCTCTGTCTGATTTTAAATCTTTTCTTAGACCCATCTTTTCTCCATATTTCATTCATTTATTTTACCATCTATGTTTATTGTTATATTTTATTTCATGCTTCATTTCATGTTATGTTAATTATTTCTCATGTTTTTCATTGTGATTTTGTGCAGCACTTTGGTCCTCTGTGGTTGTTTTTAAAGTGCTAACAAATAAAGTTGAATTGGATTTGAGTACAATGAATCAGTTTTATCTTTTAAGTCAACAATGAGAGAAGTGGAAAAAAGCTCTAAAACTGAGATGTTTAGCCTCAAAAGGCTCATGGCAAATAAGAAAGCTTGTAAAATCGCTCCCTACGAGTGTTACGGTCTTGGAAACTGAATGGACAAAAGTTAGTGAGCGAGTTGATCTTCTGTCGACTTGTTTTACTGAGGCCAGTAAAAACTTTTAAGCTTCTACATCTGTTCATAAAAAGCCCCCCCGCCCTGGGTTTAACAAAGCAGACAGGTAAGAGTCTGGTAGAAGTAATGTATCCCATCATGCCTAGCACCAGCTGTTTATCCATGGGGGTCGGTGTCATGATGTGGCGGTGCATCAATACAAAGTGCCCAAAACATGAGTTCAGCTGAATAAGCAGGATTTGTGTTTTCTTCCCTGATAACAGGGCATATTTGCAGATGAGGATTCATCAGCCTCAGACTGTGAAAGAGTGGTTCAGGGAGCAGGAGGGATCATTTTTACACATCAGAGTCCACACTTCAACCCCACTGAGAATCTTTGGATCTCAATGGGGTTGAAATCTCATTGGATTTTTCCCCAGTACAAAATAAAAGTGGGTGAAAAACGAGTGCAAACCTGGAGAAAAACAAAGGTGGTCACATCGTATGCATACTGAAACAATACCAACAAAAATGCATGCCATAAAACAAAGTTAAATGAGGTTCAGCAAACTATTTGTGTTTTTTGTTCAAAGTAAGAAAAAGTCCCTGAATTTAACTGAGTAAAAGAAAAGAAAAAGAGGTCAAAAACTGGATCATCACACATTGATGTCACTGTGATTTGCACTGGAGGACATGTTGTTCTCCTTTGGGTGTTTTTTTTTTATCCCCTTTTGTCCAATCTTCTTATCACTCAACCCCTCACAGTTCCAGCCATGTCCCTGCTGTGTGATAAACAACAAATCATAGCCTGCTAGTTCAACACCGTGTGCTGCATTTTGCAGGAAACCTGGGAGAAAAATAAGAAACAGAAGATTTTCCATTCACATTAGGATCTGCCCTCTTAGAAAGCTTTAACATTATGTAAAGGAGCCCAATTTGCTCTGTTTTGCTCTTTTTCCCTCTTCTATGATTGGCTGTCCTCTGCCTCGCCCAGGCCACGACCCATCTTTCCCACCTGATTTTTTTGCTGCAAGTCTCTTCCTCTCCATCTTAAAATCTATTGCACTTCTCCTCCTCCAGGCACAGAGAAAATGTGAATTGCGATAGTGTCACAGTTAGCAACTTAATTAGAGGCCTTAAATCATGGCTGCCTTCCACTGCCGTAGGTTACAGCTGAGGAGAGCTGCTGTGAGTGTACGGTGTGCAGTTGTGTGCTGATCCTTAAAACAAATCTCTATATACTCTGAATGCCGGGGTTTTCTTTGTTCCAAAAAGTGCCTGAAGGCTGTGATACCATGTTACCAGCAATATCACATTCGTCTGACTGTTGCATGCATCTATTCATAACTGCAGCCATGGTTAAAATACTGCTTTCGTTCATCCTGTAAGAACCTAGGAAACAGTCTGAGCCTCACATCCAACATGGAAGCTGCAAACCCTCTAAAAATAAATGTTTCATCAGACCTTTTAAAGAGTTTTATTGCAAGTTTGTCTTGTGTAGCTTCATTCTTGAGCAGTTTTTGAGTAATTTTGAATGGTTTTATTTAAATTTTAACTAAAAAACTTGGACTCTACTACGACACAAGATCATTTACATCTAGATACAGACCATTATAAAAACGCTCCAATCAGGATACTGACGGGCCAATCACAAGTTTTTCCCATTTCCTTTCCCTTGGTTGTTTCTAATTTCTTCAACTATGCTGTTACTGTCCAGCTTGACTTTACATCTTCCTCATTAGTTCTGATTAATGTGCACAGTGCTCAGGAGGGGCTGCGTTAACAACCCGCCCACTGAAGAGAGACTTTAAGACACTGATACTCACTTCGGTCCTACGAGGGCTGCAATCCAGCAGGTTCATTCCTGCATCAAATTAAATGGATGCAACAGCCAATCAAGTTCTGCACACTTACTCATTAATTTGAGTCAGGTGTGTTGGAGCAGGGACACATGCAAAAACCTGCTGGAACCCTGGAAGGACTGTAGTATCCATGCTTTAAGATGATACGAGGATGCTCAGGCCAGTTGTCTCTTTTATTTTGGTCATGTGCAAATCTGCTTAGAGTCGTACAGTACATAACTCAACTTTAACCATAGAAAATTCCTGATTTATTTATATTCAATGTGTAGAACATGGATCAGGACTTTGGCCTTAAACAAGCTGTTTGAACCATCAAAACTGAACCCCTATCGTCACCAATTTAAATTTTGTTTCTTTTTATGTAATTTATTTTATTTATCTATCTATTCTTATTTTCCCTTATTTATTTAATATAATTTATCTTTTATCCATTTTCATTTATCCATTTCTATTAACTTAATATTCAAAAGTATTTTATTCTATTCCAGTCCATTTCTTTTTTTCCTGATTTAATTTTTAATTTTTTTTTTAAACACCATTATAAATAAAATCAGGCTTTAAAGGGTTAAAGGCTTCATCTGAAATATACACACATGGTTTCACAAGTTAATTTTAATGTAAAATGTTCCTCTATGACAGAGGGGGCACTTCTCAGGGTCACCCAGGGCCTTAACCTCTCCGGGCTGCAGAGAGAAGCCAAACTCCAACATCAGTCTTGGTTTCTGCAGCCTGAAGAGCAAAAAGTGACATTTAAAAACATTTCTCTCTGCGGGGTAAGGAAGACTTGGCTTTAACGTCCCAATGTCATTAAGATGATGACATCTGGAAAGCATTTATTTTCCATAAATTAAAGCATTTGGTGGCAGTGAGAGATGGTCGGGGAGCTTACTTAGTGATGAATGGAGCTGTTGAGCCAAAATGAGCCAAGAAAAGAAAGAAATGCATCCAAGTGAAGAATCTGTGGATCTCAATAGACTGAATATGTTCCCATAAATTCACTCGGCAGTGTCAAAGCTCACTAATAAATATCTGATGCTGATGTCATACTTAACATTTCAATGGGATTTTTTTGCTCTTTGCCATTTTAAACGCGTCTTTTGTCCGCGTTTGCAGCTCAATCCTTTTCTGATGTTTTATATCCAGACAGAAAGAAATAATTAGGTGTGTGTATGCAAGTGTGTGTGTGACACAATCATCACCCTGATGCCTGCAGAGAGGAATGGGTAGCTAATCTTTGGGTGGAGCACAGATCCAGGCACCTCAACAAAACAACCAAGCATGCACACACATAATCACACAATGCCTGATCCCATTAAGGCCAGTCAGTATGCAGTGTGGTAGGAGTGATTTGCAAAGGCTTTATCAGCCTGAATGTTAATAACATAGCTGTGGGGTGTAGTGGCCAAAGCAGATAATAACTGGGTAAATAGTACATGGGTGTTTGTGTGTGTCAGAAAGGAAAGAGAGATTGGTAAAGTGCTGCTATAGTTTCCCTTTCAAAAGAAATCTGTAATATTCTGCCTGCAGTATGGATACCTTCTTAGAAAAGACGCCTCGGTTAACTTTGAAAATGAAGTTAAAGCAACTATAAAAGCATAAACTGTTTGTACTTGCATGTGCATCAACAGTTTTCCTAATTTATGGAAGCTGTACTCAGGAATGGGGACTGGAGTTGCACTTAAGTCGTGTATGGAGTGACTTCAGACTCGCAATTGAAGATTTGAGAACGATCTTTTACTTTTACTGCTTTCCTTATGATCCCCTCCGTCTGTTGTCCTGCCTGCTGCATGCGGTTCATCTGACATAACGGCACACTAACACAGATGTGCACTTATGAGCAAACAATAAAGCCCCAAAGCACCTGTTGCAGCCTCAGCTTTCACTTTCACTTTTGGGAATAAATATTTTAATCAAGGAAAAAACTAAAGAGCAGCAAACTGGAACGTGTCTGGGATAAAGTCCAGGACGCTGGATCCACCACGTCCAACTTTAACCCCTTTAAAACACACCGAGAGGTTGGTCTCTGTAATATGACAGCTAAATTTGAGCATATATGTAACAAACTTAGCCCCAAAGCAGCATAAACGTTAGCGTTGTGTAAAAGTATTGCTAATCTAATTAGATTGGCATTCACTTAATGTTTGCATTAGAAGAATGAGACGTTTACTGAACACAATAAAGAAAACTGGGACCAATATTGTGAATGAGTTTGTTTTTTTAATCAGCTCTAAAAAGTTAAATATTAATATTTTCTGTATTTATCTCATATAAAAAATCTTTTCAAGCTCTTTCTTTGAAATTTATCATTATGATTTTTCTGATACACTGTGTGTAATGTTATGACAATCCTCACTCGATTCAGGGGGGAAAAAAACACGAAGCAGGATCTCCTGCTTCATTACTACACAATGAGTTAAGTTGGTCTTATTTCATATAATAAACAAACAATACTTCTTCTGCATGGAACAAAAACATTGTTTGATTCCAGGATATTTCGGGAATTTTGCCCAAAAACTAGAGAAACCTACCTTTTTGACTTGGGCTGCATTTAGGATTATTTTAAGTATAGCTCTCAGTGTGCTGCAGTGATGTTCAGTAAACTCCATAATCCCTGTTTGGTGCAGTCATAGGTGCAACGGAGTTCATTTCAGATGTAAAACAAGCTTGAAAGCTTTTCCCGCAAAGTGCAGCAAAACACTCATTTTCAGCCTGGTGTTTGTTTACTCTTTAAAGATCCAACAGCATGCTTAAGAACCACGTTTAAGCTGACAATCACAAGGGACTTCTGATTTCCATAATACTCAAAAACATGCATGAAGCAAAAGGTTCTGTTAACATGCTTTGCACTCATTACAAAGATCTCGTCTTTAGAAATGAATTTAAAAACACGGAGACACGTTGTTCCCCCCGGAGCTTCACTGTGGGACTCATTCATTTGAGTGGACAAACTACAAACCCATAATCCCACAGAGAGAAGTAGCTGAGCCACTAGCCAGGAAACGCTGTTTATCTCGAGTTTTATAATGAGGCAGGTTTACTTGTTGCAGAAGCGACAACACGTTTTAATGTGTGGCCTTGTTTCTTGTGGCTCATCTTAAGACTCTGCAGACAGCTGCAGGGTAGGGGGACCAAACGATACCGAGAGGAATAAAGAGAACCAGGCCACTGAGCAGAGTGGACCTACAGAACCGTGTCCTGGAACAGAGGGAGACAATGGTTCACCTCAGGTAAGATGGATGGAGACAGCAAGGACGAAAAGTACAGAGAAGTAGGATGACTAAGAAGAGTTTAAGACAGAAAGAAAGTAAATGAAACAGAACAAAGGAATTGAGACTAAAGCAGTGAGAGATGAAGAGATGTGATAACCAAGTTGTGTTTAGAAGTGTGATTTAGTCAGTTTTAATCTGGGTCAAGGTTACTGAGGCAGAACTACTGCACCAAAATATCCTGTTTTTTTCTTTTAACTGGCTCAACATCTAGGTTATACATAATTTGATCTCCTTTGATTTTGGTTCAGCCTGACCTGTGATATGAAAGCAACCATATATGGATATGGCCTGTACAGCACTGTGCAAAAATCTTGAGCCACCTCTGCTTTCTTCGGCACATTTTAGCAGCCATTAAAGCAACACTACGTATCTTTTCATTCCCAAAACTCTGTTCTTCTGACTCATTTTAATGGCAGACTGACATTTATTATTCACATTCCTGCAGCCGTCGCTGCCCTGCAGCGTCCTGAGGCTGATTAACTGCACCTCACGACTTTCTGTACCAGCTCGGAGCTTCACAGCATCACAAACATGTACCTGAATATTAACACACCGGCCGTTTTGGATGCAAACCATGGCTGATTCAAAAAATAAAACACAAGAGGGTATTATCAGAGGAAGTGAGGAAAAGAAAGAGAGAATATCAGAGTCAACATCAGACTGACTTTTACTGGCTGAAGAGAGCTGAGAGAAGAGACAGGATGCAAGACAGATGTTGGATTAGCCGTTGTTAGGGGCTTTAGTGATGATCTGTAGTGCTGATTTAAGAATGGCTTCTTGCCACGTTTCCATGGAGACCATTTCTGATGAGGCTTCATAAGAGACAGCAGATGATCTCTCAAGTCTTGGTTCTATTTCCTTTGGGAAGTGGCTCAGCTGGTAGAGCAGGTCGTCCAATAACCGGAGGGGTGGAGCTACACATGTACCCCACCCCCACCCGGTACATAAGTGACATGAATGATTAATGGATTTTAGTCCTGTCCTCCACTTGTCCAACTTCCATAAATGTATTAAGGCCACACTCTGCTGACATATGCCAACAGCTCTTTAGATTCCACTTTATTTTGCTAAACTGTCTTAACTTAATATTTTTGTTAGATGCAACTAAAGAAACTGGAACAAACTATGTATCTTTGTGGCGTGTTTCGAGTAACAAGTCCCTAAAGACACCATTAAAAATTGATTCTTTGCTATAGTGTCAAAGGAAAACTTGGAAAAACTTGGAGAGACTTTCAAAAATCTGTAGAACTGTTTCTAAATATCACTTTAAAAGATTTCAAAATCTTTAAATCTGTAAAATATCAGGAGGAAACAAGAGTTCCTATCATCAAAGGTGCACTGATAACAGCTGTCAATGGCTGTGAAAAGGTTTTTGGTACATGTGTCTGACAAGTGCGATGGTTGTGGTGTTTAATGCTAGCATAATATTTCATACATACTAATTCATTTTTACGAACCCTAACATAGACTTAAAAAGCATGCGTGTCCATAAATAATATTCATCTGAACATTAACAAAAACAAGAAGACAAATATATGCAAGTTTTAGTTTGCTGTGCACAGACGTGTGTGTGGGTGTATTTCTTTAAAGCTATGTGAGTGTGCATGCACTTCCAAAGCTATTATAGCTCAGTCATGCAGGTAAAATCATCATCAGCAACAATCTGCTCAGGCCTCTGGAGAATCCAAACCACATGCATGTGAACGCACACGCAAACACACCTACACACCAACAGTCTCTCCCTGGGGTGTTTCTATCTTCAGGGAGAAGGACAAGGGGGAGGCAGAGTCCATCCACCCATACAGATAGTAGGAAAATTAATTTGTTTCAGCACATTTATCGTCATGACAACCTGCCTTTTAATTAACAGCTGACAAACAGCCGAGTGTTGAGTCTCTGGGGAAAGAGATGGAGGAAAAACTGAAAGGAAAAAAAAAGCTCTTCTTCATCCCATGTGACTAGCGGGTGAATGATGATGATGAGAGTGAAACATGGTGGCGGTCCTACGAGTGCAGTTTATTAAAATGCAAGAATTTTCATAACAAGCATCCTAACAGCAGATACCTTTATTATGGCTACATATCTTGAAAATGAGATATTTCTATTTGGTAAATGGTTTGCACTTATATAGACCTTTTAAATCTTATCCATCATAAAGTTTTTTACAGTGTTTATTAGTCTCCTCACAAAAAACAGAACTTCTCATCATAGTGAAGCAGTCTGTATAAAACCTGCAGTGCTTTTCTCTATAATCACATACTGATGAGGACACGTGGACATGTGGAGGAGCTGGGATCGGACCTAGCTGAGTCATGGCTGCCCATTCATATTTTCTTATGTTGTTCTTATAAGGTTGGCTAATAAAGCTAAAGTAGACAGTCGTCAGAAGACCCTCAGTTTGGAGGATCAGGGAGGAACTGTGACAGGAAGCTAAGCTAAAGGCTACAGAACAGGATGAAAGAAGAGTGAATTAAATAATTCAAACCTAAAATAACAGAGGTTTAAATAACCCTATAAATAAACTTAGCAGAAAAAGTAAGGAAATTTGTGTTTGGCTGATTACTTTTGCTCTTTAATAACACCAGGTGGTGTTGTATTATACATTGTTGGAAAGTCTGATTAGTTACTTTTACATCGAGCTATGACTTGTCAGGATGTGGAGTGAACAACACGGCTAGATATGTGGGTGTGGTAATGGCTTTTCATAGTGTCCTACTGTTTCATAGTTGGTATTTTGGGAGGAATCATCGGAGGAAACGATGAGAAGAAAGAGGAAAAAGTGACAGAGCAGTCAACTGACTTTTACTGGTTGGAGAGAGCTCAGAGAAGAGACAGGATGACAGACAGAGGGTGAATTAATCGTCGTTAGGAGGCGCTACAGGGTGAAAATTGGCTTAAGTTCAGTAGTGGTGCTTTACAGGCCCGTCTGTACTGTGCGCTGACCGTTGAGTCACGTCTAAGGCCTCCAGGTGTTACCGTTTTTTGGATATTAAACTAAGATTAACAAACATACTGTGACCATTCACATTAAATGTCTGTATTGAATAAGCAAATAAGTGGAAATAAATCTTTGGAGGAGGACCTTTAACCAAAGACGGCATCATATTTCTATCTTAAACCTCTTTGTGTATGTGTGGCAGCTGAATCCCCTGACGGCGTTTCACAGTTTATAATAAAGGCCGCCTTCGGTTTATAACCTTGTAAAAGCACTCTGGGAAAAGACGGCTCGTGTCTGGCGAGGCTTTTCTGTCATGCAAAAACATCTGAATGTGTGTAAGCAGAGAAAAGAGAGCTTGTGTTTGCCAGGCGCACACCGAGCTGCAGACCACAGAAGTCTTTAAAGCATCAAACCACCAAAACAGAGCGGCTGCCTCAAATACCACCGCAGTGGACTGCTGCGAGAGGAAGGCAGTGCAAAGTGTGCGAGTGTTGTACCTCTTGAGGTTGAGCAGAGCCCAGGGGATGCCGGTGGAGGTTCTGAAGGCTGGCAGCAGCTTCTCGCCCAACTCCACCGCCTTTCTACGAAACACCTGAGACAGAAAGAATTGGAAGAAGAAAGAAAACCATCTCATTAAAGTGAGTTTCTGACAAAAAATGACTTTACATTTTCTGCAGAAATACTCAGGAAAGACCGTCAACCTCACAAAAGAAAGACATTCTTGACACAGCTCAAACTTCCTGCTTGAATACTGAAATATTCTGAATACTGAGGTTAAGAGCTGTTAGGTTTCTCTCTTTTAAGTCCCGCCTTTGTGTTGTTTGCAGATATGTTTATAAAAACAAACATCTTGAGATAATTTCAAACAAACAAAAAGAGCAAAACTCTCTTTTTTCTAAGGAATCAGCTTCCATACAATTAAAAGAAAACTAACTGGTTTTGTCTGAAATGAATCAGTCAATGATTACACCCATGACTCCTGCACAGTGTGTTTTTATTCATACAAAGCATTCAGGCTGCTTTAACTAAACTGACTGACTCTGTAAGATTTACAGCTTTGTGTCCATGCGGCTAAAAAAAAAAAAAAGAGAAAGAAATAGAGAAATCCTTGAAGAGATTTTGATCTTTTAATGATTCTGAACTCACTCGAGTAGAAAAAGTCAAACTCAAAAGAAAAAAAAAATCCAAAAAGCAGCAGTGAGTCAGTCCTCTTCTCCAAAGAAAGCTGGACTCACTCATGTTTGATCTTCTTCATCCCTTTGCTGTCTTTCAGGATGAAACATCACAGACTGAGCTGGTAAACATGAGCCTCTGGTGTGTGTTGAAGTGTACCGACATCAGTTTGCACACTTTTGAAGTGCTAAAGTTATATAATTTTTACTTTTTTATCTCAAGTAACCTTTGGAGGCAACTGCAGGGGCCTGCTGTTGCTTTAAATAACTTCATGAATATTCAAGCTGAAAAGGAGAGGAAATAAACCTGAAACTGGGACCTGCACTAAAGCGGGTGATGGTGTCCTACAGGAGTCAACTTCTTACTGTGTAATGTGACTTTCAACTACTTTAAAGTTGAATCAAATGCACCGGTAACTCATAAAAACAAAACAGCCTCTTGATCAGCTGTTTGATTTTAATAAGAGTCAATAGTGTCCATATTTATATCATTAGGGCCCCGTTTAATTTTTATTCCTCAAATAAAAACCAGGGTTCAAAGCTGGCTTACTTAACACGTCTTTTCTGCTCAGAAAGGTTCCAATTACCTCAAAGAATGGAGCTTATTTACTTTCAAAATACACACACACTTACAAAATCTGTGTGTAAATACGATACGCAAAAGTAAAGTGAATGAAAAGACACATTCCAAGGAGGCATTTCTGCATAGTGAGGGAACAAAAACTGTATTTTGGGGCGGAGAAGCAGCTCATGAGAGACAATCGACCCACTGTGGGTGCAAACGTGGCCCAATGGGTGCATGGCAGGGAAGACCATACGCTTGCTTCTCTGCTGAACTTTAGAAACTCTGAAGATGAGGACAGTGATGTGTTGAATCTTCCTGCTCGGTTTTATTGATTTATTTTTTCACTTACATTTTTATTAGTTTTAGCTGAACAGAAATCAGAAAAAAGAAAATAAGTATTGAACATCACAGGTGATGCTGGTCACTCAATCTTATAGGTATAACAATACATCGCCTTTCATTTCTCAGTGTCGCTGGTCTTCTTCCTTGATCGTGTTAATTTCTTCCATTTTTCCTCCATTCGGGTCCTCTGGAGTCTTATTGTCTGGATCAGTTTCTCCATCTTGTAGATTTCCTCAACAATTTGAGTCCACTGGTCTAGAGTCGGTGGGTCTGCCCATTTCCACCTTCTTGTTACTGATTTTTTTTACAAGCAATTGTTAGGATCTTAATTAGATACTTCTCATTCTCAAAGTCCAAAACAGAAACATTCAGATGCAAACTATAGCCCAAAATGTTCCCCAGCTCCTGATTTACGTTCTCCCAACAGGGATTTAACTTTGGACACATCTGAAATACAAGACTATAGCTGACATCGCTCGGTCCACATTGTCTCCCCCATGGAAGGCTCTGATCGAGGCATTTACTCTTAATATGCAGTAGATAAAAAACCGAATCAAGCTCTTCCATGAGAACTCGCTCCGCTTGTGAAAGTGTTCTTCCACATATTCTGCCAATCTCCTTTGGATTTTTCAATATTTGGTTCTTTTTCCAATAGTTTTTCACATTTTCAGCTGAATGTGAGCTATACCGCGCCAACGCCTGATAGAATGCTGATATGAGTCGGGATGTTTGTTTTAGTTTTTAACAGCCCTCATCATGGTTGCAGGAACGTTCATATGGTGTTTTTTTCCTTTAATAAAACTGAGCATGTTTGGAGACAAATAAATCACCACATAAAGTTCCTGCAGCCATGTCAAGAGCCGACTGAAACTCTCTAAATATTACAAAGAGCTTCTATGCTGTATTTATTGAGCTGTTGTAGTCTCATGTTGGTGTGTTTGAATTCTCATCGCATTCAGATTGTTTTTTTTAGTGAGTCCTCAAGAAATGTTCATCCTAACTTATCTTATCCTCGTGTTGTTTATTAAAGAGATCAAAAGTAAAAGTAAGCCTAATATAAAAAAAAAAAGATAAAGTCTGGTTTGGGACGATTTTGTTTTCAAGCACTGAAATAATAAAAAAAAGGCCTTTATCTGAGCACATATGGTTTGTGGCACTCTTAACACACATAAGGTTGTTAATACAAGTTTTTTAAAACTAGTTATAATTGTGTTATTGATTTCAGGTCAAAATAGTGCCGATGAAAATACGTTTGGAATACAAAACCTGCTTCTCTCTCCAGAGAATTTTACTTCCTTTTCTGAGAAATAGCAAATGTGACCAGTCAGATTTGTAGCAGTGGGAACTGAGGGGAGTTTTTCTGGCAGAAGTCCAGTACAGAAGCTGAAGCGGGTTTTTCCTTTCCAGTGACAATACTGGGAGCGACACTGTGTCATTCTTTAAAATGAGAGCACTCCTGTGATTCAAACCATCAAAAAGGCTAATAAAATGTTTAATTTAACCTCATTTAATTAACTGTCTGTTGAATATTATCAGGTACACAAGTACAGGAAAAATGTCCCCTGTAGTATCATTAACACACATAAACTCAGTGGTGGTGCAGTAGTATATATATATATATATATATATATGATGCAGGCAGCAGTGAGACGGGGGCAGCAGGGAGGACAAGAAGAAGAAAATCTCTGGAGGATACTTGTCAAAAACAGTGTTAACTCTCCAACTTTTCTTCAAAATTCAGAGGCAGGGAAAGGTTAGCGTGTGCTGACCTGGGCAGATGGAACAGAGACGTGCTATCCATGTCCACCCGTCAGAAACACATTCTGATGTATGTACTCTGTATGTAAGTGTCACAAAGAAAGAAGCCGAACTCTGTCAAGATGTCATGAGTCAAATTCCTCATTTTAAATTTTCCTCACTCGACAGATGTTTAATTTATTCTAGATACTAGGAACCACATCATAAAATCTATTTGATGAGCTACAGATTAGTTACTATGGCAACAGAAGCAACCAGGTTAAACTTAGATGTATTTGTTTTGATTTCAAGTTTTGTTCTTTCATCCGGCGGCTGTTTGCAGAGGGCGTAACCATGGTGAACAGCTGAGAGTCAAAGTATGAAGTTATCATCAGGATAAAGACTCTGAACAGCAGGTAGAGTCCCCGACTCAACAATGAGGGTTTATCCAGAAAAAAACAAACTTCCAAATTATGTGACGTCAACTTCCGAATAACAGAAAGAAGATGTGAAGCTTTGCAAATGATTCCCAGCCAGATTGTCTCAACATTGTAAAAGACCTGAGAGCCCCGGAGGCGAAAGCAGTCACATTCATAGACCACATGACATCACTTCCCTCATCTTACTTCCTCTTTAAACCGTTCTGGTGTCATTCATGTGACGTGTAACAGGAAGAAGACCTGAACTGAGCTGAAGAGGTATTCATAACATGAAAAAATAATGAGTGCTATTAGAAAAAATCCCAGTGGTAATGGTGTAAAGGAGCACCTTCCCTTGTATGGAAAGTTTCTGGGTCTAAACCAGATGATGATGCACATGGAAAATGAAATGTTCAAGTCCAACATTTTATCGCTTTATTATTAAAAGTCCCTGCAAAGACAGCAAGCGTTTATTTTTTACATGAGTACAAAAAGCAGAAAGACTGTGTGCAACAATCACGATGTGAGGACACCTACAAACCCCGACATCAGGGGTTCTCAACCTATTTACCGCTGGGACCGAACTTTTCCAGTACAAACTGGTCCGGGGCCCATTCCAATATTAATTTAATTCAATAACTAAACAAAGTCCACTTACAGTTTAACAGCTAAAACCTTGTAAAATATGTCACGATGCAAAGAGATCATCGCAAAGACATTTATATATCGCATGTATGTGGAACTGCACGTACAAGACGGCCAACAGGATTATCATTGTTGTCTTCTTCATAACCGAGTGTTGTCTTCTTCATAACCGAGTGTCGTCTTCTCCTTTTTGGAGTTTGTTGACCAACTGAAACATTACCGCCACCGAGTGGTGGGAAGCTGCATTACAGCAGTTTATTGTGGATAACAGTAATATCTCCTGTGTCTCGTTGATAAGTTACGCCGTCCCTCGTGGCCCACACGTGCAACACTGAAAGTTTTTTTGTGGCCATCTAGGTGGCGCTAGAGGCCCAAGCCCCATGGTTAAGACTCACTGCCCTACATTCTGCAAGGTCCCCTTGTAAACTAAGTCAGTGGTTTTCAAACCTGTGGTCAGGACCCCAGAGGGGTTGTAAATAATAAATAGCCAACACTTATCAAATAAATTTTTGATTTCTATCACGGCTGTCGAAATGAAGCCATTAACTCAGAGATAAATCTGTGAAATTATAAACTTAATTCTAGAACAGATTAATGCATAAATAACAAAGTTAGTACACGTTATATTAAAAATCTGAATATGGTATCATGTCAGCCAGGAGAAGCTGATTTTGGGCATGTAGGTGCTAAACTCGGTGGTCGCATGGCAATATTTTGCTGCAATGCACCTGTAGTTTAGAAAAGTGCGAGCATATAAACATAGATGTAACCAACAGGGGAAAGGCTTACAAACAACACTGGTAGATTTTTTCTATAAATAAAAGAAATGCATTTAATGCATTTGCTGCACTTGAAGGAAAGCCGGAGTTCATCTTGATTAATGTGTTTACAGCAAAATTCCTCCATGAAATAAAAGATCATGTTCAAATTCCACCGATCATGCTCGGCTTGTAATCTGCTCTGAGCTACAGAGATGAAGATGTGAGTACGAGAGAAAATAAAAACATAACAACTATAACCTCTAACATTTCCAAGATGAAGTATTTCCTGGCTACGATACCGACGGCCCTGCTGACACCGAGCTGTGTGTGAATGTGTTTCTGTGGGAGCAGGACGGTGTCGTAACAAGGCATCAGATGCCAGAGATTAATGCCTTTAATAATGCTGGAAGCACACTGAGGCAAAGAATAAAAACACTCCCAGGGAGGCAAAGACGAATGAAATAAACACAGCCTGTGTCTGAAGACATCAAGCAAACTGACAACGAGCTTAAATAAGCAGCAGAATCATACAGAACCTGAGGAGCACGCTCACAAAACGTGAAGCTCATGCCATTAGTAAAGGCCGACGTTGATGATCACATTTCACACCTCGGTACTTCTGACAAAATATCTTTCAAGGAGATTTACTGCCATACTGCCGTATGTTTGTGTGTGTCACAGTTAATCCTGATTAGTAGATGAATCAGTTAACAGCGTCCATGTTTCTGAGAACATCAGCCCACTGCTTCAGCTGCATGAAGACACAGATAATGACAGTATTTACAACACCAACAACAACAAAAAAAGCAATTATAGCTCTTTGTTGCAAACAGACAGAATTTAATGTATCTATTTTTATTTTATCAAAAAAAAATGGTGGCGATAACACAGGTTGATCAACATAAAATGGGATTGTTGCTTCCTAAAGAGATAATAGCTGAAATCCTGGCAGATCTCAGCATGGTGTGCAGCCGGGTGGCTGAAGCGATGTTCTTCTGACGCGGGACCTGAGAGATGCATCTGGACTTCCAGTCGATCCTCCGACTGTCGGTCGAAGCCTCATCAGAAAGGCTGAGCTACTAACAACTGAGTGATGAATCCTCCCTGGAGTCCAAACTTCAACATTATTGATGCTACGTGGGATCATCTGGACAAATAATTCAACAGAAGTATTTTAAGTTATGTTTGCACATGTTTCAATAAACCTCTGCACCTACTTCCTGTTTTCCAGACATATATAAAGTAAGCACTGTAGGTTTTAATCTGCCTTGGCATCGATTCTGCACGTCTGGAGCTCTACTGGAGGGATGGAAGTCAATTTGTTGGAAAATATTCCTTCATTTGATGCTCTGGTGATGGAGAAGAACAGCGACTAACATGTCTGTGGAAGAATTTCTATAGTTATTCCCTTTGGTTCAGATCTCTGAAATGACATGTGGAGCTAATAAAAGCATTCAGTCAGAGCTCCTGTATGGATGTGTGCGTGTGTGTGTGTGTGTGTGTGTGTGTGGGGGGGGGGGGGGGGGTACTGCTCTCCTGAAAACTACCCCTGTTAAAACAAGACGAAGGTGATGACTCAGAAACT
>JBBBVU010000024.1:21612664-21624825 GCA_037177055.1 Atherinosoma microstoma | reverse complement strand
CCCCCCCCCCCCCCCCCCCCCCTTCCCTCCCCCCCCCCCCCCCCCCCCCCCCCCCCCCTCCTCCCCCCCCCCCACTCCTATCCTGGAAGATACCCCTGTTAAAACAAGACGAAGGTGATGACTCAGAAGCTTGTATTGATATGAAATGATCCATCATAAGTAGACCAACCATACCAGTAAAATGCCCCCTGAGGCACAACACAACCACAAGATGTCTTCATTCTGGAGGTGCTGGTCCAGTTTTTTTCCTCTTATTTTTGGTTTTCCTGCCTTTAAATTTACTGGGACAGAATAATTACATTAAAAGGATAGTTTCATTTCACAGAAACATCAAGAAACCAACAGGAAGACTAACCAAGCTCCCACTCTTCAAGGCTTTCTAAGATATTTATTCTGGGAAAATCCCTATATGAGGTAGGCACAGCAAGTTTATCATTAAGTCAGTAAGTAGTTACTTTCTTTATACAGCAGCTTTCAAGCACAGCGGCAACTCAAAGTGCCTCACATGAAGATAAGTTGTCAGCAATGTCAACAATGTGAAGAAGCCAGCTGTCAACGAGGTGTATATTACAGTACAGGCGTTGCCACGGACACGCCTTTTTGTCTTTCTGGAAGAACAAAGAAAACTGAGGTCAAAGAAACGAGCGTCATCACTGCTTCAGCTGAAAGACGAGCTGTGGTCTTCTCCAGGAAGTCAAACATTTAGATGTAGAAAACTTTTTACCACATAATACTCTCCAAAAACTGATACAAGGTCCACCTAAAATCATCGTCATTGATTGAGGCGATACTTTCAGGATTTTAGAAGTTACTACTGAAATAGGAAGCACAACCATATTTGAAGTTTTAGCTGCTCGGTCAGAAGAAGAATAAACCTTCTGAGGACACATTATAATGTATTTTATGCATTTAAAAAGAAGTTTTGTTTCAGTGTTGCTATGGGAGACGTTCATGTCAACATATTCTCAACCAAAAACACCAAACTTTTGCCGCCAATCACCTTTTAGAGATTAAACGAAGCATCAATTCACAGAAAATTAATTTTTAAAAAAGAGGAAAAGATACCAAGTTTGACTTCCCAACAGGCTGATTTCTACATGGATGTGAAGTGAAGTGTCTACAGGGTTAAAGTGAGGACCTGGTGAAGCGCAGCAGGGGAAAACCAACACAAAGGTCATGAAATGTTTGGTTTTCGTGTGTTCCAGCTCCTCTAACGTTGTGTGTAGGATTGTGTGTTGCAGTCCGCAGAGAGTCGCTCGGACAGCTCCCTAACTAAGATGAATCACTCGGCCTGGCCTCTGTGTGACCGGCAGGCCTTGTGAGACACGTGTCCCAGATTACAGCAGCCTCTGTGGGGACGGAGCATGTCGACATCTCCGTTTGCCTCCTGGATCCTAACACGCTGCAACTTCTCCTCACTCCTCCCCACCGGTCTTCATCAACTCCCTCCTCATTTCACTGACACTCCCCATTACTCCTCAAGACATTTATTCCATTACTTCCTCGTCTCAGTTTCGACTTCTACTCATCTACTAATAAAACTATTTCCATTTCCCGTCTTCTCTTTGACGTACACACAGAGGCATAAAAATGATGGTGAACTCAATCAAATGTCTGCGTACTTGACCGTGATGGTGGACTTTCTAATAATGTTTGCTGCTCTGTATTCTTGGAGAGCTTCGCTCCGGTAAAGGTCACACTACGACAACCTGAGCATTAATGATCCGTATCTGGTTAAAGAAAAGAAACGTGTTAATGGAGAATGTAAATGCATGCAGGACGGATCATGATCAGAATACATCAGGTGCATTCACAATGCAAGTCTGTCCAGGAGGACCACATTCATCAGAACGAGATCCCGGAGCAGCCTGACACCTGCCTGATAAATGATCTGGAGCAGGTTACAGGTACTGCTGCTGCAACTGTGAGCATACTTTAAATATTTGAAGCATTTTTCAACCCATTCTGGTTTCATTTTAGCTGATTGTTTATGAAAGCGTCCGCATTCTGTTTTCTTCATGGGTGAACTTTCTGGTGTGCATCGACTCCACCGCAACAGAATTAAAGGTCGGAGCATCTCAAGCACGTGTCATTTTCTACATGCTGAGGGTGTAAAGATGGACTGAGACAAGTCTGAACCCAATCTTTACATTTCACTTCATCAGTACTGGGACCCCTGGATCAAATAGGATGTGTCATAACTGCTTGATGGCTCACTCTAGCTTTAAAATAAAGCTAAATAAAGTTTTTCTGCAGATTCACACAGAAGAAACACAGAAGTCACAGAAGTCAACGTTGGGTTGTAGCGTTTCAACACTGATGAGAGTTATTTTAGTAGAATCACGCAATTTCATCTAATTCCTTCATCTGAAACAATAATTTAAAGAGCTAACAACAGTGGTGAGTATGATGAAAAGGGCTGTTTAATGATGTCAGTCATCTTGTTAAAGAACAGCATGTTATGTAATAAACAAACAAACACTAAACAGTTGTTACTGTGGATTAAACCTTAAATGTAGTATAACCTGTAGGGATTATAGTCATCACACAAGAAGCTGAACACCCCGAACATTCTGTGAGGACTAGACTTTCCAAATAAATTCAGTCTGCACTGCTTTTAAAGAGCCTTTCATCTGGCTGCTTGCAAGAAAACATGAAACATGTCTGACAGCCGACAGATCTGACACACTGGGTTGCCTTATGTATGAAATGTGCTATATACCTATGTATGCCTAGTCTGGCATATTTCATAAGAAGGGTATACAATCAGCTAATACAGCTTGAACAAGTTACATACCACACAGAATAAAAACAAAGGAATTGCAGATTTTCTCCAAAGAGAATTTAGAAACAACTCCATGAAGTCGAGGGTCGTTACAGCATCTATAGGCTGAGTTATAAAGATTTACTCATTTAAACTGGAGTTAAAAGAGAATTCTTTAGTGACATGAGACACACATTAAAGCTGTGCTAAGTGATGCTCAATAAACTGGATATTCACAGACTAATACATCTGGGATCTGTAGTCCAAATGAAAGAAATTTACTGTCAGACATTAAATCCAATCCTTTAATTTAAAATGAACTAATCCCTTGAATTGGATCTGTATTAATTCTTCTTATAAGGGAGATATACGTATAAACCTGATCAAATACAGATTTTATAGCTGAGAATATACTTTTTAACCTTGCATTCCCGTAATCAACCAGCTCTTGTCGTGTTATAGCCAGTGTACTACGTTTGTTACCGGAAGATTCCACCAGGGGGCGCACAAGATGAATCAGGCTGGAGGGAGTAGTTCAGTTTGTAGTCAAGTTCATTTTCACTTTTTGGCAGAAAAAAACGACAATAACGTTATCGTATAAACTTTAATATTTTACCTCCGAATTATTCGCAATTTCGTGGTCATTTATCTGTATCGGCCCAGGTGTGTAAAGTCTACGTGATGTTAAACAAAACATACTATATCATCCCTGAATGTTGAGATTCCGACATGCCTTGTACTATATAAACAAGCACTCCAGTACTTCAAGTCAAAATGTGCTTGTTGATACTGCAATAATACATTTTCATTAGTTCTGATGTAGTTTATATGAGGGCTTGTTGTGATGCAGCAGTTTCCTGTTTACACTTATTTTCGTTGGATTTCTAAGGGCTGATTTTTGCTTCCGCCTAACGAATATTTTCATGGATATCAACTCGTCTGTTCTGCTTGCGAAGCATCTCTTCTACTCCCACTTCTACTACCTTGTATGTGGGGATGAAAGCCGATTGAGCCCATTTTTAGATTCATCTAAAAAGCTAATTCAATCATATCTTTTTCTATTTTTGGAGACATTAAAGGTCTCAGAAGTGCCGTGTTACACTTCATGAATTAATCAATCTGTGCAAACAGGACTGAATGAAAAGTGAAGGCTAGAAAGAGTAAATGAGTGTCAGCTGAAGGAGGCCCATTTGTTGGAGGCTGCAGCCCTGACAGCTGTATTGGACAGGCTTAGGCAACACACACACACACACACACTCCCCCACCAGTCTGAGGAGGTGACAGCTTTCAGAAGTTAAGAAGCCTGCTGTTGTGTGAATGGCTGCTCTTGTCCTCCACTCCACTCTCTGTCAAAGCCTCTCCCTCGGTCTCTTGCTGGATTTAATAAACCCTTTCAGGAAGGGAAAACACACGAAGGAAGGATGCAGGAAATATTAGCATCGACCCAAGATGGATTTGTAATAATTACAGTGTGGGAAAGCACAAAGGAAATTAACAAAAAAACTATTTCAATATTGACTAGAAAATTCTTACAGAACTTCTTCACTGAAACTCACAGTGGACTCTTAGTTTGTCAAGCAGATCAGACACAAAACGCAAATATCTCTGAGGTAAAGCACTTCTCAGCAGGATGCCTCAGCATGGTACAATAATATTAAAGCTCCTAATGGTCCAACATGGAAGTCAATCTTCGACGTACATTTACGTGATATGAATAACCTGCAAAGATGAGCATAAATCATGCAGTTCAGTGATCTTTCTGGACCGGATGAATGAATTCCCCTCTGAGAAAACAGGGAATACTTGGCCACCACTACCGAGGAGGCCTTAAAGATAAGCTTCCTCTGGAGAAATGGGAGGAGATGGAAGGAGAGATCAAGTCCAGAGCGGCTGTAGCGTTTTATCAGAAGTCAGTCAGCAGTGAAGTCGGCCATTGTGAAACAAAAACAAAAAAAAAAGCCCACAAAGACTCTCAGTCTGTTGTGACGGTCTGCCGTTAGCAGAAGGTGGCAAAGGAAGGACGACAGAGAGACTGTGAAGAACTAGAGTTTATGGACACTTGTGTTCTCTGTGAACTTCTAAAAACATAAAGAAATGGTCAGTTTATCCACAGTTTTACACATCGGGCCACACTAAAACCAAGGGTATTGCTTCCTGTGCACACACTTTTAGAAGAGTGTAAGCCTGATACGAAGCAGAGGAAATGGTTGCATAAGAGACTAAACAAACAAAAACAGATCATTTCACTAGGTTTGTATAAAATATTTATATTATGAAGAAAACTGAGCTAATCAGGAGAATAATACAAAGCAAATTAAACAGGAAATTACATATAAATATTAAGTTAAAAGTTTCAGCTAAAAACCTGCTACAGTTCTTTCAGACTCCCACACACGAGCTACTGTATGAAAGTATGGGGGAGCACACACAATGAATACAGATCCATTATACAGCATTCAGAAAAAAGCAAACCAACCAACCAACTCTTCTTTAAACTTAAAGCACTTGGATTCAAAGATCTGGTAGACCTTGAAACAGTTCAGGTCATCACCAAGTAGCACCCAGTATCCAGGGCTTGATTCAGGAGACGGGGAGCAGATATGGTTTACAGGGATTATATGTATAAAATAAAAACCCTGGTAAGAACCAACTCAAAGCTTCATTGTTCTACAATCCATGGAGTTCATTTATACAACTTGAGCAATGAAATTACATTTTCTATAACAATGATCACATTAAAAAAACTAATTAAAACTAACTTAGCAGGATGGAAAGATGAGGATTCTCACCTTTGTTTTGTTGTTGGAGGTATATGGATGTTTAACCAGGAATTCCTTGTTATCGTACGGGTGCAGGGGATATTTATTTAGTTTTCATATTGAATATTAATTTATAATTACAATCTTCTCATAAGGAAACAGAAAAATAGTAAAAGAGGATAGTCCTTGAAAAGTTCTTACTCCTGCCTCATGCTTTATTTGGACCACAAGGATTTAAAGGAAATGTCTTGACCGTGAGTTTTGTCTGTTTTTGTTTCTTTGTCATCGATGTTTGGCCTTCTACTTCATTTATTGCAGCTTTCTTTTTCTGTCTTTTCATTATTTCTAACTTTGTTTTCTTTGATCAAACTTACTCATTTGTTGCTATAAATATCTGTAGTTTAAAAATGAATGTGTTAAGGGTGGCTGTGGGAGACCTAGGTTATGAGTTTTTAACAAGACAACCAGTATTTTCATGAGTGGCCCATTCACTGCTTTAGATTTCTAAAGGCTCCCCCTTTTTTTTAAAAAGGTTATTTAGTTTTTTCCAGGAGTAAGACCTCCAATGCAACAAATTTCCTTTTCTCTATAATTAAGTTTATCAATCTTGCATTTGATAAAACAGTCCTTCCTCTTTACTATTGCTCATCAGCATTACAAGGGCTATAAATATGAGAAAAACATGCATAATGCAGTGTAATGTAGACATAATCTGGGATATATTCCCACTACTGCAACTATGCATGCTGGCTGTAGAATATGCATAAAGCAGGACCTTCATGTGATGATAAATGTACACTATACTGTGTAGCTGTAGTTTTAGCTATTTCGTTGAGGTACAAATGTCTTATTAGAGGTTAGTCTGGATCCATTTATACCTCAGGATAAGATCAGAAACCAGGTTATTTGCTTCTAATAGTTCAGTATAATCCCTTTTCAAAAGAAACCAACATTACTGCTGAGTGCCAACAAATTTCTTTTAGTCTGATTTAATACAACTCAGGCCAGACATCATCCCTAGAAATGCTGTGTAGCAGCTGATTTTATAATCAGCCTTTCATGCTGCAGCTCCAGCACAGCCTCTGGCCTCATATCATCTCGACCTCCACATGCAGAATGATTGAACATATCCTTCCCAGGATGTGTTTTATTAAAGCATAAAGAGGCTTCATCAGTCTGCCCTTTGTGCTGCTTTTTTATCTTCTTCCTCATTTATCTTCAGTATTCAAAGGAAATGTTGATTGGTTATTTTCATTCTTAATGAGTTTGGACTTCATTTCATTTGCTGCAATTTCCTCCGTTTTTCCTGTTTTAGGTTTGTTTTCTTTTATTATGTTTGAAGTTGTGACTGGACGGTGGCCGTCAGTGGCCAAAATCCTTCCAGACATAAACATGTTTTTCATGTCAGGCACGTCATGTGGCACGCTGCACTTTTAATAAACAAAACTATCTCAGAATCCTGTGTGAAACAACCAGAAATCAGTTCCTGGATGAGTTTGCATGGAGCTCCAGTCTCGACATTCACCCACATTATCTGGTGGAGTTATGCTAATGGTCTCAACTTCATCCTCCAATCAAGCCTAAACGACATTCTTTTAAAAACATAAACAAATGATTAGTTTAACGGCACATCCCAGGCTGCATCTACGGCTACTTGTCTACAATGTGTTTAGTAAAAACGTTTAGAACATAAACTCTGCTTTACTGTCCCACAAAAGACATGACATAAAAATAAAAACATATATATTTGAGAGATAATAGAAAGAGGTTCCATAGAAACGACACACGTGAGATCCTTTGAGTCCGATGTGGTCCCACAGCTGGAAGCCTCTCCAGTTTGCTTTCTAAGACAGGAAAATTTTTGGCTCTGTCTTCTGACACGTTACCAATCCCAGCCTGCATATACCCCCATGTGGATCCACACATGCTGCTGATAATATCTCCTCTGCTCTCTCGTGGCACGCTCGGTGCTGACTCTGCAAACCTTTGACAGTCAGTTCTTTTGACAGTGCTGCTATGGAAATGAGGAAAAACCGAAGAGAGAGAATTTGCATAGAAAATTGCCGTCTCTGTGGGAGTTACAGTGGATTGCATGAATGGGAGGGATGGGGAGGACGAAAACTGCAATGCGAGCAGCAATCAGCACATTTAGCTTAACGCTGCGCTACAGTATGTATCCATTTAGTCAGATCCGCATCAGCTGTTTACATCAATGTTATGTGTCAGCATTTCTATTTAGATCCATTTTATAAACATTATGCTTAACAGATTACACAATTTTTTTTTAAATTTAAGATTAAAACTCAGTGAATTTATTTATTTATTATATGTTTAACTGCAACAGTTTTATCTGAACGTGAAAGACGGATAACGTTTCTCGTCTAAAACTGTTTACAAGACATTTTTCTTTAAATCCAGCTTTCCTGTTCACACCTGATATCCACAATGTAACCTTTAAAACTCGAGGTTTCCCCAAACAAACCCCTTTGCTAAACTCTGCCAACTGAACCTCACTAATCTTGTTCCGTTTCCTTCAATCATAGTTGACCTTTGCAGAGATAAAGTTCACATATTCTACTATGATCTATAGAGGTTTAGAGCTACAGCTTCACTCCAAAGAGATATTCATATTCATCCTGAAAGTTTGGTTTTTAGTCAAGGCTGACACTTTTTTCATTTGTGCTATGTGCCACCCTCATTTATTCTTAACCAGTAACGAAGATACCTTAAAAAGTATTCAAATAGTCCTTGTGGTTGCAGAGATACACTCATTTCATCATGGATATGTAATTTTCAATCAGAGGCTTAAAAATAGTCACAGGCCTCAGAGGAATAAATACATCAGAAGTGGCCACCTTTCACTGGATTGTTTTTTCCCTGCTCAGATTCAGGCTTCATCTGTGGAGAAAAAGCAGCTCAAGCCGACAGAAAGCTGCACGTATGAAGCCGATGGGAGGAAAGGACGTTGGTGGGAGTTTGAAAGTTGAACAGAACGGTAAGATTTTTTTTATTTTAACCCTTAAAAACCTAACCCAATAAAAACTGGGGAGAGAAGTCCATTTAAATAAAAAAATCTGAAGTCTTTATTTGGCCCTTTAACAAAATGTGGAACCAAATTAACAATTTTGTTGGTATATTTACCATTTATTACCATGTGACATGTCAAAATTATTGTAGTGTAGTTTTATGCTTCCTGGTATTCATCAGGGGGCAGAAGAGAAGCATCTGTATACTGTATACTGTAGGGTTTATAGCAAAGTTTTACCATAAAGTGATGCAAAATGTCTCAGAGTATTTATCAAATATGATACGTTTGGCTTTATAGGGTTGTTGTGGAAAAATGATGTTGACATCAGAGGATTAATTCTCTTACCATGCATTCCCTCATAAAGCAGGCATACGACACGATACGATACGATATGTTACGATTCAACACGACACACTTTACTGTCCCCCATAGTGAAATCTGACTTGGACTCAAGTGCTGTTACTTAGTTAATATCATTGGTAATAACAGACTGTGAGACTGGTACTGAGTTGCAGAGTTAGGATTTATGTGCATAGTAGCTGTTGTCATGGGAACAAAGTCATTTGATGATAACAAAAACTGATGCTAAAATGGTCATGAATCAAAGTAAACTTAAATAATTAAGGGATTTCTAAATCTGTACACTTAACTTCACCAACTGTTGAAGGATGATGAATAAAAGCACCTCAGATTGTGTTGCCAACACATCTCTGTCGCATTCATTTCATATGGTCCAAAACAGCTGGCAAGTCAATGAGACACTAGATTACTGGAACCCAACAAACCTTTCATTTACTGTTGCTCCCTTCGTTTACGTCAGAAGCCACTTTGGAAATTACCAGGAGGGCTGGCGGCACAAAAATAGTCTGCTGTAAACGAATGAATGCAAACGCTGATAAATATTTCAGAACAATATACTTTCCTGAAACAACAAACTAAAAGCAGGGATGGCAAACGGACTGAAAATCAGAGCGAATGAGTGTGCGATGGGGAGAGAGTGAAGTGCTGTTCAAGCCTCCCTGTGGAGAGTTACCGTTATCAGAGAACAAGGCTGAGCTGGAAACCCTGAAAGGCTTTCATCTGCAGAAAAATGTCAAATATTCACTCAAATGGTTCAAGAAGGCCATCGACCATCAAGAGCCTGATATGAATCCCACTGGTAAAGCAAACACAGACTGCTTAACCACCTACAGCGGGGCTTCTACATACTCCTGAGCAATATTTACATGCTTGTGAGGCATAGTGAGCTTGGTGATGGAGACCTGGTTTCCACCTGATCTGTAAGTGGATTCATTTAGACTCTAAAAATCATCAGAACTGAGCTGGATTAAAATATTTCATGTCTCTTTCTTTGGACTTTGCTTGAGAAATTTGCTTGAAACTTTGAAACTAACTATTAACTATCATTTCTGCCATTTGACAACATTGATGCTTTTTATTGTTCCAAGGACATAGAAAATCCAAAGAAACATTTTTCCATTGCTTTTTTTTGTGTGTGTGAAATTTAAAGAACTTTTGTCATTTTTCTCAGTGACATGCCCCCTACCTATTATACCCTACCTGTACAATGAGCTCTGTCCAGCCAGTAAAAGACAGTCTTATCTTGAGTCCCGGAAAAAAAAGTCGGAGACTGCAAATTCTCAGCCTTGGGACGCTGCTGAGCAGCGACGGCTCCAGAAATGCACATAATAGATGTCACTGTGCTATGAAACGAGTCTAGAACGCGGAGTTTTAAGTTCGGAAAGTTACGTAATGCATCTTTAAAAGATCTAAGTTGCGGGAACGAACAAATCAATGCATCTTCTCTGCTTTTATAAAGCAGAGAATACCAATACAAGCAATCAGCTAATGACACTGCAGCTCAATCACTTGAGTGTTTCTGATGAAATATGATCAACAACACAACGGGTGGCCCAAAACATAAACAAGACTAAACTCCGAGATAGGAAAGGACAATGCGACTTCAGGGAATGCAACGCAGCCACCACGAACACAATGATTACCCTTTTCATATCTTATGGTTCCATGATTTTATTGGTTCTTCTTTTAACGAAATTTAATGACATTCAGTTTGTGTTGCTTCGTGTAATCTCACCTCCAAATCTGCAATAATCACAAAACTCCACCTTAGCGCTTGTCTTGTGGGGAAAATAAATGATCATAAGATAGGGAGCACTAAAACTGAGCAGCTTATTTTTGGGCCAAAAAACCAAAACAAAGCTGAAAGGTACCAAAATACTTTGTATAATGACTAAAGTTTATTGGCAAGTTAACTGTTAACGCATTGCAGTTTTTTTTTTTTTTGCTTAATAAACAAAGAGGCAGCTGACAGGTAAGTCTGGTTAAAAAACAAAAAACACAAGTGTTGTCGTGAAACACAACAAAATAAGTGAGAAGCTGTTAAGAAGAGCAGCAGCCAGACAGGCGAGCTGAGCAGAGAACAAAGATCTGTTCGGCGGTGTGTAGCACAAATGTTTAACAAAGCTACCTGTCAAACTGCTGTCTGCAACAAACCCTAAATAATAAAAACACATCAGATCTTCACAGCAAGAAGATACTCACACACTCACACACATAGAAATGCAGTCACTAACTTTCCCTTCTTTTTCAAAGGCAGGTTAGACATAATAGAAAGACAGGCCTGCTGTATTAGTTCTTAAAGGCACCAGTATTACATCAAAAACACATCAGAGGGGACTTCAGCTGCTGCACATCCACAGATGTGCAGATATACTGACACACTCTCAGAGGTCTGGAAACGAAGCCTGGGAGAGAGCTGATGTAATTGGACTGTAAGTTCCATACAGGAGCGAGTAGCCGGGCGAGGAGCCGGGAGGTTTGCATCCGGCGCCGGGCATTAATATTGAGCACAAAGCTGCAGGGCACGTTGCTCCTTTACCCACTGAAATATGGACATTTTTTCTTCTTCTCCATGCACAGATCAGACAATATTGACACAGTCGGGTTGAGCTTTGCGGAGACTTGGAGAGATTTGTGCCCGGAGGAACAGGCAGTGCAGATTTGAAAGAAAAAAAATATATAATCTAATTTCTACATGTGATACAACTTCCTCTGAGCACACAGACACAAAGCATGTTCACTTGTTCTGCTAAATAAAATGAATATGCATCTTCTCACTGCTCACTACATCTGGTTTGTTGCCTTCATTTAGCTTTAACTGCTTCATTTATACATCACACAAGCAACTTTAAAGATCTAGAACAGATAAATCATGTTGAAATCCCCAAGAAAACCAACCAGGAATCCAATGTTTGCAAATCATTTGGTTCATGTTTGAACATCTAAGAACTTTCAACTTTGTCAAAAGTATCAATAAGATGGGAACTGATCAAAAATGGAAATATTTTTCCAAATCTTTATTTCACTGGTGGAAGAAACGCGGTCGACACCAAGACGTAATTCTGACACATTTAATGATTCATATGAAATATAAGTACATAACGACAAAGACTGGATTCTGCTAACAGGACGAATGCAAAAATAATGGCATGATTTAGCCATTACTATTTTACATTATAGATAGATAGATAGATAGATAGATAGATAGATAGATAGATAGATAGATAGATAGATAGATAGATAGATAGAT
>JBBBVU010000024.1:21584522-21602159 GCA_037177055.1 Atherinosoma microstoma | reverse complement strand
GAGCGCGTTTTAAAATAAACTTATATTATCGGCTATCGGCGAAAAAAATGGCCGATACCGATTATCATAAAATTGCTAAATATCGGCCGATATTATCGGCCAGGCCGATAATTGGTCGATCCCTAATACAAATGTATGTATATAATTAATTTGTAATGTGGAGGAGACCCCAGGAAGAATAGCAACTGATGATTCAGTTGCTAATGGGGATCTTAATAAATACAAATACAAAAATACAAATACAAATACATACTCTACAATACAAGCCACTGGAGCCCACAAAATCTTAAAAACACTTATGGGTGGAGGGCACGGATTAATGATGATATCATGTTGGCGTCAAGACTTATCGATCTGAATTAGTTTGATTAGTCCATTGAAAAAAAAAAATCCCTTAGAATGCCCATCCATAACTTTAACATAACTACTATTCCTCCTTCAAAGTTTTGTAATGAACTAATACAACCCAACACTAGGACCAGTTAAGTTAGTAAAAATCATTCTGGAATCCATATCTCTGCTTTCATGGTTTTAATATTCTGGCTGATCTTTATATGTGCCAATTACAGCAAGTGTCAAATATTATCCAACCCAGAGAGATATAAACCAACAATGAGGAGTCGGTTCATGGACTTCCATTAGTTATGAAATGGAATAAAATAGTATATTTGACTCATCAGACGGCTCACCTTCAGCTCTGAGAGCTCAAACCTCCTCCTTCCATCTAAATCCATACACGCCCTCCTCAGCACAGATTAGACTAGACTAAAATGGGATTAAGATAGATATCCGGAAAAATTCATTCTCTACAGTGGGTAAATAACCTTAACTTGGGGGTGCATGCGTGAATGCAGAAGGGGGAGGGGGCTTTAACTTGAGCACAGCAGAAATGGCCGAAAGGGGAAAGGGATGGAGTGGCTGTTTTTTCTCTTTCAGCCCCTCAAGCAAAGCCAATTTTCTCTCCGAGTGAAATGGATTTCCTGGGGATGGCGGATAGAAGCTGTCCATCAGCTCCACCTATCACACTGCATCACCCTGCATGAGCATGTGTGTCTCAGATGTCAGTGATCAATGGTGCAGGCTGTCAAGCTGACCTGTGCAGCAAGAGGTCAGAGATGGGGTTACACTGTGGGTGGCTTTGTGTCAATGAGCTGGGCTCTGCCCGTGAAAGAGCATGTATCTGTCACCACCAGGTACTCAGAGTCTCAAAGGGTACATTATAACAAAAACAGAAAAAATATCTGATCTTTAGCATATATTTGGCTGCCTTAAGTAACGTTAGACAAAAACAATACATGATCCTGGCAGTTTAAGACCCCATGAGGTTGGAAAATGTCTCCTTCAGTTTAAAGAATAGTTTAGTCTCCTCAACTTGATCTCCACCCAGCTCCAACTTCAAATCATGCTGCACTCACTGCTATTCAGAAGTAGGAAGTCCAAACTCTTTTTACCCCTGCTTTTTGCTGAGCTGAGGGCGATACTGACTTTTTAAATCAGACTTTAATCTGAGTCTCCTCATGGTCAACTTAACTTTGGTTTTTAAAGAGAAGGGGAAAAAAGCCTAAATAACAGTTTCCAGCAAAATGCTGGTGAACAAACTTTCTCTGACTCGCTTTACATGTCAGTGAATCAGACTTATGACATAACGCTGTCAAGTGATCTTAAGATTTAAGTAAAGACCGTCTCTGCAGGTTACTGTGGTCTGCTGGGTTGCCTATTGTTCATTTCCTTCTCCTGTTCACTTTATTTGTAACTTCTTTTTTCCATATATACATATATATCTCCCATCTTGCTTATTCGTATTACTTTTTTGTCGCAAACTCTCTTCTTCCACCTTCGTCTTTCCCTCTCTAGCATGTCATGTTTCCTCTCTGGGTCACTGTTGAATCTTTCTCTTCTCTTTCTTTGTTACTCTCTATTTCTTCTCCTTTTCTCCTCATCCTACTTTTTCTGGCCATACTTTCCTACAGAAAAAGAGGTGATGAAGAGATATTGATTTACATTATTTCACATGATGTTCACAGTTATAATATTAGCACAATATGAGAATATAAGTGGAGAGATGGTGTTGACATGATCCAGCTGTGACCGGACGAATATTTACATTGTTTGTCTAAAAGTTTAAGAAGTTTTAAAGTCACCAAAGTGTGTGCGTTACTGTTGCATTCAGTACAGCCAGGGAGACAAAAGGGGTCCTCAGTGATATAGCTGGCCATGCTTTTGCCTCCTTAAATGAAGTTTATCAAAAAATCTGACGGAGTTGACATAAACTGAGGACAAAACTTTGATAGGCAGAATTTAATGAAAAAAGTTATTTCATGCTCACTTCATTAATTGATTTAGAGACCTACAATCATTCTTTATTTATTTGACATGTATGTTTGTGTAATTCTTGAGTTCTAAAGGTTTTTTAAAGTGATGCATATTGTAACTCTTGCTGAGGACAAATAAAATGACATGGACCTTCTCACCACAGAGCGTATATTTAAGAAAAAATTCACAAAAAAGAATACAAACATGTGTAAACAAAGGTATACACAGTTCCTTCCAATTAAATTTTTTAAGTATGTCAATTTCTTAAATTTCTTGATTTATTTTTAATATAAACTTGGGTTTACAATGTAAGACATGTGTATCCTGGTATAACTTTTTTTTTTTTTTGTAAAACAACTGTAGTTAAATTGGTATTTTTGGAATGTTAAACCTTTTTTTTTTGTATAATAGTGGAAAAAAAGTTGAATAAAATATCCATCTAACTATGTATCTGTCATAATAAACGTACGCCCACAAACGTAACAGTGAAGCAGGAGGCTTATGGAGCCGATACGTGATGGAGGAATTATTTTGGGAGTTTCAACTCAAGCGTAAACCTCTTTTTTATATATTCTGGAGTTTAACAGCCTGAGCCAGATCAGTACTGTCTGTAGACATGAGAAATGTGATTATTTGAGAGTAAGCGTTTCTCTATCAGTTTGATGGGTGGTAGCCTGAGCTTTTGGATTATTCACTCAGTCAGAATGTGCTTCAATGGATATCGAGTACTAACCATCTCAAAAGAGACAGAAAATGTTTCTCCACTCCGGAAAGCTGGCTTTTTATTAAAAGAGCTGTAAATTCATGGTACAGAAAGGGGCTGTTTTACTGTCTTTATGTGGCATTTTGTACAAGCACGCAACATTTATTTCATAAGGACCTAAAAAAATGGGTCAAATTTGTAGAAAAAAGGGGGAAACTCTTCGTTTACGTAACTCTATGTTTTGGACAACTGAGGAGTGGAAAAAAATGTAAATGTCAAATTGTTATTCTGGAGGAAATTATGGGGAATGTGGGACAACCATGTCCAAGCCTATGATGGAAATGTGTGAGATGTGATTCCAACCATTCAACAATCTGACAAAAAGCACTGATGAAATATGGCAGCAACTTTAAGACATGTGGGGGAACATTTTCTGAGGTGCATGAAGATGGTTTTAATCTGCACACATTTCATCCTGTTTTTTTACAATCTTGTTGCTTGTGAAATATTCATACATGCATAAATAACCAGCTAATTACTTCAAATTCAAAAATATTCCCTTAGTGGCACAAATCTTTTCAGTCTGAAGACCTAATTATCTCATGTAAAAATATAAAAATAAAATAATCAATTTACGTAGGGTAAGAGTTGCACAAATAATCATTTGTATGCTGTGAAATTTTCTTATTATACACAAACTTCCCACTGATCTGTGAGTTGTTTACACTCCTCCATTTAGTTTTAGGCATCTCTGTGTAGCTGGATACAATCTACCCAGCCATGCGTACGATTAAATGTACTGCACACTTCATTGGCCATGATCGGATAAACAGTTCACCTGAGATGCATGTTTAATGACCCACAATAGAAAATTTAAAAAAAATAAGAGAAAGCTTGAATATGGAAAATGCCGAATAATAAACTGGCTCAAACTTGCTGTATTTGCATAAAGACTCAGACAAACAGACACATTAAGGTTTCTGCAGGGAAATATGTTCAGCAGAGCCCTGCAATTGTACAAGATTTCTCCATTTGCTGGATGCTTTTAAGTTAAGTTGGTGTAAGCCGGCGGATGTTGCGTGTATTTTTAGCGTGGCAGGTCCCGGCAGAAATCAGACCTGCATGTTTAAGAGCCTTGCTCGTCCCACAACAACAATAAAACACTGCAGACGGAGTGAAATGTCAAGCTGTTTATCCTCCCTCAGTTTGGTCGCAGCACGCTGATGTGGGACGGTAAACACAGATCGGTGGTCGTGTGTGTGTGTGCACAACTTTCAATGGGTGTCTGATTGGACACTACACTCTCAGGAGGAGGTGGTCTATCAATACAGATTGCCTTGGTCACCTCCTCGAGTGCACATTGCTGCCTGCAGGTATCCACAGTAAGTTCAGCTCAATCTTCCAGGTCTGAATCTTTGTATATACGAGTGTTCCTATCCTTCAGCTTCATGCCTGCCTCCTCTTCTTCTTCTTGCCTTCCTGCTGCCTCACTTCTTCTTTTCTTCCACCAGCCTGAGGATGTGGTTTTATGGACAAAACTTTATTGTTTTCAGCATATCTTAATCTAGATTTGATGCATTTTGTGTCTGCCCGATTACAGTGTGATACATTTTTATATTACCTCCAAGATTATTGTGTTATTACCTAAAACAATACGCCAAGATTTATTACTTTGTGTGTTGGTTGGTGGAGTGAAGCAGAGTTAACGCAATTGTGTTTGGTTTAATGTCAATTTAAGATGTTTTACACAGTTTTTGATCCGTACACTACAAACTACAGAGACCGCATCGCTAACCCAAGCTAACATTATTTACTGTTTATGATGCATTAGCCCAGGGCTAACAATAAATGCAGTTATGAGTCAAACTTCAACGGTACACACTCAGAAAGCCAAAAGCATATTACTTGTTTATGTTTGTTGGGACAATAAATACTAAACAGCTTTTCTGTCCACACAGCCTCACATGGGTGATCCCGGCTTTTTGGTTTTTCAGATAAATCCAGTTTAGTGAGTCCTGAGAGTGCTGTAGGCCCGAGGCTGGCATGGGTCCGCACAGGGCTAAACGATTCTTGTTGCTGAGGAGCCGAACACTCAGCTGACATTTCTGATCAAACATCTCTGTTCATTAAACTTTCGGAATTCACTAAATCTAATTTTCCATTTGGCTGCGAGACACATGGGACTGACGAGCCGGCGACTCGTCCGTGGGCCTGTTGCTGTCTGCACTTTGGGTTTTCATGTCTTGATCGATGAGCTGGGAGAACGGCTCGGTGTTGCTTTGTGTCCGAATGCTGGCAGCTGAAAGGACATCTTGAAGAGGAATCTCAGACGAGTCGATGATACTTGGCCAGGATTACAGAGAAATACAGTAAATCTCCTAAAGCTTTCAAATTCAGCTGAAAATAGCAGAAACACACACAGGCGTCGGCCTGTTGGGCAGACAGTAGTAATTAATCGTGTGATTGGATAATAAAGGATGAGTGTGAAACTAAAAGAGCTTTTAGTACTGCAGAGCGTGCTTGCTAAAAGTTACCTTAATGGAGTCTAATAAATTAAGGGCGGGATTGGCAACGACGTGTTGAGATCTCCTGAGCCGGCCTGCCCAGCTTCTCCAGCCATCTGATCAATCAGCAACAATAAAACCTTTCAGGAAATGAGTCAAAGCCTTGTGTTGCTCATGGAGCGGAGATCCACAAAGCAGCCCGGCGATGCCAAGGCCAATCAGTCAGATTTGTACAGAGGTTCCTGAGGATGGTGAGGCAGCTGCTGCTTCCCCAAACTAACAGCACTTGGTCACAAATGCTCATTTATTTATTTATCTAGAGGTTAACAAGACAAATAAATGTTTCATTTTATTTAATAAAAGACCACGATTGCCTGATTTGATTCAAATTTATTCTCTTCCTTGTACTAAAATCCATCAGCTGGGCATCTTTGTCCCGGCTATTTATTGCTTTATAGCAAAGGACCACAGATTAGATATGATGCGAAATCTTTACAACTACAACAAACAAGTATGTGTTTTAAGAGTTTAATGGCTATGACTAATTAGCTCAATTCAGAATGCATTTTTGTAAAGGTACTTTTCAGACATTTGGCAGAAAACAAAAATCTGATTTTGTCCCTTTTTCCTTAAATTAGACAAAGTAGACTCTCAAGTAGGGATGGGCGATGTGGACTAAAAGATTTATCACCATAATTTCTGGTTTTTATCATGGTAACGATAAGTGACAATAAAACAAATTCACCCTAATCTTTCGTTCTATAAATCTACCACCACATTCAGTCTTGAGAGCCATAAAAAAATTCTTTCATGGATAAGTGTTGACCCAAATGGAGACCTGAAGTTTTGCACTTACCGGTAGTGACGGAGCAGCATTTAACCGCGACTCTCCACCTTGCCAAAAATATCTGCCAAATAAACGTCCCGAAACTATAACATTAGTAATTTGTAGCACATATAACTTATTTACGTCTAAATCGGCTAAAAACTGCTGATATTTCTGTCCTAAATGTACTACATCTGTATAAGGTCCGCCCCTTCCTCTACGTCAGCAATATGGTGTCAGTTTAGTTCGAGTAGTGTACATCGTTCTACACTCGATTTTTGGCCGTTTTTAGGGCAGCATCCGGGTACTTTTTTGCTTAAATCTGCTTGTGAACGCACTATGCACTTAAATGTAGTGCTCGAAAGTGTGCTAGTGCTCTGACTGAGACACACCCATCAAAAAAGAGACGGCGCGGGCATAAAATATTTCTTCTGCTTCATTTCTTTGCTGCTCAACACCGCCACCACATGGTTTCTGGCGGTACTACTCTGCTCTGTCAGGGATGGCAACCAAAAGGGCCCCAAAAACGGACCAAATAACGCACGTAAAGGATGCAGAAGACGGACGAAATGCTCCGTGTTTGTCTTTTGTGGGGAACATTCAGTAAATCGGCCTTGAAGGGAACAGCAGTAGTTACTGGACCGGCTCTGAATACATTGTAGCTGCCAGTGCAACAAGGTTAAACACGCCATTACTGGCAATGAGGAAGGACTTAACATGCTTGTTTTACCATGTTTCTAAACCCTTTGACACACTGTTGTGGTGTAGATGCAGCATTAGATGAATGTCACTGGTGCTTAGCTGTGATTACTCTTTGACATCTCTACCTTTAAAGGTCAATAAGACACCAACGGATCACGCCTCTGCTTTAATCTGGTTTCTATGTCAGAAACAACTGAAACAAATGGGGATAGTTGATTAATAGACAACATAATTCAAATAATACATTTTATCATTCAAATGTTTCCTTTCTGTTCTACGTGGATTTCGAAGGACAGCCTGCAGCTCTTCGTTGTCTTTTTCCTAGAACTGCAAACTTTCCCCATCAGTGCTTCTCATTAATTCATTGCTTCCAGACATCAACACCCCTTACAGGTGTGTCCCTTCATTTTCCCCACACAATATCTTCATTCATGCACTGCTTCCTTTACCTTTTCTGTCTCTCTCTGGGTTACTGGCTTTCATTCTCTCTGCAGTCCGTCCTTTGCCTGTCCTTCCCTCCTTGAAGCACTTAGCTCTGATTAGCAGAATGACTGGAAGCCTTTTATTTAGTCCGGCTCTCCGTACGTTCTCCGCTCGCTTCCTACCATCCTTCACTGCTTCCTTTCTTCCGTGGATGAGGTTGCACGCTGCGACCTGGATGCAGGCAGGGACGTTAAAAGCCTGCCAGCAGGGTGCACACAGCCAGTACCAGCTGTACTTTACTGATCAAATTTTCATCAAAGGGCCAGATTTTCTGAGTCTGAGCCAGGCTACAACCAACAGGGACAGACTGCAAGTCGGCTCTCTTTTTATACTTTTTCGCCGACTCCTCATTCATCATCCTGCAGGAAAAAAGTCTTCCTGAAACTTTTGCTGGCGCAATGTGCTCTGATGCCGTTTTCCACAGCTGCAGATCCCCTAAAAATAAAAATACAATGCCTGAAATGTCACTGGTTTGGATCCGAGATGAAAGCGGTGATGTGCTCTCGGTTTGATGCGACACTAAGAGTGTGCTGCAGAGTAAACACACGGCTTCTGAATCTGAAATACAGATAAGTACTTCACTTCAAATATTCACAGTACTCTTGAATTATTTCTGGAACCTGGCGTTTAGCACTTTTAAGTGTTTATACACAAACTAAAAGTTTTACTGCACAGAAATGCTTGGGAGTTGAACTTGCAAATGCATGATAGCCATCATCTTATGGTGCTTGACTCCTTCCATTCGAAACCTCAGAAAAACACATTTCTAACATGTCCTTGCAACTCCCTGCTGGGATGAATAAAGTATTAAGAGTTTTTTTTTGGTTTCTTATCATTTTCATTTCATTCTAATAGAGCTGGACCTTTATTAACATTTCCTACATTTCACCCTTTTAAGCCTAGATAACGATAGAAATAATATTAATAAAAATCCTGATATGATTCTGAATCTGAGACCAAAACTATGAAGCAAACACCCACGTTCTTCTTTCGCTGTGTTAATTCACGGTCTCTGTATCAGCTCATGGACGAGGCCAGAACAGCTGATTCATAAGGTAAATATTCAATTACTCAACTCCCAAAAAGAAACAAAGTTAAACCTTAACTGAGGTCACCTGCTCCGATTACGTTGGACTAGTTTGATTTATGCAGCGTCATAAACCAGAAACCAAATGTCAATATTTTACTCCATTATTGAATATGCTGACTGGATCTAATGTTGACCGGGCCTCCCACTCTAATTAAATCTCATTTTAAATTCAGACGACGACAAAAAGCTGAATATTTTCTACAGTAAGATTTGATCTAAAAAATTCAGTGTGTTTTAATGTTTAATGGATTTCAGGGCTCCGCTTGTAAAAACTTGGGTCATTCTTTTCCATCTCGTATTAATCTGTTACTGAGACCAGCCGACATTGATGTAGTTGAACCCCCTCAGCACCATCCAGCATTCTTTCAGCACCATGACGACTTTCATTTAGCTCCACACCAACAGCAACAGTCAGTCATCTTCTCCATCAAAAGCACTCGGTCCTGCAAGGCCACCCGTCAGCCATTTATCTACCTCCCCTATCCTTCAGGGGACCCTGACCCGGAGCTGACGGAGGGACACCTCTCAGAGCTGCGATGAAATACAGAGGGCCGTGAAATGAGTGAGTCTCGGAAAAAGAAATGGAGCTGAGAACAGGCGAGGAGACGGTGCGCCTCCACTGTTTCCCACCTGATAAGAGGATAATCAGCTCAGATAGTCTTAAAGCCGCTGTTTTCCATGTGACACATTTCCTCATGAGGACGCTCCGCTCTGACATTTAGCTTCATGCTTTTGTTACTATTCAGTTCTCTCAGTTTATGAACGGTTCCTGGATCCTCTTTCTCTCATTTTTTATCTATTTGTTTTTCCTTTGAGCCAAAAATCCTTCAACTGTTGGGAATTTTCAGGTTCTACGTCATATAATTCTATCCACTTGATTTGACTCCTCTTACTTGATCAAATTACCTGCTTTCTTACTTTATTACAAGTTTAAATGGAAATATGTTTATTTTAGAAAAAAAATGTCAACATTAATGAGGATTAATGGAGATGTTAAGGGATTTTTTTTAGGTTGACTAATCAGGCTAATTAAGATTGATTTGGTGTGATGTAACTGTGACATCATCATTAACCCAGGAGAGAGAGAGAGAGAGAGGAGAGAGAGAGAGACATGCAGAAAAGGGCCCAGCGTGGGACTGGAAGTTGGTCTGCTGTGGAGGAGCTATGGGATGGCTGCTCTACCGGCTGAGCTAAGCATCGCCCTCACATGAACGTCCAGCTACAACAAAACCATCAGTTTCCATCATCTTTTTGCTTTTGAAGCACAACGGTTATATAAGACCGTCTGAAAGCCCACCCCAGTGAGGTCGGGATGACTCCTCCTGGACTGAAGCTGCAGCTAGCTTCAGGGTTAACCCTGCAGAGTGAACGCAGACACAGGACTCGGCCTGCAGCCTGGAGGAGCTGTGCCATTTATTACTGAATCCTGAAGCAGAAACTCTACATTCACCAGGAAACAGGCAGCTAGTTCTCTCTGCTCCAGTCACATGTTCCGCTTTCACTCAGACGAGCGCTCTTTAAAGAACAAATACAGTTTTAATGGAGTTATTACAGCAAGTTTCATGCTGCAGTACTTCACTTATCCCCGAACAAAGAAGAAATGATGTTCACTGAACTTGGAGATGGCTTCTGACTCCTGCTAACAGAGAAGCACTGAGCCTCACACTTCTGGTTCATTCAGCGCTGGGATGGAGATGGAGATTGTGTGTGTGGGTGGAGCACAGTCTACACACGCGTGTGCATTAATAAACACATTACAACGTAAAATCCAACTTGGTAAGGTGAAATGAAGGGGAACTTTGGAGAGCCTAGTTGTTACCCGTTCTACCGGTTTGTTTACCAGGAAGCTGCTGGCACAGAAGCGTAAGATGATGCCAGCTTTACAGCCTGATGCACCAAGCAGTTATAAACACACACATAGGCAATCCTGTGGAGACTTCTCCTTTTTGGACAGACTCAGGGGAATTTGTATGTCTGTAATCAGACTTTTCAGGACATTTTACATCCCTTGTCGCTTTTTAAGTTTCTCCAGTTGGTTTCTAAAGTATATTTTAAGCAAAAAAGTTCTTGTAAACATTGAAAACATTCCCTTTAACACACGGACCAACACCTGCACGGCCCCAGTAAACAAGCTCCAATAAAAACAACACTGGAGGAAGCGGTTTGATCAAACTGGATGGAAGAGCATCCTCTGAATATCCTGTAGCATCTATTAGAGTTTATATGGCTTAACATAGTGAGCACAAGCATCCTGTGCTGTATTATCTGTGCCGGAGCTCCTTACCTCTTTTCCAGACAGGTAGTAGGCAGACAGCAGACCTCCGACGAAGCGGATGTTCACCTCAAACACGGACACTTCGGCATTCTGCAGCAGAGATAAAAACAAAACAGATTTGAGATGACAACCGAGTCGAAGCTGCATTCCTCCTCTAGCCATCCGTGAGTTTAGGAAGCAGAAACTTCAACACCGAGGCTTTTACTCGGCCTCAGGGAGGATTAGACCCAAGTTGACTTTTCACAGTCTAGACAGATATCTCAGGACTGATGGAGCTGATGGGTGAATACATTTAAATGCCAGCTTGATCAGTGAGTTTCTGCAGCAGCGCTTCTTCATCCTTTAATGTTTTGCATTGCTGCATCATTTCAGGGTTTATTTGACCCTTTCTTACGTCTGCATTTATAACACCACAAAAGAATTTCATAATTGATGTCATTTTCAGCCGAACTAGTGGCTCTGTGAGCCGACTGTTCCATTATTTATATCCAGACTGAAATGTCTGTCGAGCTTTCAGACGGTCTGCCATGAAACCTTGTTAACCCAACATGACGCCTTCTGAGATCCGCCAACTTTACAGCTAATGAGCCACTTATGTGGATCAGCGGTGAAATCTTTAACTGTTGGATGGACAGATTCTCCTGTTTCCTTCCCTCTGCCGTACAGCACCGTGTCAAAGCCTTCATAAAACATTAGGTCTAATTCATAGCGCTGCTGGGATCAGGAATACAGACCAACTAGTGTGGCTGTGGAGGCCTATAGCACATTTACATGGACATATGCAACGTCATGATAGTAAATAAATGAATATATGGAGCTGATCTCTGATGCACCAACAAGTGCTGCATCCCGGTTCTGCCCCTGTGCATGCTGGTTAGTCGTACTAGTCTCTTCTGTGTTTGCCTTCATGCTAATATTACATTACTGATCCATTTTTTATTCATGGTGCAGCCCTGTAAGCGCATGTTTGCAAGATGATTAAAAATGAAACATTAAAGAATGATGTATTAGACCAAGGCCCAATCCCTACTCCCCCTTCAAGCTTTACCACCTCATTTTGGAGACGCAAGGTACTCCTTTTCTTCTTCGACCATTGCATGATCACCGTGTCTATCACTGCAAAATGAAGGGGTGGGGTCATGATGAAGGAACTGGAACTGAGCCAGTCTTCCTCTGTGGTGTTTTTATCCTGTCTTCTTACCTGCTTTGGGACTTCAGATGGAAGTTAGCACGTTTTCCTCTAATCCAGCATGTTTACATCATTAACCTGCATTGTCCCAATTAAATAAAGAAATAAAACTAATGATGTGTCCCCCCATTACAGTTTTTTCTTGGCTGGAAAGGAGTTTTTTTTTTTTTTTTTGTGACCTTCTGTAGGTGGGATTGATAGCAAGCTGCTAGCGTTGGGTAAAAGTTAGCACCTGATTTTCACATTTAAATCCCTGCCTATAAATACCAGCAACAGCTTCAGAGTTGTCTGACCTGGGACTGAACGGCCTTTCCAGCTGTATGAGAAGACAGATGCTTGTGGGTATTATCAGGTTTTCTGTCCAGGAGGAAATGGGTTTCACTGCAGCACTGTTCAGGTATAATAAAACTAAAGCTTGGGACAAAACAACATGGTTATACCTAAGATACCAAATACTGCCCTGCATGACAGATAATGCTCCTCTAAACATCAGATCCTTCTATTTCTAGACAGAAATAATTGCAGAAATAATAATAATAAAATCCTGACTTTGTCAAGCCATCTGTCTTACTAGCAGAACAATGAAGCCTTCTCCCTTTCTCACCCATCAAATGTTTATGAAGAGATTCGTGAGTCAGATGAAGTTTTTGTGTGTGAGTGACAGCTCTCATAAGTCTCTGCTGTCAACCAGAGATAGGACAATAGACTGTTGTGTGGAAAAACAAATTATGTCCCAGACTAAATGTGTCCTGTCACTCTTCTAGAAGTCTGGATGACTGATTGAGTAGGTTGATTGTGATGTTAATTAATCTGAATTAATATCCCTGCAACACTTAAATATACATTTATTCCAACTCCGTGTCTATAAACAAAGCCATTTTAGTTCTTTTTTTTTATTTATTTGAGGCTAAAACTGGGATAAATACATATTTGATTCCAATGTTACCAGTTCAGAACAACATAGGAGAGCAAACTAAGGGCTGACCGATCTATCGGCCCGCCGATATATCGGGCCGATACTGCCGATACCATGGCAGTCTAAATTAAAATATAAAGCACTTATTTCAGTGGCTACTTTTCATGTTCGTTTTCATAGACCCTTAATGCGGCTCTCTTAGTAGCTGTCCCTAAATAACACATCAAAACGAGTCATTTTAAAATCAAACATGCGTTTGTAATGTTGATGTGGATCTTTTCCAGAGACTCCCATAAACATTCTCTGATATAATTAAATGCATATTCAACCCACTGATGTTACATTTCAACTTATAAGACACATGGTGTGTCAAACTTGATATTTCACAACCACAATTTTATTTTTTGAATAAAAAAATGATTCCATTCATTGTAATATTTGTTGAATAATGCAAATAAAAAATAAAAACACAACCAATGGCATATCGGTCAATCCCTTATTTACAGTCCTTATTGTTAAAATTGTTGTTAAAGTTCCTTATTTTAATTCTATAGTGTTCTGTTTCTTAGTCCTGAATCATATTCTGGGTATTATAAGTATTTGTGTTCATGTACAGTATTTATCCTGTATATCCATGTTCTTATTTCATGTATTGGCCGATATATCGGTTATCGGCATTTTCAAAGCCCCCAATATCGGTATCGGCCCCAAAAATTCCATATCGGTCGGGCTCTAAAGCAAACCATTCGAGGAGATACTCTGCAGCATGGTGTGTGATGGCTTTTAGCAGCCGTCTCTGTTTTACTGTCGGACAATGACCACGTGAGTCAGCAGTTGTGTGACGTTATCTGAAAAAGCTGGCAGGCGAGGAGTCAAGTCTCCTGATGTTGCAACATTTAGGCCATTACAGAGCGCGCAGGAAACTGACTAAGCATGGCCGTTTCCAAGCACAGACCCAATTAAAGACTGCAGCATGATGAGCCGATGAGATAATGTTCCACCTAAAAGTCTTTGCATCTAATGATGCGTTGGATGATAGAATGAATGGATGTGGCTATGTGGCTGCTCCTCTGACATGACAAGAAGCACAAGCTTTATCTCGGCTGAACTGTTGTCACTGTGTGCAGCTTTCAGCTCGTTTCAGAGCATTTTGACATGGGGGGGTCTCAGGAGTGTGATTACTCTGATGTTCCTGCTTTTTTCCTTTCAGTAGATATAAAAGAGTTGCTCTACTGGGTCAAGGAAAATAAAATAGCAGCGATTTGTCTGCTTTCTGCAGTGGGAGGTGGACATTGTTGAGTTTTCTGAGAAAACTCAACATGTTTCTGATATTTAAATGAAACCGATAGGATGTACATGGACTAGATAATGCAGGTTTCATTACAAAGAGCACCTAAAAACAATCTCTCCATTCTGTTGTTCTTCAATACCCGGTCTCCCCGTTTTGCTGTTACCTCCGTTACAGAATCATATTCGCAGGCGTTGCGGTGCAAGTTGTATTGCAGCTGTCAAAAACATGAAATAAAGATGTTTCTTCTGTCTGGCAGCTGGTATTTCTGTGCACTGGGATTTCAATTCTACTCAGATCCTTTTCCTTAAGTGTCACTTACTCATTCTTATCATGAAAAACTTCTCATTATCTGGCTTGGTAATGACATTACACAAGGGGTGTCAAACTCAGGGGCCACAGAGAGCGCTAATTTGATCTGAAGTGGACCAAACCGGTAAAATAACAGCATTATAATCTAAGAATAATGAAAACTGCACATTTTCCATTTTGTTTCAGTGCAAAGAAGTACAAGTATATTATCAACATGTTTATATTTAATGGACTAAACTTTCAGAAAACATTATGAACAACCTGAGCTTTCATGAGAAAAATAAGTGCTGTTTAAATATTTTGCCTGTGTCATACATTTTAACATTTTTTCATTTAGATCTAAAATGTTATTTTTATTGTATACATTTAAAAAATATAAAATGTGCTCATTTTTATACAAATATAGATATGAATATATAAAAAAAATGTAATTTTCTAATTCCTGAATTTGAATTTTTTATATTTATACCATTTACTTGATACATAAAACCTACGTATCTAATATTTTTTGTATCAAATTTTCATTCATTTACATATTTTCTTCATTTTATCCTAAAACAAGTTGCGAAACTCTCATTTCAAGTCCCTTATTAAGTGGAAAAAAACCCTCCAAACCAGCCTTCCAATGTTTCTTTTTAGTGTTGCTTCTTCATCACTTTCAGAAAAAAGTCAAGATATTTTTTCTTATTTCAGGAAATCTTACCAGGTGTAACCATCTTACTGCATGGACATATAATCTCACTTGATTATAGTATGAATTTTTAAGTGTTTTTTACTCATATTAGGATTGCTCATTTGAAAGTGTGGAAAGTCAGACTGCAACGCTGGTAAAAAAAAAAAAAAAAGCCATGAAAATAATTGGACCTAGATGTCAGCCATATCTACGTCCATCTATGATGAAAAAGTGGTAAAAACAGGCACATAAACAAACTTATATGAACTTTTATGATCAGTTCAGAGCTAGAAAATGTAAACGATCATTTAAAGCTCTCCTTTATCCTCCATGTACATCACTCCTAACAGAGAAATTAGCATCTCCTGTGGTTTTCTCCACAAAGCTTGTGTTGAATTGTTGCATGAGGTTTATCTGGATTCCAGGTTAACCACTATGCAGAGTCCAGGGACAAATTCCACTGGTTTGTGTCTAAAACAAGCAGTAAAATATGTCTGTTTTCAGTCTCCTTTACTTATCTCATCATTTATTTGACTTAAAAGCAAGATGAGCAAAAGGCAGCTTAGTTAACAGTTTTCTGCTGATGCTCTGATGGAAAAACAATATGTCAAAATTACTATTAAATGATTATTTTCAACCCATCTGATGGTGGTTTAATAGTAGCAGTCAACCTCAGCTGTCCCTCAGCTTACGATTTTTCTCAACTAAATAAATTGTAGATATTTCATGGTGTTTTTATGTTTTTTTATTTCAACATCTGCCTTGTCCTTGTATCAAACTCTGTCATCTTAAAACCAAACAAAATAATAATCATACGTGACATGGAAATCACAAATTGGTAGAAGCGTCCTCTATTTTGAAGTTGCTTGCCGTCGCCCTGATGGCTTCTAGGTAGTATTGATGCTGCAGCCGCCCACAGACGCAATGACGTGTGGGGCAAGCATGTCAGATTACGTCCTTTACGTACTGTGCATTTGGGAGTTTATTTACATGCCGTTGCAAATTGGTTCATTTAACGTTATCGCATTGTTACATCCATGTAAAGCCCATCCACAAATCAGGAGCTTTGGTCACAAAACAGGGAAATCCTGGAAATCCAGGAGGAATGTGGACTAAACACAATTTCCAGGTGTGTCGACCCCCCGGAGGATCAGAAACACTGAAAGCTGCAGTTTCAGATACGAGGATACAAGTTAAAAACTGATCCGAAGCATTTCTTCTACTTGTTCTGTTCAGCTGATGCATGTTTTGGTTTCCAGACACTTAAACTAACGAACACATGTATCGGCCAGTTTGCAGTAAATAAAGAGAAACTTTTCCTGCCTGTCCTTAATGAGGAACTCTTAATCGTAATAAAGCTGACTCCACGCTAACAGCTAACATCAAAGGAAAGGGGGAAAGCTGTGCACGGACATATCTCCATGTGCACGTGTCGCTGAGCTCATGAAGCAGAAATCAGCATCAAAAACATGCAGCGCTGCTTCTTCTGTGGTGCTTTTAACTACAGCTGCGTTCAGCCGTCTGACTGTAACGAGTGTAAAACATCTTTCTTCAAAGAGCTGAGTTAAACGCTGAAGAGTCCAATTTAAATCTGATCACTGTTAAAATGCCATGCAGATGTTTGTAAACGTAAAGGTTTGCAGCTGTTTGTAAACGTAAAGGTTTGCAGCTGTTTGTAAACGTAAAGGTCTGCAGCTGTTTGTAAACGTAAAGGTCTGCAGCTGTTTGTAAACGTAAAGGTTTGCAGCTGTTTGTAAACGTAAAGGTCTGCAGCTGTTTGTAAACGTAAAGGTCTGCAGCTGTTTGTAAAAAACTGATTTTCCAAGTTAACCGAACAGAACGTGCTTTTGTTTATTATTGTTCTCTCCTGATGCTTTAAATGTTTAAAACTGGGGCTCAACAATTTCAGCTCCTTGACCCGGTTTATTTGCTCTGGACTCGTCAAAGGGTAGGTGCCGCTGTGGCACCAGTTTTCAGGACATGAGCCAGTAAGTTAGGAACTGGATCTGATTCAAGACTGGGACGGTTTGGTTGGAAAAACTCCAAAGTGACTTCTGATCTATTAATAGGAGAACTCTTCAAAGCGTGGATCATTGTTCCTGACATCTTCAGTGCACAAGAGAATTACATTAGGTTTTATCTTGAGTCATCAAGGACATATTCATGCATGAAATATTATGTACTTGTCATGTTTTTTTTATATTATGACCAGATATCAGAAAACATTACGGGTTAATCATTTTTAATTGAAGCTAGATTAAGTGTACTTGGAAAAAATATTGATAGCATGTCAGCTAAGAACAGGAAACTGAGGCTACAATTCACACAGACTCACCAGAACTGGACAATAGAAGATGGAGAAA
>JBBBVU010000024.1:21569061-21584483 GCA_037177055.1 Atherinosoma microstoma | reverse complement strand
TGAGGCTACAATTCACACAGACTCACCAGAACTGGACAATAGAAGATGGAGAAACGTTGCCTGGTCTGATGAGTCTCTGTTTCAGCTCCACATTCAGATGCTAGGCTCAGATCATGAAAGCATGGATCCATCCTTCCTTGGATCTATGAGTGTGTCTCAATACATAAGTTCTTTGGAATGTAGTATGCACTGAGCACTACTACTACTACACTAATACACTACTACTGAGCACTACTACTACTACTCTAATACACTACTACTGAGCACTACTACTACTACTCTAATACACTACTACTGAGCACTACTACTACTACACTACTACTGAGCACTACTACTACTACACTAATACACTACTACTGAGCACTACGGTGCTTCTGTAGTGCACACTTTGGTGGATAAGTGTTGACCTAAATGAATCACTGATGTTTTGGACTTACCGGTAGTGACGGACTGGCATTTGACCGCGATTCTCCAGCTCGCCAAAAATATCCACCACATAAATGTACACAAGCTAGAACATTAATCACTTGTAGCACGTATAACCTATTTACATCTGCTAACATTCACTGTCCTAACTCTGCTGAGTCGCTCTAAGTCCCGCCCCCTTCCTCTACGTCAGCAATATGCCGTCTGTTTAGTGTGAATTTTGGCCGTTTTTAGGGCAGCATCCGGGTACTTTGCTTACTTGCTTAAATGTCCCTGTGAACGCACCATGCACTTACATGTAGTGTTCGAAAGTGCGCTGATTGAGACACACCCTGTGTCTCAGGCTGCTGGTGGTGTGAGGCTGTGGGGATGTGTCTAACCTGCTACTAGGAACTACTGAGAAGGTGCTGAGGGTTTGTAGGAGGTATTTCCCACCAGCAGCTAGATCACAGCCATCAAAATGTTTGAGGATAAGTCTACACTTTGGTTTAAAAAGCAACATTAAGCAAAATAAGAAACAGAATTTCTTATGACTGTAGGTCGCTGACTAACAGAAAACTTTTTTTACCCCTTTTCCTTCAACAAATGAAGCCAAATGGCCGCTTGTTCCAGGACCTTATGCTCAGTCTTTCTCTCCCAAACACACAGATTCCTTACCACGTTGAAGTCAAGGTTCTTCTCCACCCAGTCAGTAGCAGCATCAAACTCTTCGAACATTTCCATAATGTAGAGGGTGTCCAGAGCGTCCACTATCGTTGCCCCTTTTATGCTCCCTGGAAAAAACACAGAAGAAAAGATTAAACACAGATTTAAAAAATCCCTGAGAAATCCCGCGAGAGGTGAAGGGTAAAACACAACTAATGAACAAAAAGTTCTTTGAATGCTGAGAGCTTGTTTTTTACCTTAAAAAGCATAAAAAAGGCCCCAGACATGGACCTCAAATACAAACCGAGAAGAGGAAAAGGAAATAAAAACAGTGGAAGTTAAAAGTTCTGTTGGAAGCTGAATAAATGATTTAGCAGGCAGATGGTGAGAGGAGTGATTATGGACCCTGATGAAACGTCTGGAGTTCTGCTCATCTATAGTGATTAGCCTCATAGCAGGAGGTAAGACACACATGGGCACACGGACCATAATTTCAGCCCAGTCATTACCCAAACCTCCGAACAAATCTAACTCAGTCGTCTACGTCTCTGTAGAGGAGCTCAATAAATTATTAGGATGCACAGCAGAGACCCTCAGCAAAGCTCTTAGTCCTCTCAAGCTCGTTACAAACACAAAACTTCGTATGCAGGAGCCATCGGACCACTTACAGGTGAGAAAGGCAAAATATGGAGACAAGGGATGGGGGGATGAATAAGTAACGGAGAGAGAGAGCAGAAAAGAAGTCGACCTGCAGAGACAAGTTAGGAAAAAGTGAAATAACAAGCCGAGTCATCAGGGAGAAGTTGGGAAATGATGTGGTTGTAAAGTAGATGAAAGCCAGGAAGCAGCTGCTCGGTTATCCTGTGGGTTCGTTGGTTTTTCCTCCCTCTCAGTGATGGGGAGAAGGTTTTCTGTAAGATACAACGCTGAATCATCAGCGACTGGACCATCAGAACCGCAGACTCTCCACTCTGAAGTGGAAACATGAATTCATTGAAAGGTTTATTTCTCTTCCATATACTTGTTTTAACTGCTTTTTAAACTCTAAAAAACTCAAACGTTGTCGGAGATTTAGATCCATGACATTTCATCGTGGATTTACAAGGCCTGTCAAAGTGAACTCCTTAACGCAGTAACGCATATTTTTTTATTTATGTTTATCTATTCTAATAATGTTTCTAGTTAAAAACGCAATAAAAATTTTTTAATGACATGAAAATAATAGTAACAATAAAAGTAAGTGTGAATTTCACCCCCTTGTAAAGTCTGATTTTACAGATGGAGACATTTATTTTTCCTGGTAAAGGGAAACAATTAAATGTTCAACATTTCTTTTTTAAACAGATGTTTTTTTTCCCCCATGTTGTGATGTTTTTCGTTCTGTCTCCTTCTGTTATTGTTTTAAATGAAGAAAATGATTATTTTTAATGCAGTTTTTATTCTGGGTGTGGGACGTTACCTCCTGGATATTGACCCTGTTTTTCTGCTCATCGGTTCAGATGTTAATCTAAAAAACGTTCGAAGTGTTGGAGGTGAAATATCATTGCTTATCTTGAAGAGTTAACATAAATTTAATGCAACTCTCTAAGTTTTATTCATTGTGTTTGGAGAGTATCTGTGTCTTCCAGTCCAGTTTGAATCACTGCATCGCACAATTTATTGACTTTAGATGAATTGTTTTCATGTATTTTTCCTCTCGTGTCATTTATTGGAGAACAAATAATAGAAATATTCATCAACTAAATGGAGACGTAACCAGGATCTGCTCCAGATCCAGTTATTGTTGTCGTTACATGTTCTTCCTGCTTTTCATCCATCTCACATTCTCAGTTCACTGAAGCCTGAAGAGCGACAAAGAGACGACAAGACACTTTCCTTCTGTCCATTGTCCTGTCAACGCACTTCCTTCCCCCTCGCTGGTCTTGCTGTATCTGTGTGTACGTGCCGTGTGAGAGATACAGATGGTCGCAGTGACATGAATACTAATGTGTCCGAAGAGAAAAAAACAGAAACTATGTGTGGAAAGTAAAAAGTTACCAAGTCTGGGCAAAAACAGAGATGTTGACATACAGACATGCTGGGATTGAACTAAAATCTCTCAAGAGGAAATTTTGTTACAGCTGATCATGAATAAAGTAAAAGAAAATGCAGCTGTCAGTCAAATCTAAATAAAAACTCAGAACAGAGTAAGTGCTTGTTCATCTATCTGCTCTAATTCAGATTAATCCAGAGTTTCTGGGACATTTTGCATCACAAAACCCTGTCGTACGCAATCTTCTACTCGTCCACCAGGGGGCAGAAGACTACGCTGCAATCATTTCAACATATCACATGTTAATAAATGTAAAATATTAACATATTTACAAAGATTATTTTTATGAATAAACTTTTTTACATTTTATTAAAAGGTCCAAATAAAGACTTTATATATAAAAAATAACTTTTCTCCCCATTTTGTCTTGTGTCACGTTTTAAAGGGTTAAAAAGGCAAACTGAAGGCTTTTGTGTTTACGGGGCAAAAAGGGATGTGAAGTTAGTTTTTAACCTCTTGAATTTTCACAAAGCGCCTCTAGCCTTTTTTAAAAAAACAACAAAAAAAACAACATTTTTTTATCCAATTAATTTTTTCATTGATTTTCTTTCCCCATTATTGATGTATTTATTTTCATATTTATTTCTATATTTTAATTAACATAGACTTTCATAATTAAGTTTTTATATTCTCTGCTTGTTTCTGTTTTATTGTACGGTGTCCTTGAGTGACCAGAAAGGTACTTCTAAATTAAATGTCTCATTGTTTAATATCCAATTCATTTTTTTCTTATTTTTTACACCTTATTCTTTGCTTTATTTAATTTATCTTTGTATAATTGTAAATGTCGGCGTAAATGGTTTCAGTCAGCATTTAAGATGATTAGATGTGTTATTTTTGGAATAATATTTATTGGACCTGACATGCAAAGGCACGATGTCTTCTGAGCCATTTCTAATTTTCAATGTGCAGATTGACCAGTGATACTGGCCACTGAAAGGTCTGGATGAAGACATGTGATGTCAGACATCTTGTCTGGGACCATGGCGGCAGAATAAATCAGCTTTTTTTTTTTTTTTTTTTACTAGATCAAGCACTTTTGTGTTGTTCTCCAGATGGGAGGGCTTTATTAAACACCTCGACAGGATTCGGCTGGGGAAGTCTATTGATGCTGGAGGTGACGTTGAGGATTTTGCTCCAGACTTGAGCATGGCGAGGCAGCAGATGGCTCAGCAGAGGGCAACGTCTTTGATGCCGCTGTTCAACAGGAGCAGTGGTGGATGAGGAGAGACACTACCATGCTTCAATAAAGATCGAGCGGTGGTTCGGCGGGGGGGGGGTCTGCTCGTCACCATGGGAGTCTTTTTACACTTGTAAGAATGTTTTGGCAGAAATTCCCAAGCAGCAGTGTTGAGACTCTCAGCAACAAGCATAGTGATGTTAAAACCTCGCAGATACTCTGAAGCTGACCTCAGAAGAACTAACTAGAAGGGATGACATGGAAAAGTAAAGCATGCAGCAGGTATGATGTTCCCAGTTCACCGTTCAGCGTGGAAACAATCTGCTGCCAAATCCTTTGTGTTGGTTTGTGATCAATAGCAAGAAGGCCAGTATTATCAAGCTGCACCTGTCTGTGGATTCACACATGCTTCGACCAATAAATCAATCCCCTCTCATGCTTTTAAATAGAGACAAGGAGAGTTCTTTGTCCAGAGCAGATAATAACAGTAAAGATAAGAGAAAAAAGAGGATAAAAAAGGTTGTACGAACCAGAGAATAAAGTGAATAAAATAGGGAGGAACAATGATACGCTCACATTCATTATCCTCATTCCTGGAGCCAGCATTGCCCTGCAGCTTCCTGAGGCTGACAAACCGCACTTCGCAGCATGAGACACGTGCAGAACAAAAGATCTTTGCACACACCGGGAAGCAGCAGTCATAACATGCAGCAGACCCAAATCCCAGGTAGAAACTCACAGAGCATCTCCATCCCAACCAAACAGCTCAAACCCCAAACATTCAACAGGAATGTAACAACAGCCCTGTCCACTCTGTCACAGGGTGTCACGTGGAAGCAGAGACTCTGCTGATTACAGACATGTCTGGTTCATCACTGTGTGAGCCAGCAGCCAAAAAGTAGCAAACAAGATCATGAATCAGGTCTTCGTTTTGTTGTTTTGTGGTCAAACGTAGTTAAATCATTGGTAGTTTCCATGAAGATGAAGGAGGTTTATATTCACTATAAAAGGGCTCCACTTCCCTGGACCCTCATGGTGTTTCTGAGGAGCATTTAGGAGCTGTCCCTCAATTTCCTGACTAATGACTGATGGAGCTGTCAATCAAAATCGGCCGATGAGTTCCTGAGATATTTACCTGTGTAACACCTCCATTAAAACATCTGTAAAGCTACTGAGGTTCACTTTATTAACCTCTATTATTCCACAATTCCTCATCAGACATGACTTTACTTTGAATTGGGCTGCTTTCCTCTGGTTTTCTTTCTTATAACTGTTACATTTTCCACTGTGTTCCAGGTAAATTTACTCCAACACTTCTGTAGTAATCTCCCACGTCTCAGCTTTCTTTTATACATACAGCCCTGTAGTTGTGACGATATACTTCATTTACTTTGGATATGTCATTTCATACAGAAGTCAGAAAAAGTATGCCTCATGATGAAGACGTTAAGATATTTGAAGAAGAATCTTATTAAGCTTCATCAGGGCTCAACTCCAGTTCTCGATGTTCCCCTGTTTCAACACAACTAACACAAATGAATGGGCCATTGTGCAGAACTTGACAACGACCTTTAGGATCCATTTAATTTGAATCAGGTGTGTTGGAGCAGGGAAGCATCTAAAACCTGCAGAACCGAAGTGGAAGAGCCCGACTTGCACATATATCTGTGCATGAGATCGCACAATACAGCATAACATTTAGATTTTTGCCTCTAACCTTCTTGATTATAATTCTCCTCTTGGATTAATGAGCTATTTTTTCATTGCATTGTTCTTTTGATAAGAGACAGATGGAAAAAAAAGCATCCATAATACATGAAGCATATTTCTGTGTAATCCTTTGTCCTGCTTACATTTATAAGAGGCCTGCCAATGACTGTTGTGTTAGATTCTCCTATCAGCTCCCACTAGAGCCACAAAAGATGCTGTAATTTCTAGTTTTTATTTAGAAATATATGTTCCTGCAGCCTAAGACCTGCAAACCAAAGCTGACATATAGAGCTGGTATTGCTTCTCTTCCAACACAATGCACGATAAATCATCATTTCAAGCTCCTGTATCCGCCCCCGAGGGATGTTCCTGAAAGAGTTAAGACAAACCTGATGCTCGTCTTCTCTCCTGCTGTCAGATGTTACAGGAAAACTAGCAATAATGCAGAAAAAGAATGAGGATGAAATGGAGGGAAAGATGAAAAATAGAAGAGCTCGGGTCCCCAGCAGACAAGAATCATTACGTTTCTGCTCTGAGATGGAGAATAAGAATAGATTGCAGAGCAGAGTAGGGGGCAGAGGGGTAAAAATGGGAGACTGAGGGTCCAAAAGTCATTAACTAACAGCATTTTTCTTCTTCTTCTTCTTGTTCCTCTCCCAACATTCAATTGTCCTTTCATAACACGGCCATAAATCTCTTCCTATTGTTATTGTTTTCCCATTGGTTTCACTTAAACTTCATCAATTAAACCTTTTGGTTTCCGATCGTTCCCGTATATGCCTTCACTCCCAAGAAAAATGTCAACTCCCCACCGTATATTTAATCATTATTATCAAGCTTTCAGTGTTTTATTCAACCCCCACTCCCATGAAATTGTGATCTCATGTTTAGTTTGTGTTAATTTAATATTTCGATATGATTCAGGACGGTTTTTTTTGTTTCAGAGCAAGACTAGGGAAAAAAAAACGAAATGTCATTCGGATGACATCATGCTCACAATGAACATGAAGCGTGACCTCCACAGTCAGCTGAGCCTTCCAGCTCTGGGTCGCTCTGAACTCTTTGGTGAGGCTTTCACAACCTCCCTCTCACTTTTATTTCCAGCTCTTTGTTGTGCACCATCCAAGCTCCAGCGAGTAAGGAGCTGTAAATGATGTCACAGCAGTGGTGTGAAGCGAACATCCTCTCCCACGGTCAAGTCTACCCAACAACTGTAAAGGTTTCAAAGGGCGACTCAGTCTGTGGCGTCTTTAATCCTGAAGCTTTTTCCAGGCTTATGTCAGGCAGCGCCTCTCTACAAACCTGTAAAAACATTGTGCTGTTGTTGTGGGTGACCAGTGGCTGAATTACCCAACCCTCCGACCTCTTTTGTGCTCACTTTCTTCTATTTACAGATGCCTCTGTCTTTTCTAATTCCCCGTAAAAGACCAGAGATGAGTTCTGATTTCATGGTGGTATAATACTCAGATTTTTGTAAAGAGGTCACATCATGCCTTTGGGGCTTTTTTCCCCTTTCCTCAGTGTGACATGTAGTTTTATGTGATTATAAAAAGGACTGCAATGTTACAGAATCCACATCCAAGAGTCTCATTGTTTTCTCTCCACAGAGTTCTCCTGAAATCAGCTGACGTACAGACTATATTTCCTGCATTTGACAAACCCACAAACGAAGAATCAGGGGCCGTATTCACAAAGAATCTTAGGGCTAAAAGTAGCTCCTAACCGGCTGATTTAGGAGGAACTCCTAGAAAAAGTGGGCGTGTCGGTCCTAAATTTAGGACTCCTACATTTTTTGCCGAATAGTATTTCACAAAGCATTTTATCTAAAACTAGCTCCTAAACCTGAAAATAGTTCGGAGTAGTCAGGAGGACTCCCTCCCCCCCGCCCTTTCTTTTCTTCGCTTCCTCCGATAATTTCCTCTAAACAGCCAATTTGTTGATATCCAGTTTAGGGATCGACCGATATGGATTTTTTAGGGCCGATGCCAAAATCGTTTTTTTTTTTTTTTTGCATCTGCCTTATCCGATACAGGATGCCGATTTTCTGGAGCCGATATTTGGGGCCTATACGCTGTTGCTCCCTTAATTTCTTTGCATGTTAAAGTTCAACATTTCAATGAAAATAAAACAGTCCAATATGGCCCCGGGACAGTTTTTCTTTTTGTAAATAACTTGTTACGAGGGCAGCAGTCCTGCAGGTTTTCATTGTATCCCTCCTACAACACAGCTGACACTAAATAATGGGTCATTGTGCAGAACTAGGATCCATGTAATCTGAATCAGGTGTGTTGGAGCAGGGAAGCATCTAAAACCTGCAGGACACTGGCCCTTGAGGACCTGACTAACACATGTATCTGTGAAGGAGTCATTGTGCAGAACTTCATAGGTTGTTGCATCCATTTAATGAGAGTCAGGTGTGGTTTGGAGCCGGGATACTGGACTGCGGTCCTCGTAGGACCGAACTGAGTAGCCCTGCTCTAAGCTGAAAAGTAAGACAATGCTGTAGGACAATGGCAGGTCCAGGAATGTGCTTAATGAATGTCAGTGTCCCATCAAAATGAGTCAGAAGCACCAAGTTTTACAGCTGGAAACTTGTGTAGTGTTACTTTGACACACAAACTGGTTTTCCTTGATGGATTGGCTTTATATGAACAAACTGGACTAATGTGGCTCATATAATAAATTTCTTTTATCTGGATTACAATGAATAGGAATGAATTATAATTGGATTGAACTGTATCTTTGATAGGACTGTCAGGAATTGGCACAACCACAACAAAAAGAAGCTGAACTGAATTCCCTTAAAATGAAGTTATGGGTGGAAATACTGCACTGCTTTGTATTATCGTTGTCGTTGCCATGACTTCTTCAAACTTCCGCCTCTTTCACATTGTCTGAGCCCAACGGATGAGAGAAGACTGTTAACAAGCTTATGTAAGCAGTGCATTTTGGTGCAGGTTCTCCTCTGACTAACAGCAGCGACGGTGTGAAGACGATGTCCTCAGGTTGAGCAAACATAACCTTTTTCATCAGGTTGACAATAACACCTTCGTAACAGCTTAATTAAACCCTGTGGCTTAGTAAGAAGAGTGAAATTTTCCGCTGCTTTCATCCATCACTGCCATATTCTGATCTATGCAACATCATCAATATTATGGTGAAATGACAGGTTGACGGGTTACTGCCCCATCTCATCCCGAGTTAATCTTTCCCTCAGTTTCACAGACGTGAAGCTGTGAGGAGCATCAATGGAAACGTGGCCGATGTCCGACTTAATGAAGGTCAGCACGATAACAGACCAATGAAGGCATTAATGTTACATATCTGTCTGTCTGCAAAGAGCTCAGCGAGAATTAAATTATTAAAAATTTTAGGATGATAGCCGTAACAAAGGGGAGAATGGAAAGTCAAAGGTCCAAACTTTTGACTGGTAGTGTACAGAACAGTACCTTTACAGATTATATGGATTTTGAAGGCCTATGTATATTTCTTCCGTACTTATCAGAACCAGGTCTTTGGCTATATGGATTGTTGGTTATTTTGAGCCACTGCTTCCTTTTCTTGAGGTAGACAAGAGTATAAGTGACATCTGACTCAAGTGTCCTCCAGCTTCTTCAGTCATACCGGAGCATGTGGAGGGTGTTGATCTTAGTTTCATTTTTTCGTGGTACTCCAAAGCATATTTGCAGCGAAGGTGGTGCAGCAAATTGCTCGGGTTGCTGCCTCAGGAGACAACTTTAGCTTTTGCAGCAAATAGCCGTTTGGTTCATGTTCGACCTTTAAAAACCAAATTATCTACAGACAACTGATGCGGATCCTCTTTTTCCGTCACTTTCCGTCCATTTTCACCGCCCAACATCTCCAATAACACAGCTGCTCTGCTACATGTATGTTTAGTGGTGCAGTGGTGAAAAAGGTCCCCAATGCATCACGTTCCAAACCATGTTAAGGCTGTGTAACCCGGTGTTATATGACAAATGTATGACATTTTCCTCCCTTCTCTGTGAGGAAAGAAAGCCAAATGATTATAACACTCTGTGATTATTTAAGCTGTTTAATTTGGCCTGAAAATTAACCAATGACAACATATTCCCTCCAAAAAAATGAACACAAAGCGAGTCGACCTTGACTGAGTTGTTAAATTTCTGCAACTTTCTTCAATATCTTGTCATCCTTAAAGAAAGAGGAAGGCATCGAGAGAAAGAGAAAGGCAGTGAACATAACCTCCTGCCAGCTTTACAAGTGGAGTTAAATGAATATTGAAAAGACACAATGACTCAGCAGTTTCCCCCTCGAAAATAGCAGCCTCAGCCTTTAAAAGACTGACAGCAGCCAAAGTTACTGATATAAAAAATGTCCTCTTCAGCTCGCTGCTTTTCTGACTAAAGCAATACAAAACAAGCCCAGTGTTATGCAATGCAAACTACAGGTCTAATCCCTAATCCCACAATTTGATCCAGATCTCAACACTCGCAGCCACGCTGGTGATCCCATTTAGCCCAAACAACCATCTCAACACCGAGTCCACACTTAATTTTTATTTTTTTTTCTGAGGTCACAGAGGGGAGGGGGAGGAAAAGCGACGGCTAAGCCTTCGGCTAATCGTGTTATAGTAGGCAGAAAGCATGAACACGCACAAACACACAATTCCCAAAGTGTGTTAACCTCTTGGCTTGGGCTGCCAGATATCCAAGCGTCAACAGTTTATGTCAAGGTTACAGTGAAAGGCGCTGCCACGCTTTGCTTATGTGTGCTGAAAATATGATGCTGACAGAATCCAACATGAAAAATGTTTCAGTAACTTTCCTTCTGGTTGTTTCTTCCATGCAGGTAGCACATTGAGGATGTGTCTGTATAGTTTTTTTTATTTTTGTAAATAGGAGGATGGGTGGTGCTGCAGAGTGCTGCTGCAGACCCTTGGGGCGTGGTTCAAAGCCCAGACAAGACCACTTGATTAATAACGCGGCCAGAGAATCGAGGTTTTTCAGCAAAAAAAAAACCAGGGATGCAAGCAATGATACCCCTATTTCAACCCTTAGAGAATGATTCGCATCTATTCCGACACAACCAAAACTGACACCCTCCTCCTCCTCCCCCTCCTTTGGCATACACACACCAACCTGAGGGGAAGGCCACAGCAGAATTACTCCATCCATTTCAATTATAGAAAATGAATATCTGATTCACAGAAACACTCGGTTGCCGTGTGGGAGCTCAAGCTGCAGCATAGGACTCAATGTCAAATTACATAACCAACTAAATGACCTGTCTGAATGATAGACACCAGAAACATCGGTCCTCTTGACTGGTGGATGATAATATTTTTAGTCTCGTCAGTGACGGTGCAGAGCTCTGAGGCTGTCAGCACACAGGAAGCACAATCAAATGTAGGATGACATTATTATAGGACTGTGGCCAAGACGCCGCTGTGTGTTGGCTGCAGCACACACACACAGCCAACATGTTCACACACCTCGTTCACTACGCCGCAAGACGCTGACACGTGTGCCAAACCAACCACGTCATGGGGTTTAGTTTCATTACTTTTTAATCCTAAAATCTTCTCTGATTACGTCTCAATCTCCTCAAAAAGTTTGTTTTTTTAACACTATTAGTTGTGTTGAAAGACAATGGATCGACTATTAAAAAGCCAGTTGGATGAAATATAGCAGCATATTAGACCGTAGTTAACCAGGCATCTGTGCTGGATTTAAACCAACAACCCAAATCAGTTTCTGGCAGGAAGCTCAGCAGAGAGCTGCTCATTCACAATCAGAGTTCTCAGAAAAATAATCAAATTGTATTTTTTGGTGGTAAAACTATAGAAAACATCCAGAACATGTGCATATATGTAGTAATATTAATTCTGCTCTTTACACTAATTGATTAATAATCAATGTAGGTGTGCTACATCAACTCAAAGGTAAGCGCCAATGCCAAAAAGATGAGGCTGTTTTTATTCCGTCTGGCTCTTCCCACTGTCACGATAAAGCGATAGAAGAAGATGCAGCATCACTTCAGGCGACAGGAGGCTTAAAAAAGCCATTGAGAGGTCTGACACTGGCATGGAGGAAAGGCCACAGGAGACAGCGAGGAAAAAACAACATCAAGAAAAGCAGCCGTCACAAAAAACCTGCCAGCATGTATGACAAAGCCTGCCATCCATCCAATGGCCTTTTAAGGCGCCGCGGGCAGAACGAAGCCACCGACCTCCAGTGGCTCAGGCCGTTTACTTCTTCACGCCGCCTGCAGCGACAAACCCATCCAAGTGTCCGGAAGAAGAACCAAAGTTTGAGGATGCTGTCAAAGTGCGAAGTGAACGTGTTACGGGAGAAAAGTCCATTCTGGAAGTCATTTATTAGACTGGCCCGTCCAATATCGCTTCGTTTTTGATGCGTTAACAAGCCAGTCATCTGTTGTCTCATCACGTTACATGTATGTTGAACTAGAAAGGCTACTTCAGTTCCAAGTTAAACTAATAAGACAGACGCCACCTCCAGCTGCATCCTCACCGATATACACTACTTCTATGTTGACGCCTCATGTCTACAATACTTGAACATGGTATGACACATAATAGACAGAAGTGGAGAAGAGGCACCATTTCACTAGAACTCCAGTGTAAAAATTTAGTTTGAACCATGAGTGTAGAAAAGGGGAGGAATGTAATGTCCCTACCAATGTCCAGCAAGTCCTGACTTGTCCCTGTCATTTTCTTTGGGACAAACGTCTGACATATCAGTGGCTAACTACTGTCTATCTGCTACAAGTCCAGCATTATAAGTTACAACCCATTTAAACTTTTGTGATAGCTGCTTCTCGATCGTTTCTTGCTAACGTGATTGGCTGTCACAGCTGTCACTCAAGTGCTAGCTAGGGCCAGAGAGCAGTGCTAACGGTGGGTGCGTCTTCAGTCAGAAGTTCAGGAACAAAGAAAAGAAAGGAGGACATCAGGACTTATTTTAGGGTGAGTCAGCGTAAAAGTTTAAGTCAAAAAGAAATTATTTTCTCAAATGCTAATTTAATCATTAATAATGGTGACAGTAACAGTTGCTAAGCAACAAACACACCTCCTTAGCATGCATGAGTGTTATTTTTCTCAGGTGATTGAATCAAAGCTTCCTGGCAGCTCAGAAAGAGCAGGAGCAGGTTTGAGTTGGGATTTGGTCTAAGTAATAAATACAAATATGGCATACTGAAGTGTTTACCAGACCTTTGTTTCGTACAGATCCCTGCAGAAATGGGGCCATAATAATTTTAACATGTTTTGAATTAAAATGAGAATAATGATGTAAAATAAACATTCGCTCTAATATAGCCAATTCTATGCGGTGGCAATTAGTTAAAATAACCGCATATAAATGTTATTTTTCAAAATGATAACTACTACAAGAGTGATGATGTACTGGGTACCAATGGTTTATCATTATGTTTGCAATCACAGCTTTTAAAATATTCTGCTTATTCAGATTTTCTATCCACCCATAACATTATATTGCAATTGAAAGCCTCTCAAAGTGCAAAAAAACCAACCTTTTATGTCCTTACCAATGTCAAAGTCAAAGCTACGCCCTTGGTTTGGGCAATAAAGTCCGCACCACCTTGTACTAAACCTACTTTCTGTTAAACCAGCATGTGGATGATAATCTCATGTGGTTTTTAAGGCCCATTGCTGTGGATAAATATAATTGCAGAAATGGTGCTTAAGTTCTCTCACTTGGTGAAAATGGTTAGTCATCGGACTCGCCATCAACCAGTATCAGCCCAGCCTGGGTCACCAAAAGGTTGAATGGATGGAAACAATCACAATTTCTGGCCGATGCTCTTTTTCTCAATCATGTAAAGCAACCTTTACTGTGTCAAGGCTTTTCTTTGGTCCATTCGAGACGCGTCATGACAACGCCATGTTTCACTCTTTAGCTTGTTTCCAAATCGTCTGATAAGTTTTTCAGTGAAAGAGGGGAAACACCTCCAACAACATACGGCAACAACAAAGTACGACCTGTGGAATGAGTGTCAAAACAAGCACCGAGGGCACAGAGGTCATGTCCTGGAATGAACTTCCCTCTCGGACAATGGGATTATAACTGAGCAGAGATTGAATTAAGTCCCATAATGCAACAGGAGTCGGGGTACAGCTTGCGGCAGGGCTGATAGCTCAGTGGAACTGAGATCTTAATGATCTGGAGAAGCATAACAGGTAATAATTCCGCTTTCAGGGGACATTTAAGTTATTGTGGGCATCGATCTAGGAAGAAAAACCCTTCAATGACTAAATTTAAAGTTTTTAAGGAAAGCTACATTCCAGTTACTACATTCAATGTCTAATAGAAGCCACTGAAGGATGGCTCTGGCTGTCTTGTTAGCAAAATACAGTCATTACAGGATTGGACCGCCTCTGAATACATACAAAAAAAACAGATATCGGTTTTTATGGTGATTCTTGACAGCAGTATTCCAGTTAAAAACAGCTGAACACAGAGCGAAAAGATGGTGAGACGAAGCAAAAACAACAGACGGAGAGATGGATGCCATCAATGCCTCTAGCCGTATTTAATTTTAGCAAACACAACCAATCTCCAGCATCTCGAGGGACGGGATCTGAGACAGTCTGGTCTACTTCTTGAGATACTTGTTTCAAAATACAATTTCTTCAAAACTTTACTGAACAGACCCTATTTAAAGACATCAAAACAAAGCAGATGAAGACAAAGAGAGTGGTTTAATGGTCTGCACTCAAGCAACAAGACAGCTAGTTAGATTAAGATGGTGGATACAGAAAAAATAAACAAAGAACTTATCAAATCAATCAATCGGCCTGAGTCGTCCGATTGGAGTGACATCACTTTATTGACCAGAGAGCAGCTGATAGATGGTTTGTGACTGAAATTAATCTAAAAGTTGAATCAGTCTCACCTCAACTATTGAATCAATTTGCATTCTAGCTATCAATCAATATAGTTTCAATCTAATCTAAATATTCTACTTTTAAGGAATATATTTTCGATTTGAAATAACACCTTCAAGAGTTGTTTTTCTTTTTTTTCAATTGTTCCCAATGAGAAGCGCATATATGTGCGTTAAAAAGCCAAAAATAGCTCGATGTTTCAGAAAGGCAGCGGTCACGGCCGCTTTTTACCAGGCATCGAATCAGAAACCATCACCCTGGTAACCAGAAACACAGAAGATAAACTCGTTCCTGCCTCGTCTTTCCAATCAAATTTTTATTTATAAAGCACTTTTCACTGAAAGATAAAACCTTAAGCCATCAAACACTCATGTTAGAACAATGTTGGAAACACACACACACACACACACACACACACACACACACACACACACACACACACACACACACACACACACACA
>JBBBVU010000024.1:21539706-21552192 GCA_037177055.1 Atherinosoma microstoma | reverse complement strand
GCAAACGAAACTTAGCCTGGAGAGATGTTCTCGGTAGGTGAGAGAGAAGCGGCTGCAGTCAGACTAAGAGCCGATTCAACCAAAGCAGGGTGCAAAGATTTAAATTATATATCAGAGAATTGTTTAAGATTGGGAATAAAGTGCATAATATGGGACCTTTAAATCCTCCACTTGGGGCAGGATCTCACCCCAACCTGAAGAGGGCACTGGTCTTTGGAGATGCTGACTTTCATCCCAGATGCTTCACATTCAGATGGAAAAAGCTCCAGGGAGATCATGGCCTGATGTAGCCAACAGATCCACATCATCTGTAAAAGCAGGGACCCAATCCTGAAGCCACCAAACTGGACCCCCTCTACGCCCCAGCTGTGCCTAAAAGTTCTGTCCATAATACTGCGAGCAACGCGGACCGAGCTCTGACACCAGTACAGGGACTGAACAGCTCCTACAAGGACGGGTCTGGTACTCAGGACTCCAGTTCTCTAATAAAAACCAGGGTCATCTAAGACTTAGTCATGACAAACATGTCGGCTTGTACAAATGTGAACCGCTCAGGTACAAGCCGCTTCTTTGTTCAAATAGGTCTAATAATTTTGTTCCTAAAGCCATGGAAACATGCTGAATGCGTCATTAGATACATTAGTCCATGACGGTCCAACCCCCCCCCCCCCTCCATAATTAACACTTTTTCAGGCACATGACAAAAAGCACTTGCAGGTGCTTTTGGTTCCACCAGTGTGTTTACACTGTTACATTAATAGCATGCAAATGAATTCAGGTACAAATAATTAGCATAACAAATACGTTGACGAGAAACCAGGTGCAGAAACTGAAAAGTAGGACGGGAGGGTCTCAAAACAAGTCGAGGAAACTGGACCTGCTATACGTAGTTTTTATAAAGCTAGAATTAGCTCTACTGTCATCTCTCGCTTTGCCTGTTTTTTGTTTGTTTTTTCTGGTTCCGTGGCAATAGTCAACACAAATATGTAATTAGCCCGAAGGACAAGGGAGCTGTGACACCGGCTCAGATAAACCTGTCATTTTTTTAGCTCAGTTCTCCTGTGTAGTGATTTAGTTATACAAAAAACAGGGGTTTTGTTGCAGAAATGCCTTTTATGCCATTGGAAATCTTCCCAGGCACAGCCCACAAAGCCCTGACATTTCTGTTTACTGAACTTGTTTTCTGACCCGTGATGTTTTGGAACAAAACCCACCACCTAACCATTTCTTTTCCACCTCATGTCTTCACACATTCTCGATGCTCAGAAGGGGACAATATCCTCTTCTCCGCTTAGCGGCCGGTTCTTCAGGGATCAGTGATGGATTTCCTAAGCAGTTTAGTATTTCTACAGCCGTATATGGGTTGGTTTTGTGCTGTGAGTGGAAGGATGCAGCCTCACCGCTCTCTGCTCACAGAGAAGAGGCTCTAATACTCTTTTTCCACAATAGCCAGCCACAGCTGCCACTATGTTTGCATAGACATTAGGACACTCAAATAGAAAAGCTATTTGTTGGTAATGAATAGCGCACTCTGCTTTGTCACGCACACATTCAGATACAGTATCCAGCTCTTTGTTGAAAGATCAGGGTTCAGAGGTTTTCATCTCCATTTGGAAGACTCATTCTACCAGTAGGGATGAGGAAATTATGTTGTCAAATCGTATTTTTGCTTAACTCTTTAATGGAGTTCCCAGGTTGCAGTCTATCTATAGTCATTTTACTCAGAGCACGGCCAAATACAAAGCTGTTTACAGATCCAGGTGAAAAGAAATGTCAGGGCCTGGCTTCAAACTTTGAACAAATAGTAATAAATGCACACTGAGCACCAGCGATATATAATAGATGACAGAGAAAAAGGAGGAAACAACAGCATTCTGCTTCATCTGGCTGGTTTTTCCTTTTTAACATCTTCTAACAAGCAGAAATCCAGACAGACTGGCACTGCACCGTGAGGGGGTTTCTGCCAACATTGCCAGGAATTTATTTACCGGGGTAAAAGTATTCCTGGTTTTCCTTTTCACTGTACTGCCAAGTTCTGGAAAATGTATCCTAAATCTGGCAGCACATGTTGGAACGTTGGTCGGACCCACTTTGGCTGTTGTGGTCCTTCATCTTCTTATAATATTGTTTCTCTATCCTTTCCCAGATTTGTTTGTGTGTGTGTCCGACATTCAGTCGGCTTTTCTTCCATCCATACCTGGATAGCAAAAAGAGTTTGGCCCAAATATGGCCCACATGTGCATTTGTGTTAGGCCCAAATTTGGCCTTGACGGCGTTGACAAAATGTGAGCATTGCGGCCAAAACTCAGCCACATGACCACCACAGGCAATTACCATAAAGAAGGCTTCCCGTATTAGGACCACGTCTGGCCCACAGAATACTTGCAGTAATCCACATCCAGGCCAATAAAGGACATCTGGACCACATGTGGCCCACAGGAGACTTGCCAGAATCCAAGCCAGGCTGGCAAATGACATCTGGTCCACTTCTGAGCCATAAGTGGTCTGGATTCGGCCCAAACATGTCTGCTATCTGGGTACAGTCCATTGTTTAGAGTTGTCGGCTCCAAGTACAAGAATGAATTTTGTCTTCCACAAAGCTGCTACAAGAGCCTGGACCTCCTTGTTGGTCCACTTCTCATAGCTCCTCGTTTTTAGCTCTGTTTTTCAAACGAGTTAATTTTGTACAAGTAGAATAGTTTTCAGCCGCTCATCAACATAAACATAAGGCAAGCAGCAGTGTGGAAAGCTGCAATCAGAGGTCTTCAGCATCCAGCCCCACCCCAAAAGAAATCCAGGGTATCTGGAAATCCTTCCCTCCACTAGGTGATTTTTTTCAGGCAAAGTTTGGGGATGAGGGAAAGTTTTTATACGGATAATATCAGAGAAAAAAAAATCCCATTTAACAGTAAAGGAAACTTCGGTATAACCTGGACCATTTGCCTTGACTGATGTGGTTTGTTTGTGGAGTGGAAATAAAGCAGAACAGCTACTTGGTTATAAACTGCTGCTAGTGGATTTTAGAATAAATCCACTCAGAAAAATGGGTAAAAAGTCGTGATTATCATTAAAGTCTATAAAAACCCAGTTTTCCATCAAGCCTGACCTCTTCATCCCTAGCAAGCCGAGTCAACACTGAGACTCCCTGACCTGACAAAGGTTATAAAATGAGTCGTTTCCAACAGCCTGATTGGTGCTTAACAGCGCTCCGCGTTGATAACGCGATCAACAAACCGAGCAGACTTACAAAGCAACACTGAACACTGATCAATATTAGCTGATGGCCATCTAGAGAGGAAAGGAAACGATGATGAAACTCAGGGGGTATAAAAAAATCTATATTTATGATTGACCGGTGAACAACCTGGTCCTGACAGTAAAATAACAAGCCAATATCTTACAAAAAAAATGTTACAATAAGACAAATACTGAGGTCCTCATCATATGATTATTTTCATTATTGTAAATGATCACCAGGTCGTGTGTGTTTATCATTAAAAATATCTAATTTTAACAAGTGTGCATACGACTAGCTGATAAATTGCACGGCATTGTGCTGCAGTTTAAGATCATGGATGTTTTATTGCAGCTAAATATTGATAAGCAACCCAAATTCTGTGATTTAGATGCTCACATATTCATGGGTGGCAAACCATTGGTGGCAATCACAAGGTTGTAATTAATGCACTTAATAACCATTTCATGGTTCAAAGTTTTGAGATGTGGAAAAAATTATAAGCCAAACCTGGTGTTTGATGTCAGCTGTGTTTCTGCTCTCCTTATTTTAAAATCGGCAACACGGTGGTTCACTGGGATCAATATGTTCAAATATTCTGGACAAGTTAAACTTTAAACCTGCCATACTTAAGAAAAATTATAGCTACTCTTAACAGAACATACAAGACAGGAGGGACAGGTATCCTAGTCTAGGACCCCTGCCTCTCACTCTACACTCTCATGACATACACAGAGTAGGGACTTCTTGTCAACAGATGGTGCCAGCTAAACAATTAGCCAATCAGGTGCTTTCGGCCTTCTTAACATACCTTACCACGGGACCACAGGAGAACACAAGACCACTCACTATTGTAGTTGTGGACTACATCCTCTGTTTATTTCTGGACTTTTTTCGGGTTGTCATCCATGAAACTGCAAGTAACCTGTTATTTACAATATTGTGTTTTTTTATTCATGCTAGCAGTTTTCAGCCTCAATTCCTCTCCTACTCATTGTTATTATTCTTATGTATAGTTGTCATTTAGGTCAATTAGCTGCAGAGCGGCAGGGTGAGGGCTGTGTTTCTTGGTAAGGGACATCAACAAATTCTTTGACTCATGTTTGTGCGTAGTGCATTGGTAGGAACCCTTCAAACCCTGTTTATTTCTTATACTCATTATTACATGAGCATAATGTGCTTTTGTATCTTTTATTTCCTTTCATAAAAACCACAGGTTTACACATTCACATTCCTCTGCTTGGAGAACACTGACTCAGCAGCAATACAGAGTGGTATAAGGAGAAGTGTTGGACTGGTACCTTTAGTCCTCATTTGTTCTAACTGGACAACCTGTGTGCTGTGTGGAGGCTGCACATATTTCGAAAAGTGCCTAAGAGGCGATATATTCATCACTGAGAAAAAAGTTTTCACAGTTTCCTTCACAATCGGTTGGGAATTTCCGAATGAGTAACTGCCTGGCCTAATAAACATAATTAGTGAGAAGTTTAGTACTTCTGCAAAGGGAACTCAGCAGCATAGCAACCCTTAGATGTGATTAAATAAGTTCTCGGTTATTACTTGTGATAAAGTTTTATGACAAGGGACCAGGAGTTCTGCATTTGTTAAACAAAGTAAATGCTGCCTGTGGGCCGACTAAAGCCCAGTCCAAACTTTTCTTCTTCTGCTCTTGGCAAGGTTCAAGTATTATTCTAGTGGTTTTTGGTGGCTGGACAATGCTGACTGGAACTCAGCTCTGCCAAACAAATTAACAATGAAAGATGCTCTCTGGCCCCAAGTTGCACATACATTGGTTAACAGGCCAACACAAATGACTTCACTCCAATCACTCACTGAGGAATTCATGATCATTCAGGTTGAGGGTAATGAAAGTCATTTTCTATACTTGCTGTTGGCCCATGTCCCCTGACAGCTCTTATCTAGATGATAGCCAGAATTTACTGCTGCTCCCTGAACACCTTGAATGACAGGAATCAATGGTTGTAAACAACTTTCAGCCAAAACTTCTCATCAAAACAACCTCGTTTTAGGTAATGAACTTTACTGGCAACACACCAGCTGAATTCAAAGTAGAAACACAAACACCAGCATACTGGCAAACTGGTGCAGCAAAAAACATACAGATCACATAAAATGCCACACTGATCTCATCTATGCATTTATTAGTTACATGTTTTACATAATGAGCAGCATGTTACCTTCAACATGAAAGAATAATCTCAGTCTTTTCCACATAATGCATTAAATACAGCTTCTACATTCATCCTCCAAAGAGGAAAATGTGCAATCAGTCTGTTCTCAACATACACTGGGATTAATATCTGATCAAGTGAGAGAAAACCAAACGAGGGAAAAAAATCATATGCATACATTTATTGACTCGACTTTTCAGTTGAAGGAAGCGGCCCAACTGAGCTTGACCCGGCTGCTTCACACAAAAGGAAACTAATGAAGACTTTGTGAAAGGCAAATTGATTTTTCTCCACCTCCCTCCATTTCATCCACAGCTTCAATGCACAGGGCAGATGTCGGCCGGGCTGGAGCTCATCACTCATTTGCTTAACAGGATGGCGGCGATCAGGACGGAACATCAGAAGATGCCAGAAATGACTCCCCCTGCTCCATCTGAATGACTCGGGCCGACTGAAAGGAGGATGGTGTTTGGAATCATTTTGGCTGAGCTGAAGGGAAATCTGGATCTACCCACTCCTGAAACATTATGAAGCTTTAACCTATTGATTAAAGGACTAATATAGCTGTTCACCTAATGTTAACTTGGGTCAAAGTGGAGAGTTTTCAGGCATCTTGCCTTAAAACTGCAGTTGCATGTAGAACACATGGATTTTCCCCAGTGTAAGGCAGCAACATGGTGTAATAAAAGGAAAAGCCAACATTAAGCACTGAGCCACTAATCGGGCCTCTATAGTTAGGCCCGACAAGACCCGAGCCCGACAGAAATCGGCCTGAGATTTTGATTGACAGCTTTTTAAAAGCCCAAACCCATTTACAGCCCGACATTATTCAAATGTGCACATGCACACAAGCTCTTCTTGCCTTTCATAAAGAATGAGTCATTTATAGGTTATACCTCATGTATTCAGAACAGACATTAGCTATAGGCCACTTGGAAGTTGGAACAAAGAAATAAAATAAGCATCCGTTTCCACATCTTTCTTGCACTAATCGGACCTCATCACCTGACCGCTCATTTACCGCAAGAGCCAAAGCCCGAGTAAAATGATAGAAATTAAGCCGGAACCCATCGGTTCCCATCGGTTTTTTAAGGCAAAGAATTTGAGCTCTACTGGGTGCTACTGGAATAACTTCAGTGTTCTTTGGAAATTTCTACTACGAGTCTCTGGAAGTCTTAGCAGAAGGATGGAACCTTTCTTCCAAAAGAAGTTAATATGTCATATGTTTTGATTTATAGCTGAGAGCAGCAGTTTTCTTTCATTTATAGGCAAAATGGTGAAAGGTATTTTCTTGACAAGATTCAATGCAATTTGTTAATTTTCCTTAGCTGGGCTATTACTTATTATGATCTGGCTTGTATGTATATTGACTAGCAGTTCGGACTGTAGTGGAAAACTTCAATTGTGGAAAAAAGTGATTGAAAAGAACACGGAGCTTCACTTCATGAAGATTGCTACTGACATGGGCAGGAGGCTTGATGCTCTGTCTGCTGGTGGCTGTGTGTGTGCAGGACGTGATGAGGTGTGAATAAGGAACAACGGTGGATGTTTTTATGCTGTTCATGATTTATCTTCTGCAGGTGCTCCTGATGATTGTCTGCTATTTTTTTCTTACAGTGGCCGTAAGATGTTTTCCGTCTCTACAGGTGGCTGTCCCATTTTTTCAGTTCATTGTTGTTTTCTATATTTAGTATCTTTGTCTCCTCTCTTTTCTCTACTGTTTACTCTCCTTTCTTTTATCCCCTCTGTCAGGTCCAGCATTCATATGTAAATTCAGCAAAAAACTAATTTAAAATAAGGAATAATACCCAAGTATCAAGAGGGGCTTTGTATCCACAAAGCTCCTCTTGGAAAAGCAAATTTGTTCGGCACAACATGGCAGCCAGAGCATCATTCTGCTTTCTGTGATGCTGGACAGGACGAGCAGAGAGAAAAACAAATAATGGTGTGTTCCAGTACGATTCTCTCATAGTACCAAGCGCCTGAGAGTAGGTGACATCATTACCAGGAAGTAAGTAAAAAATGCCTCTACATCTACAATAATGACAAATTACACAAGAAAATCACAAATGTGCACGACGAGAACACCAGCCAATTTTGGTGTTTTTGATTTATAAACCACACATATTGACACGACATTTCACAAACATTCAGTGAAATTTACGCAAGAAACTTAGTGGATACAAAACATTAGAAAAAACCCTGAATAAAAACAACAATGGACGACAGGTTGCACTGGCCGCAGCCATCTTTAAAAATTCAGAAAAATTAGGTCACGTTGTCATTTCTTCAGGAAAAAAGAGATTTGTAGACTACTGGAATGCACAATCACATCAGACTGTTTATTTTAATAAAAGGACCAAACATAACCCTGCTCTATCGAAAAAGCTTTAAATAACTTGACCCAACAAGAGCAGGGTAAATTCTGACGAACAACTTAATTTGGTATCAATGAAATTCACCATGCTGTTCGGTCAGGTAGGTCAGGCTATGTAGGCAGCTGAGATTAATGACTCATTTTGGAGATATTGTGAAATGTAATGTTTTTTGCTCTTACTAGTGCACTTCTGCTGTTTTAGACATGCTTCTAAATAAACTTGATGAGGTCGTAAAATGTAGTAAGATTAGACTAAGACCACATTTCTGAGTAAATAATATGCTTCCATTTAAATTTCCTGCTTTTGATATTTCCATGCACCTGGAAACAGTCGTGGCTGTGTTGCACAAGGACGGATGCAGCAGGTCTAAAAAAAGGGAAATTACATCTTCCTTGATATTTTCTTCTTTTGAAATAATGTATTACCCAAAAATATGTGAATAGCCTTTTTTTCATAATAACCACTGCAAGATGTCTTAAATATGAATAAAAACAAACCAATTTAAAGCATCTTCTGAATAAAGAGGACATCAAACAGAAATAAAAGAAAACATGTTTCCCTTTCAGCTGTTTAACCACCCGGGTACAAACAGTTCATGGAAACTCGTTATCTATTAAATCTGCAATGCTTTGACCCGTGTTAACTCCATGTATCTAATCATGTTACAGTCATAAGGTTAACACCAAGAAAAATTGGTGAAAACGCCTCCCAAATGGTCCATTTTACCAGCTTTTTAACTTTTTATCAGGCTTCTGTTTGGAGGAGATGTTAATGCATTCTGGACACACGGTCAACCTAAACCTTTTATTCCTCTTCTCTGAAACGGATCAATTCAAGCTCATCTTCGTTTTCCCAGAAAGTCAGAAGGAGAATCAAGTTGACAAAGGAGTGTCCATGAGCAGGTTTTGGCTAGTCAGTTTAAAACTGATTTTGTTTGATCAACCGTTGAGCTAAATCCCTTTCCTACTTGTTGTATTAAAGCAGGGATGGACAATGTCGGTCCCCGAGGGGCCGCAGTATTAGACATTTAAGATGTTCTCCCGTTTCAACACATCTGATCCATCCATCCATTTTTTGCCGCTTATCCAGGATGGGGTCGCAGGAGCGGCAGCATGAGCAGGGAAGCCCAGACTTCCCTCTCCCCGGCCACATCAGCCAGCTCATCCGGGGGGATCCCGAGGCACTCCCAGGCCAGCTGAGAGGTATAATACCTTCAGCTGTCCTGGGCCTACCCCGGGGTCACCTCCCAGTGGGATGCGCCCCAAAATACCTCACCAGGGAGGCGTCCTAACAGATCCACGAGTCCCCTCATCTGGCTCCTCTAGATGCGGAGGAGCTCTACATCTGATTCAAATGAATAAAAATGGTTATTTTCACTTTATTAATTACGAACTTTATCTCAGCATTTTGCCCATCTCTAGATGTACTGGAGAGCAGTTAGCTGCCATGTTTTGGCACCGGGAGCAGTTGGAGGGGGTTAAGGGCCTTACTCAGGGAACCAGAGTGGTACACCTCTGTCGGCACACCTCCTCTGTAACCACTGGGCTACCACTCCCCAAAATTATTGGGTCATTATGCAGAACTTAAGCAGTTGGATCCACTTCCACTTCATTAGGTGTGTCAGAGCAGGAAACATCTAAAACCTGCAGGGCAGCGGCCCTCGAGGACCAGACCTGTATTAAAGGGTCTGGTCAAGTTGTCCAGGGAGAGTGCCCTAGTTTGAGTATGCAGCTTATCCCATTTGACAGTCTGTGGTGACACTCAAAGCACCAAAGACAATTTTGTTAGTTTCGCTCTCTTTCTTTAGGATTTCCTGAGTTCCCTGCATGACGCAGCATGATCCCTCAGACAAAGATTACAAAACACACACTGACATAAACAAACTCCCACTGTGTGCTCAAGCCACACAAAATCCATTTAGATGAATTAATTTCAAACATACGGAGTGCCACTGCATAATTACCAGCATCTATTACAACACACACATTCAAAGGCACGCAGACACACTCGTCTCCTTCCTCCCATGTGTTGGGGTGGCTGCAGAACGCAGGCTGAATTATTTAGCTTGTGTACTTGGCTTGCTTCTCTCCACAGTAAATTGAACTGGGCGAGCCACAGCGGCGAACCGGCGCCTGTGTCTGAGAGCGAAGAGGAAAACAAACCACAACAAACTGGAGTTCAAGACACAGGTGGGGGGGGGGGGGTATTGATGAGCTACTCGCCTACTCGCCTTTCATTTGAGAGAAAAACTACAGGTGTGCCATATCTTCTTAAAAAAAGAAGAAAGTTGACAAACTCGTGCATTTTTGTGAGGATGTGAAGAAGGGAGGAAAGTGGTGGAAAGTTTTACATTAATTCTGCAGTTATAAACATTTTTAAACTCGACAGTCACCATCACAGCACAATACAATCTCTTTACAGAGTTGGCCTTTCTTTTTTTTTACTTCACTTCTGAGCTGGCTGATGTCATGCATTTTTAGCCTTGAGCTGCAGCAGCTCAGCTCTTTATCATCAGCAGCAAACACCCAGAGGGCACAGTCCTATTGGCTAATTGTGCAATTATCTACAACGTTAGTGAGTCAGAAGCTAATTACACAAATTGGTTTTTCAGTGTTCAAAACCTTCACCTTCCACTATTCTGATGATCAATTTAATCTAAAAGGAGATGCACGTCTTCATCTGTTATGTTTAGCAGATATGACCCTGATCTGGAAGCTTATGTTGGTTTCAGGAACAACAGTCTTTTACTAGTAAAGGCTCATTTATGCTCGGCGCAGAAGACGGATATGCAGACGGACGGACATTTTCGTCCGTCTCCTGCGTCGGTTATGCGCGGAATTTGGTGCGTTTTCAGGGTCCTTGCACATCCGTCACTCGCCGTAGAAGACTGCGTAATACCACCTGAAACCGCGGTGGCAGTGCTGAGCAGAAACAAACCAGAGAAGAAGAAGAGGAACGGGAAGAGGGAAAATGCAGAAGAAGAATGAAAACGAGGACAAAAACTGTAGAAATTGCGCAAGCTTTTGAAATCAGGCTATGCGAGTGTTCAGGGCGTGTTGGGTGGTTAGAAACAACTTTATAGACCGGTGTCTGAGACCAACATCGGATAGAAGTTAACTATGTACTTGGCACCGCCCACAATGGAGGTGAACCATAGCAACGTAAAAGATGCATGGAAGTAGGAGGACAGTGACGCATGAAAACGTTTGTAACGGGCGTCCCCATGGTAGCATAAATGGGCCTTAAGGCATCGCTTGTCGCGGTTGTTAATGCACGGCTCATTTTTTCGAACGTCATCAGCTCATTCTAAATCAGGAGTCTCAAACTCCAGTCCTCAGGTGCGCAATCCGGCAGGTTTTCGTTGTTTACCTGGTCCAACACACCTGATTGAAATGAATGGTCATTGTGAAGAAGTAGACAAGTGGCTGTTTGATCCATTTTATTATTTTCATCTGCGTTGGACCAGGGAAACAACGAAAACCTGTCGGATTGAGGCCCTCTGGGGCTTGACTTTGAGACCTCCGTTCTAAATGAAAGCCTCATTTTTTAAATGATGTAAAGAAGAAACATCAACAACGTAAACAACAACTACTCGGCAGCAAATGCAACAACAAAATATCATAAACCATCAGGAGTGTTCTGGCAGCTACACGCTGCAACCGTTCAAACTAGAGTCCACATTTCTCTTCTCTGAGCTTTCCGGCACAAAGATGCTGATATAATATGCAGGATGGCAGGGCTGCAGTTTTAAAATTCTACCCTCACATGGGAAAAGAAGGCGAGAGGGAAGGATGGGGAGATTGAAAAATAAATGCAGTATGTGATTGACAGCCTGTGATTCTGGGTATTAGACTGAATTGGATTAGGAGGAGAGAATCAGTAGACCATAACCCCTGTAGTGCTTGAGATACGTTAATATTGAATATCCAAGAGTATTCTCCATCAGTGGGCTACAAGACTTGGTGTCAAAATACCATATCCCATCTGGAGGCCACAGCATAAAATGTTAGGAATCCAAACTAGCTCCAGCCAACAGCTTCTAGAAACTTTGGTTTACAAATACTAAGCAGAAGTGGAAGATGAAATATTCCCATCTCTGTACCTTCTTTTCTTGTTGATTATCACACAGTAGAGTAGTATACACAGACGAGTCAGAGTCTAAGCACTGAAGCAAGAGGAAACCTGAGAGTTGTAACGTAACCCGATCGGTTTATAATGCACTGAGCTTGCATCAAATGACAGATCTCTGCATATTGGTTTGAATTTTGGTCTCATGTCTCGGGCAAAGTCCCTGTGGAAGAAAAACAAACGGATATTTTTTCACACAATACTTGTGTTTTAATGATTTGCATGAAGGAGGAAAAATCTTTTAACATCCAGGTTGGCTCGGCTCTATTGTGTGCTGAAAAAGAACTGGAGAAAATAATTATTCCAAGTATGAAACAGGACAAACTTGAAGGCAAACCGAAAATAAATCCAACATCCTGCATTCTTCGTACTTTCATTAGAGATAAAAATAGATCAAGAGAAAAATTTCCCATCTTGCTGTTTGATTTACTCCTTTCATTCATTCATTTACCTTCAAAAAGAAGAATGCTGTAGAACAGGGATCCTCAATCCTGGTCCTGGAGGGCCGGTGTCCTGCAGGTTTTTGTTGTGTCCCTGCTGCAACACACCTGAC
>JBBBVU010000024.1:21510827-21524289 GCA_037177055.1 Atherinosoma microstoma | reverse complement strand
GATTGCACAAGATTTTTGGTATTGTTTAATAAAATGTTGAATTAAGAACGTTTTTAGTATTTATTCCGGGTAAATTTCTTGCTATATTAATCAAGCAACAAAGAATCATTAGATTAATCATTTAATCGAAAAATAATTGAATCGTTAGATGCATCGAAAAAATAATCGACAGATGCATTGATTCTGAAAATAATCGTTTGGGACAGCCCTACTCATTATTGATGTATTAATGAAGGGATATGTACCACATCCTAATCTGTCTTTTTTTAACCCTGTTTGCAGCTTCACAAGACTTTTGCCAATGGGAATAAATATAGTAAATATGGGGAAAGTCAATCACAACTACAAAAAAAAAAGTGTTCATCCGAAATATTTTGAACTGTTTCACAACTGCTCACATATTATCTCATGTAACTCATTGTACTTGTTCTAGTTTGTTTTGTTTCTATTTAATTTCATTTTTTTCCTTTTAATTGCATTTTAATGTACTTTTTAAAATTTCTTTTCACCTTGCTTCTAATGTAATGCTATTCATGTTTTATGAAAAGCACTTTTAGTTGCCGTAACAAAAAAATTTCACCCATGTGCATGTCTGCAGGGCAAAGAACTTCAAGAGTTTGCATAACCTATACGCAAGCAGAATATTCATTGTGGTCATTGTAGCATTAGTTTTGCTGACAGATTTTGCTTCGGAGAACATCAAGGCATTTGATATGCCCTCAGGCTTTGATTTAATCTTTTTCCCAATGTAGAAATAAGGCACATATAATCATCAGGAAACCAGATTTTTGGCCAGATGTTAACGGCCTTGGTCTACAGATTCTTTTGTAGGTCTATCAAAACCATTAGCCTCTCATTTAATATCATACTTTATACATATACATTTATAAACAGCAGCCATGTTAAAAGTCTACATGGAACTTCGACATAGGTGCATTCCTTCAGTACAGAGGAGTTTATAAGAACTATACAAGCAAGTTATTTAAAGAAAATGTGTGTGATCTTCTTTTATAGTGTTAGTAGTCTATGGGGTAAAATCCTCCTTCTCCTTTGCAAATATCTTATTCAGAAGGGCAGGAAAAGAAGACAACACAACAGTCGTAGTGGTATTATTCAATCTCTGTAGAGTCCACAAACACCAGTGTTTACCCACAGCATTAATCATCTCAGCCTTACATCGGTGCATACTAATGTTATCCAGCATCCTGAGGTACCGTAGTGTTGTCGCTGTTAGATTTGTTTGTTTAACCATGTTAGTAAAATGAGAGATATCCTATCTCTTTTTAAGGTTTGCATTTATGCAAAATATAATGTTAACATTTAGCATTGCACAACTCTCTCTCCCTTCTTCCTCCCTGCTGTTAGAACTGACGACTGGGACAAACTAAACTATTGGCATAACCTATTTATTAAAACATAACAAATCTATGATTACAGCGGTTTCGTTTTTTTCATTTCATTTTCATTTTTGCTACCTGAAAAGTAGGTCCACTTTCTAGTTTTGGTCCATAATATTCCATTTTTTGGCAGCGGCAAGTTATAGGATTAGGCACCTCTCAGGAGTTTTTGAATCTGAGTAAGCTGTTGCATTATATTTTCTAGAGTGGATCACGGATTATGGGGTTCTTGCGAAACAGTCGTTGCTGACTGCTTCATCATTTTCAGTGGCAAGCTAGAGCATCAGGCCTCCTTAGTAAGTGCATCGACCGAGCACACAGGAGTACAACATCGACTTTGCAGGAAAATGGCTGTTATCCACACCTCTACAACAAACTGGAGACCCATGCATGAGAAGCATTAGCATTGGCTAGGACTACATGTGTCTGCAAAGTTTTTTTTAAATCATAATTACCCGTCCTTCAGTTTACAGTTCACTTTAGTAAATGAGCCATTTTGCTAAAAAAGTTAACAGAAATTATGATTAAAGAAATCCAAATCAGTACAAAGTGCATCAACCAAAATGATGCAAAATAACCATAATTAGTTCAAATTTCAAAAAAATGACTCAGCGATGCTTTGAGACTGTTGGATTGATCCAGAATCTTAAAATTCTTTCTCCACCCCTGGCTGCATTCCTCGGTGGCTTACCCTCTTGCCATGTCATGTGTCTTTCGGCTTGGCCCTTAGGCCTGGGACCTTGTGATTTCTCAGAATGAGGGGTTTGGCTTCAGGCTGACCACTAATTGATAGGAGTTGTTGGTTGTTTCGTTACACATGAGCAACACTTAAAATCTCATGATCCCAAAATAATAAATTACTTACAGTTATAATGAAAAATGCAAATTAGAGCTGACTACCACTGAAATCTTCCTGCATTACAATTATTTAAAGGGTTTAGCAAATGGACAAAACCCCTCCTTACGATGCACAAGCACATGCACACACGCATGGATGGACATATTAATGATGAGATCTGTAATCTTACAGTGTGAGAGATGAATGCTCAATCATTTGAATTGTCTCCATAGCTGAGTAATAATAGTTTAAGGAACCGGTGATATAGCACGAAAGGTGCAATTTAAACTAAAATAAAAAGCCTGAGATGAGACTTGAGTTTTATCAAAGGGAGAAAATAGAAATCACTCCCAGACTTGTGTTATTACAGACGAGGGTCTGTTTGCACTGATTAATTTGGCCCCTCTGTGTGACTTGAATGCAAACTTATTGGTAGTCTGCTTAACACTTTATCCAATGAGCAGCTCATACTGACCCAGATCAAATCAAGTGTTAGGCCTGAACTGTTAGGACAAACATGCAGCTCACCTGCACTTCAGAAGACGGAAAAGTCCAATCTGGGCTTGACAGCTGCATACTGCTATGTTGAAGTTGTAATTCTGGGATGACAACTTGTCTAAATGCTCATACGTGTCTATATGATTACTTTCTCTTTCTGTGATTCAAGCAGAAAATGAAATCTTGGAGGAAATGTGTGACATTTCAATACTGAACCAAGTCTCCTGTGGAAGCAGCTTTCAGAGCCGACATTCTTTCCTGTATTGTTGCATGATTTCTTTTTCTTCTGTGGGATTTGTGCTCAACCTGAGACGCCGGTGATAATGTATGTATCACAGAAACACAATTTTCTCTGCTGTGTTGTAATTTCCTGGTAAAGAGGAATGTATAAATCTTTGTTGTGAAGAAGGCTTAACTCACAGCGCTGGAGGAGGGGAACCCACTTTTATGGCTATGTCAAAGTGAAAATCATGTAAAAACGAAAGACATACTAGATTGCCCTGTTGCGTTATTGCAACTTCAGATGAGCAACAACACGTGACATAGGTCACCTCATTATTCAATAGCTTTTCCAACCTCCTTTAGCAGGCATAAATGCAAGTAATGGTTTTCTGTGTGATGTAATCAGCCTCTCACATCATTGTGGGGGAAGTTTGCTCCACTCTTCTTTATGATGTTGCTTCAGCTCATCGAGGTTTGAAGGATTCCTTTATGTACATCTCTCTTACAGCATTCTTTTCTTTTTCAGCCATTCTCTTGTAGATTGGGATCATTGTCCTGTTGCATGACTCGACTGTCAGACACATGGCCTCATATTTGACTTCAGAATACTTTGGCATACAAAAAGCCCACATTTCTGTTTTTACTTTGGTGTTCAGACCTTCTGCAGTTTTGGGCAGCATGCTTCTCTAAGGGTGCATCCACACTGGTTGTTTGGTCCATTTTAAAGCGACCCTGGTCTGTTTTCATGGATAATACGGTTCATTGCAATGTGAAAGCAAACAGACCATCCAGTGAACCAAAGAGGACGAGACGTAGGGCGCCTTACGAGACAGATCGCTGCCTCTCCTGCTGCTCATACTTCTGGTTCGAAGACAATTGTTTACTTATGGCGAACGAGACATTTTCAGTCCCGGCTGAAATGTGAGCTGGATTTTCTTCTTCTTTCTTCTGCATTTGTGGTCATTCTAAGGGAATATCACCCCCTAGTGAGCAGTTGTAACTGCGTGAGTGCAGTGTGAAAGCAAATCAAACCCAACGAAGCTGCAAAGCTTTGGACTATCCTGGTGTGAACGCACCTTCAGATCATTGCTGATGTCTTTTTTCTTTGACATTGTGTTTGACACACGTCTGAAAGGTCTCGACCAGCAAGGTAAAAAATAATAAAAGAAAAAAATATGCTATTTTTTCATGCTTTGATTTGGAATTTTGACTTAGTTTTCGTTAAATGAATAAAGTCAGTGTAATATAAACAATGACACAATGTGATATGTTCAGACTACCCTTTTTTTTTTTTATTATGATGCTTTGAGATGTAAAAGCTTGGAATAAAAAAGGGGGTTCTTACTTTTTCACATCACTGATATTAAATTCTGTGATCCCTGGGAGCTTATTTTAGAAATGAGTATTTGTACTTCAGCTTTTAGTTCAATTCATTTTTATTGACCTCACCAGTGAAAGCTGTCCACATCACCCTCAACATGGCAATTACAATTAGTACATGGCGCATTTTTGTGGGCTACAATATTTCTCATTTCCCACCATAAACAATAATGACAGTGTGTCAACAGTGGGGGCAAACACTCCACTAAATCTACTGATGTCAGCAGTCCCACATCATAAAAACCCAAATTATCCGTCAGACTAATGCAACCCTACTTAGAGAAAGTGAGAAATTTGTTGTATACATAAAGCATGTCTGATTTTAAATTCATAAGCTGCTTTGATGTGACTGTTCAAAGGAGATAAACACACGAAGCTTCGAAAACTGCGGCAACTAAATGTCAATTTTTATTGCATTGCAATGAATCCTGGTTTGTTTTAGCATCCATGCATGCAGACATCACTCTCTCCGTCTCCTCCGACAGATTGTTGAGACTTAATTACGGCTTCAGAATGAGACTCTCGCTCTTTGATTGCAAGAGACTGACAGTAAATAAAGTTTTTGTAAGTCCTTCATCGCAGGACTAAGTATGAACCTTTAGAATTGCAGCATCGGAACTGGAAGATCTGGATGTGGAGCTTCACATATATCATAAGGTGTTGGAAGTTAGCGGCACAGATTACATACAAGAAAAAAACCAAGGTCGGCTGTCTCCAATGAGCTGTTTTCATTAATATGATGTAAAGCAGGAACATGTGTTTCTTTATCAGGGTCTTTGAGGAATAGAAAAAACGTGATTGCTCCAAGCTAGGTCTCTTCAAGTGAATGCTAATTTCATGGCTATATCTGGAGGTTTCTCACAAATATAAAAAAAAAAATCATGATGGGAAAGTAAGAGCAACAAAGCTGACACTGAAGCGTCTTGATCAGGTGTCATTTTGTGACAAGTTTGGAACGAGAACATGTCGAGGTTTCATGCGCTGATACTTCTGCCAAACTTTGGAGTATGAACTAGGATTTTTAAGTAGCTCTACACAACTTTCAGGCTTCTGACTTGTTTTGATAGCATCGTGACATTTATATTACAGATTCCTGGAGCCGTTGTTTTTTCCCACCATCCTGCGCCACCATACTGGCCGTTCTGAAAGTGCACCGTGGCTGATTCTGCAAAGTAACCCAAGAGGACATTATTGGAGGAAGAGAGGAAAAGAAAAGACAGAAACAGAGCAAGAGATAAGACACGAGTCAGTCTGGGACTGACTTTTACTGGCTGCAGAGAGCTCAGAGAAGAGACAGGATGAAAGATGGATGCTGAATTAGGCGCCGTAAGGTGGCACCAAAGTAATAAAGTCTGTCAAAAGTTCCAGATTTTTGGCAGATTTTCTCACTTTCGTAGATTTCTTTTTAATAAAGTCTTTTTTCATTTCTTTGCTGAATCAACCGCGGCACAAGTTCAAAACAGCCAGTCTGTTGAAATCAAGTCGCCAGACACTGTGCTGTAAAAGGAAGCACTTTGCTTTGAGTTGTGAAGTAGGTTTTCTCAGCCTCGGGATACTGCAGGGCAACAACAGGACTGTGCAAAAAGAATGTCAACGTGCCATCAAAGAGTCTTTTCCAGCTTTGAGGTTGGAAACATATGTAAAGTTTCTTCAATAGCTGGTCACAGGTCCACCTCAATACTATTGTTTACATTTGAACATTTCCTCTGTCATCCGTTTGTCGTTACTTTGTGACTCTGCACACACAGGGATGCTGTTGATGAAATGCTCTGGAAACAAGGTCACTTCCACACAGATTGGATATATATCCGATCTAGAGCCACATATTAAAGTGGCCTGGGTCAGATTTTAAAAAAGGAAAAAAAAGAAAAGAAAAAAAATTGGATTTGTGGCATTCAGACTGTCATTAAAAAAAATTTAAAAAAATAAAATCAGCATTGAACTGCAGTGTGAATGAAGCCCAAGAAAACCATTTGTTACCATTTAAAAATGGATTCTCACTGTAACTGGAGGACCTACAGGAACGTTTTATGGTCTCAGAGAAAATTTTATGATATATTTATTTTCCGCTGTAATGTGAAAATTAGCACCAAGATTGGACCGACACATGGAAATGCCCTCACATTCGTGACACTGTTTGGGGTTGTTATCTTAAAGATGGATTAATCTGAGAGCAGTGATGTGTATTTCTGGGAAACATTTATAAATAACCCCCCTCCACAAATAATGCTGTATAATTTCTATGTTTATATTGGTCATTCTAGCTGAAAATGAGCTCACTTTCCAGTTTACATCAGTATTATAAGTCAGTGCTGAATCACTTCTGTTGATGGTAATTAGCGAGGAAGCATTACAGGAGTTTATTAAACTAATATTACTAATATTGTCAGCTGAATGTGCCCTGAATATTCACTGTCAGCCAATTTGCTGATGTAAAATAGGCCATGCAGCCATCACGCAGCTGTTTGATGCTTCTCTCCCTGCCTTTCTCTCTCGCCACAGTCCAAATATAACCTCGCCCCAATCTGATTTAACCAACGTGGTCTCATCCCCCGGGCGAAATGGACTCATTTGTGCAGAGGAGAAAAAAAAAAAAAAGAAAGGAAAAGAAAAGAGAGCAGAGATGACGGGGAATAGAAGGTCCAGAGGAGAAGAAAAGAAAGGGTCCAGAGGATGGAGGGATGTGAAGGGGAGGCGAGGCGTAATGAATAGAAAGTGTGATGAAGAGAGGCGAGAAAAAAAAGACAAGATGTGCTCAGCAAACGAGGTCACTAATTGGGTTGAGACTTGTAGCTCCCTGCAATCCTTTCCCCTTGTTCCTGACAGAAATCAAATTATTTAGAAATTCTCTAATAAGGGCAAAGAAAATATGTCAGTTTACTCAGTGAGAAAGTGTCCAGCACGAAGGCAGGTCTGGGTACGACGTCACTTTCAGTTTGATTAAATTTAAATATGAGGAAAAAAAGTTAAGACACAGTTCATTACTGGGAAGTTCTTTGTTACTGTTTGTTTTTTTAAAAAAAAGTTTGACATGAATAAATTTATTGCTGTAGTGTAACGGCTGGAGCCACATTAACCAAAAGGCTGGTCTCCCTGAAAGAAAATCTGAGAAAAACAACAAGACGACACGATAAAATCCACGCTAAATCAAATGATTTGCTTGTGAAGTATCAAACAGTCAAATAAACATAATTAATAAAATGACTGTAGATTAAAATCTTATCTACAAAAGCAGCATCGATGGTTTACTGTTGATCAGAGGATGGAACCAGTGATACGATCAAAGCTGCATCTTTATTTTAGATAATTTTATTCTGTTTAAATTAATGAATTTCTTTTTTTTTTAATTCTTTAAAAAAAAAAATCTAATTATAAATCAAACTTTTATCAAGATGTTCTTGGACTTGCTGTCCATTACCATCATTTAAATAAAAACAGAAAACAAAAAAGATGTTGACAACATAAGGACAAATTTCAGCAAATTAAAATGTACAAATTAAAAAAAAATATTCATTTCCAATAGTTTTGTTTTAATTTGTTTATCTATAATAATATCACATATAATACATTATTTAATATAATATGGGTTAAGTGAAAATTCCAGTGATAAAATGAAACGCCACAAATGGGAAGAAAATATGACAATACACTTTCGTAAAGTAGATTTTTCAGCTGATAGTTGCAACAATTTCCTGAAAGTAGTTTGCATCTAAATGATGGATTTTTAAAAATGTTTTTGTGTTATTTGCTAGCAAGTAGGTAGCTCTGTGCTGCATGTTTCTATCTTTAACATTTAGGAGGCTGAAAACATCCTCAGGCTATCTGGCACACAAAGGTGTGGCTGAAATAATAAACTAAAACAAAAATATCGTTTTAATTTAATGACGATTTGAAGGAACTCTTTCTAAAAGAAGAATCTTTAAAACATTAAAAGATTCAACATAAAGGAATAATTATGTTTTATGAAAATCAGCTGAGATGAACAACTCAGACCTTTAGGGAACGTGTTGCGTTTCACTGTACCCCATGACCATTCATTGAAATAAGTGTGTATAGTAGATGGATGGATTGTTGTGTGAAATGAGCCTTAATCAGACTGACTTATTAAATCATATTTTATTGACAGGATTAAGTGAGTTGCTGCTGGTTCACAGTGCAGTTTGGTCTAAGTTACTGTATGGCTGAAATGGTTTGTATAGAGGAAAATAACTTGTTTACGTCCTAGTAGAAAAAGCTAAATATTTACTGACCAGGCTGGGGTTTCCCTTTGTAACCACATTAGTAATGCAAAGATGTCGGCGGTGCAAAAGAGAAAAAAAACCCATAGAAACGCACCTCATCAAAACCAAGACTGAGCAGGTTCTTTTTCTGTATCAAAATCAAGAGTGCAAGTTAATACACAGCAAAAAACAAAAATAAACAACCAACTCTTTACTGACCACAAGACAAAGTTGATTTGGCCAATACCCCAGAATAAAAGCTGATGAACTGGCATGAACATGAGAAGAGAGCAAGGCTTAAGAGCAAGAAGCAATCAGTCATCACAGGTGAGTTGCATCACGCAATCAGCCACTCCTGTTGAAGCCAGGAGCAGGGGCAGGAGGATGGATGGATGGATGGATGGGATGTGAGTGTCTAATCTGCCCTGGAGCTGCAGCAGCAGCAGAAGAGGAAGCAGTAGTTGGCGTCTCCAGGAACAAACTGACAGAAAATAAATGTTAATGACAACGGTGCAAGTTCCTACAAGCAGATATTACCTTCGCTACTACCTCTGTTACAAAAAAAAAAAAAATAAAGCAGAAAATACAAATCCAACAGCAAAGATAATCAGTCCTACAAGGGCCGCTGTCCTGCATCTCTCCCAGTAATGATAACAATAACACTACACAGTGTATTCCAGTATTCCATTACCATACTATAATACATGTTTCATGTTAATCACTTTGCCTCTTCAGCACGTTGCTTTATCTGTTTCACACATCTTTAAACATGCATGCTGTTTTAGCCTGTGGCCTTTTTATCCTATGATTGCACATCTTTTAAAGGGAAAGAAAGGATCAAACCTTTAATTCCCCCACATTAACCTCTGCAGACAATTCTATCAAAATCATAAATATCAGCCTGGAGAAGCAGAATAAATGTTGCTGTCTAACCCACTAATCCTGACTGAGCTGTGGGAAAGCCTCGACAAGAATCTGCCTTCGACTCTCAGAGAGAAAACATCATCCTCAGTTTATGGAGGATATCGTTACGCTTTGGAGCAGATATATACGGTTGACTTTGTTTTCTTTCCCTCAGTCGGAAATCGTTCCCGTTTAATATCAGATTGACATTTTCTGGTGAAGAGATGTCTTTCTCTGACATGGCTCTGGCATCGCAGTTCAGCTGTGAAAACAAGTGTTTGGTGTTGGGAAGACGACAACTGGGCGCTGAAATCGCTCTGCAAAAATAGACAGGAAGGGGTATTATCACCCCGATGGATGAGTAGAATAATAAAATGTGTACTGTAACACATTCACAGAGGAAAAATCCGAAAATGGAAATTTACTTTCTCTCAACAGGGAACTTTTATTTAAGCTGGTTTGATTGAAATGCTGTGAAAATAACCTGAAAATGCCATCAATTAAAAACAGAGATTCCTGCTGAGTTTTTGTTTTTGTTTAGAATACGTGTAACAGACTTCTTAATGGTCCGTAGATGTGAAAACTGAGTAAAATTTGATCTGAAAGGGATTTTTTCAAGCGTTTATACTTAGCTGAAGATGCTGAGTCAGTGTTTGCTGTCAACTGATAATGTAGGACTGAAACTTGGGATGTTTACCTCGCCTGCACCTCTACTAACCTCATAATCCACTGAGCTACACAAGTATGTGTTAGGAAGAGAACTAACAGTTTCTCTTGCCCATTTTTCTTAATATTGATAATAATCAGTTTAATTTGACTTATCTATTAATTATTTTTATTACTCCAATTGATCTTGTTTCGGTTACACGTGTTGACGCCTGGATTTGTTGTCTGTATGTGATTCAAACTGAAAAATTCGATTTATTGCCATATTTAGGCACATTTTAGGTTCATGATTAACTTTATTGTCCCCCTTGGGGGAACTTGTCTTGGGCTTGAGTGATGGTAAATAATAAAATTCCCCCATACAAGTAAAACTCAACCACACAAGCATAACAACGGATGAAATAGGGCAATACATTTTATAAATTATAATGTACAATCATATGTAGTTGGTAAAGCCATGCAGTGACAGTAAAAGCATCAGATCAATTAATAGAAGATATAAAATCAATAAAAGAAAAGAACAATGGAAATGAATAACCAGCAGCCATTAAAAGCAGGATGATTGATCTGCCCCTGGCTTTATGTTTGTGTTTAAATGATTAACTGACGCAGCTCATCCTCTCTGTGCAGGACGTGGCTCGGGTCTATTATCTTATTGACTCGTCTATGAGAGGGCTGTCCATAGATGGTCTTCATGGACACATGTTCTTCAACCCCATTGATTTTCCATGCAGTGTTTTCCTCACCGGTGGCCTGCCTGCTCAGTCTGCAGGGTCGTTGATCGCCCCTGTCTGGGGGGCTGGGGGTCCTGCACTGCAGCCCTACGGCTGTGGCATGGACCCCGGCCTGCCCTGATCCAGGTGGTTCTGGGTGGGCTGGCTTCTGGTGTCGATGGATCCCAAAGATATTATTTCCTCAGAGCAGTGTCAAGCCAGATGTTTATTTCTGTTGGTATTTTTTATACCTACGTTCAGTTAAGTGACAGTAACGAGGGATGGGGGTTCATGTTTATGCGGAATGGGGTGTTTGTTTGGGTGTATGATTGTGTGCGAAAGACACTATAAAGAGGCGTGTGTTTTAAAAATTTCTGTTATATACTTTTGTGTGAAGGCTGTTAAATTTCATTTTATTCTTTTAAATATGCATAAATATTTTTTCAAAATGCAAAGCTCTTTGTGTTGCTGATGCATGAAAAGCGCTTTATGATCATAATTACATCATTTAGTTATTTTATTTATCTATATATTTCATTATGTTCAATTTAATCAATTGTTATTGGTTTATTTCTTTACATACTTTTCATAGATGACTGTATGACATGACGCTTCTATCCAAAGAGCAAAATCATTCACAATCATGTAGAAATGACAACAAAAGAAGAAAGGAAATGGCGGGACTCTTTGTCCACTCAGAGCTCTGTAGCAGTAATTTAACCAGTGTCACTTCAACTTCTCACAGAGAGTAGATTAGACATTTCCTCCACAGCCTGCAGACCTCGCCATGAGCAGAAAGTTCTCCTGGCCCAGTGAACTGCTTCTATATAACCTCTCTTTTAATGGCTTCCCCTTGTGACTGACACAGTGTGTGTGTGTGTGTGTGTGTGTATGTGTGTATGTGTGTGTCCCAGACCTTGAACTAAACTTCCATCTACCATTAGTTTTGAATGTGGTTAGCAATTCCTTTGATAGATATAGTATCACCATTTCATTAATGCAAAGACTTGATCCCTGTATGTGGCTGTGATATAAATGCCTCTGCATGTATGTGTGTTTTAGTGTGTGTAACATCAGCAGCGAAGTGAACGCTCAACAACTCGGCACCTGCAGCATCTGCCGCCTACCTGCTGTGCTCACAGCTCGACTGTAATTCATCATTGCAGCTTACGCTCTGCCATCATTTTCAATTATTAGGCGATTAGCAGACACACACGTTCACAGCCAACAATGCATCAATTCCCACCACTTCCCCACGCTTCTCGACTGGAAGACGACAGGGAAATAGTTGGGGAGGTTTTTTTTTTTTTTTAGGAGAATACTTTTACTAATCTTTTAAATAACAGACAGAGAGGAGAATTATTCTGAAACGATGTCGAGGGGAGTTCGAGCTGAGGGAAATGATCCAGAAATAAGAACGGAATCCAATTTATTTCTGTCATTTAGTGAAGAAATGATAAAAAATTTTGATTTTTTACTAAACTTTTAGCATTTTGTTCAAATGTTAAAAGGAAAAAGGTTGTTTTCATGTTTGTAGGTAAATTAAAATGAAAACTTGTGCAGGAGAAAAGAAAATCTGCAGCTCTTGAGTAGCCTCATTTTCCCTTTGTGTACACTGTACAGTATTCAGGCCTCACAGCAAACCGTTTACATGCATGGACACCGTTTGTGCTTTCACAGTAATGCATCTGCCCTGCTCTACTTTTCAAGGACTTACCTGGAAAACGACACATGCTCAGTATTCTGCCCAGATCCATGCCAGAGAGGCGATGCTTTGTTCCCAGAAAGACTTGTTTACTTACCAGATCCATGCCAAGGACTTCTGCCAAGATCAAAGCCACTGCAGCAAAGTTAAACTTGTGAAAAGAAACGCTTGCTACAAGTTTTATGCTGAGAACTTTTTCAATCTTCACACCATCGAGTCAGTTTTTTAGAATCAAGGCTGTTTTATTGAAGAATTATCCCTCCGTATATTTGTCTCTGTTTATCCAGGCTCACGTTGCAGAAGGAACAGATGCAGGAAAGAAACTTGGACACTTTCCATCTCCTCCGCAGGGATCCGGAGGTGTCCCCTGGCTAGAAGGGATGTATGATTCCTCCAGCTTGTTCTGAGTCTGCCCCAGTGTCTCCTCTCCAGTTGGAGGTGCTTGGAAAAAAAACCCAACCTCAAACGGAGGCAACCAGTTTGAATCAGATGCTCAAAAACAATTTTCACCCGACTGATTCTGTTAAACTACACTCATTTATCACCGCCTTCGCTTCAGGGTCAGTGTCTCTAAAGATGAGCTTGGTTAGGATTGGGAAAACATGCAAGCATGCACCACATCTGCAAATGACACGTAAAATCATGGCCAGGAGCACAAACAGGTGATTAATGGGAGCTTCTAACCAATGCTGAAAGTTTTACAAAAGTTGGTTTGGTTTCACAGAGAAAAGGTCTTTAAGTATGTAGTTCACTTAGAGCAGGGGTGTCGAACTCCGGTCCTCGAGGGCCGGAATCCTGCAGGTTTTTCTATGTATCTCTACTCCAACACACCTCAAATTTTGTTGACTCAAATTAATGAGTAATTGTGCAGAGCTTCATAGGCTGTTGTATCCTTTTAATTTGAGTCAGGTGTGTTGAAG
>JBBBVU010000024.1:21481994-21499731 GCA_037177055.1 Atherinosoma microstoma | reverse complement strand
ACACACACACACACACACACACACACACACACACACACACACACACACACACACACACACACAAACACACACACACATGCACGATGCCCATACCATCTTTGTTGATTAAATTGCAGCCTGATGACGTGATAACCACTATGTGAGCTGAGGTTTTAGCCAACATTTAATACCTGCCATTCTACTTCAATCTTACAGCAAACCACATAACACCATCACACATCTTGTCTCTCTTTCACACACACACACACACCATGGAAGCCTGAGCAATCTTTCATCATGATGATCCAAAATTAACCAGGAATGTGACGGCGGTGGCACTGCAATATTTCTGAGTGCAACAGCACTTCATTGGAACAGATAGGCCACACCATCATGAATACTAATAAGAGGGAGGAGAAAGAAAAGGAAGAGGGAGTCACAAGGTATTTGCACTAGATAACACAGATATCTAGATTGCACAAGATATTGATAAGGAGGGAGAAGAAGAAATACATTCCAACTTGCAGATAATACTCATATGGCTGCTTCTTTGAGCCATAGTTCACCTGATGAAGAGGCATTCACATGAGCTGCTTTTATTGATTTTACTGTGTAGCTGGTGCGCCAGTTCAGGAGTGAACTTTCTAATCAATACATGCCTCTCTGAACTAGTAACGGTGAACTGTTGCCCAAAGGTGCAGTGTGTCACAAAATCAAAGATCAAAGACAGAAAAATCATATAAATAAAAATTGGGTTGTTTTTGTATGACTTTACAAAAATGACTGTTGTGTTTTTATCCTCTTAGTCATTTATATCTACCTGTCGTAGGTCCGCATACAGTATATGACAGCTGACATTTTTACTACGGTATCCCTGACTGGAGAACCATCGGAGCTTTAAGACTGCAGTACTGGGTTTGTTTGATACCAGCTAGATTATATATATTCATGTGTCAGCTGCATAGCTGTAGTTTTGTACTCTGCATGACCTCTGCAAGCAGGTAAGTGTTGCATAAAAAAGGCCCCAGAATAAAACCCTGTGGGAATCCATGTGCCATTATGGCCACTTAGAAATGTAATTACCTTTAAACACCAAAATAGTCACTTTCTTTTATTGGATTCAAATCAGTTTAGCACTGTGGCATCATAGTTAGCATTGTTATTCTGTACTTCTGGCTAATGATTTCCCTTAAAGGTACAATGTGTAACAAGTATTGACATCTAATTGAGCTCTCGGTATGGAAATGACTTCAAATACCAAGTACAGTTGTGAATGTAAGATAAACTTATTGAGATTCAACTTGTTTTTTTGGGATTTTAACTATTTCTAATTGTCTGTACACAAAAGGAAATTACTTTGTCTATGGTAGTTATTCATTAGAAATACTTTCCATTAAAGGTACAGTTGCCATACAGCTGACATGTATGTGGACATACAACAAGTAGATATAAACGATGAATTTTAAGAGGATAAAATCAGTTCTTTAATTAAAGCAACTAAATACCAATAGCAACACAATTTTTAATGACATTGATTTTTTATGACTTTGACCTTTGATTTTTGTACATGCTGCACCTCTTTGCATTATAGACAACTGATGCTCATCAAATCTTGAATAAAATACAAAATTGGTTTATTATTTTTCAGTCAATAAAACATGTCTCAGAATATCATGAGTAAAATGAATAAATCATAACATCCTGCTTTGTGGCTTTATTTGTGGGAAAAGGTCATTCTGCCTCGCCTACTTTCAATATCTCCCTCTCAACTAACTGACAGAGAAAAGATTATGCATCACATATTTATCTTTACTTTTCATGAGCTCATTGAATAACCTCTGCATCCCGAGTATTCAGGCTTTAAAGAGCTTAGACCGATGCTTAATGCAGCTGCTGCTCCGTTCGCATTGCTGACAGGTACTTAAGAGAGGCATTTATTTCTCATTCACTGGATATCAAGCTCATTCAAAATCTACACCCCCTTCCCAAGGGTGGTAGATTGGTAGTCAAGTGCAGCTCTGTTTTCATCAAACTTTCAATGCAGCAGAGCACAGCACAGCTGCTGGCACTCCAGGTACCTTTTGTGTTTTCTGAGACTGGCTCACACTTCTTCATCTTCAGCACGTGTCAAGCTTTTCAGTGCCTTTCAGTTTCCAAGGATAATGTGTAGGAATAACAATGGATAACTGTAATTGTGGTTGTCAAGCCCAAAAATAACATGCACTATTACAGTTATTTTATTTATCAACCATTAAATAGGAATTTTGTTTTGAATCGTTTTTTTTCCTCTATTTTTGTCTAAAAGTATTTATTTTTGTGCTTCCTTTTCTATCAAATGAAGAAGATAACACAAGCGCATGAATAACATGGTTCTGTGTTAAGAATAGCTGCTGTGACCGTTTTCTCAGGCTGATGATTTTTGGCCAACTGTGTAAGCCGTTCATCTAACAGTGCAAACAATTTATCATCCATGTTATTCCATGTGAGATAATGTGGTGTCCAAAATGATCTCAGAGTTTTCTTGAAATTCTTGAAATTCTGAGAAAATTTAAAGCTGCAGCCATCCATCCATTTTCTACACCGCTTATTCCAATTCATGGAAAGGGAGCTGGAGCGAGAAGCAGGGTACATCCTGGACATGTCACCAGTCTATTGCAGGGTCAACACAGAGACAAACAAACACTCACTCCTAGGCAGAATTTAGAGTGACCAATTTAAAAAAAATTAAAGGTCAAACACAGAAAAATGTTCTATAAAAAAGCTAAAATAACTCTCCGCTCCCAATTTCCCCCATTTCTCCCTCCCTCCCTAAACAAGAACTTTAACCCCTATTTTCTGTCTCTTAACGTACAAAAGTACTATTATTAAACATAATCAAATCTCTAGCTTGATGCTCTTATGAGGAAACAATATTTTTGGGGATCCATCCGGACCAGGAGCCAGCCCACCCATGGCCATAGCGGGTGCCACCACAGAAACCATCCCGACCCCGGCAGGCCTGGGACCCCCACGGCAGGCCTGATGCAGGGCCCCAGCCATCCAGACAGGGAGACCACCAGGACAGCAACCGTGCAGACCAGGCAGGCAAAGCCCCCGACATGGAGGGTCCCCGTGAGGAAAACAACTTTAAAACTGTTCCTTTTGTGAACAGACAATAAGAAATTGTTAAAAGAAGAGAAAAATAGGTTGAATTTTAATAAGTTTAAGTTAAATGTCTGGTTCAAAATGAGTCATTACATTCAATCATTTCTTCAAAAGTCCTTTTTCGGTGTGTCCCCCCTCCCTCCCTCCCTCCCTTTTTTAAAATATTATGACACCATATGCAATGCTTATCCACCTACAGATAGTGGTTTGTTTTTCTCATTTTATTACGCTCATGACTTTAAAACTAAATTGTTATTCTTATCTTTGATCATAATTAAACCGCCTCGCTCTGGCTCTTAGAAACAAGAACACGAGCATCACTACTTTAATCAAACATAGTTCTTGTGGTATTTAAATCTTATTCAGGCAACTTCGAATTATAAAATTATCTGGACAATAGCATCCTCTATTTTGACACGTTTCAGGTTTCTGCCTCAGGATTAAGCATCAAAGCTAAACAATGGCGCAGAAAGAGGAATAAGATGCACATTTATGTGTTCATGCATGGAGATATGAGGGAACCAACCTGAAAACTCCTCCTACAGCTAACAGCACAAAAAACTCTCCTCCTACTGAACATTGATTCATAACCACATAAATGATTAGTCATGCTTTGTCTTTGCTTTATCTTTTAACATTTAGATGTTACAATAATGCTTAATGATCTATTTCAGGCATTCTTCAACACACACGTTGTATGTAAAAATCCTTAATATGGTTTTAAATCATGTTTCCAGAAAACTCCAGAAGACTTGTCTCCAACCTTTGGTTCAGTGGATCGTGACTCTAACAGTTTGTTTTCACCAAAGCTACAACTCTGAGAGGAGTTCCTCTGTTCACACAGGGAATGACCCTCTCATTTTTGGCCATTTTAACTGGTTTGACTGCATCTGGGGTCAATTTTGAGAAAAATTATAGTTCTACCCCTTATTTTCCCCGAATAATATCCAGTTCTATCTGCCTAACAAAAACCCACCTCAGTGAATTTAAAACCTGGATGAATCTCAATTTTCTGGATCTCAATGAAAACAAGACTGAAGTAATTTCTGATCTGTTTGTCTGGGTGCTATGTTTGACTCACACCCAGCCAAACAGATAAGCAGATCAATGCTGCAGTCTTATCTAGCTTTCATCAACTTAGAGAGATTTCCAAAGTGCAGCCTTATCTTCCCCTCAAAGACCTGGAAAAAGTCTTTTATCACCTCCAAATTAAAATGCACTGTATCTGCTGGTCCATATCTGTCTTTTCCACATCGTTTGCAAATCGTTCTTTTCACTGGCAAGAAAATGCGTGGAGACGTAACTCGTCTTGGCATCCCTCCCTGTCCATCTTAAGATTCTGTTGCTTCCTTTTAAAGTTTTAAATGGGTTTGCACCATCTTATTTAACAGATGTTCACACCCACACCGCTGTCAGAGAACTGCAACCAGCCGAATGCTCTTAGAGTTCCATAGATTCAGGGTGAAACGAGGAGATTGAGCTTTTCCAGTGGATGCCCTGAACCCATGGAACAGTTTATTTCTTCAATCAGGCTTCAGGCTTTTCTAAATCTCTGCTAAACAATCACCTCATCACTGTGCCTTTCAACATGAACAGTTTCACCAAAATGAATAAATCTTTTTGCACCGCTATTGTAACTCTAGCTTTCATGTCTTCCCATTTACTGTGATTTGATATTTTATTGTCTGATATTACCTCGTTGTTGGGTTTTATTTTAAGGGAATAATTTACATTAATCTACACATAAATGTAAATATGCAAGATTCTAGGCGTAGCTAATTCCCATCTTTTATCCTAGAAATAGGAAGCTGCTACATCAAAACAACCCAATATAAATCAGCAATAGCAGAAAGAGATTAGAATACAAAATAATCAGAGAAACAAACTTCATCTCAGACCAGAAAAAACTACCACAGTATCCAGAAATGTCAATTAACGTTTTTAAAACCTGTGGTCCCCCAATAGGGGGATGTTCAAAGTGTCAAATTGTGCCAAAATGGCCATTTTAGAGACCTCACATGAACTATCTGCACTAAAAGCTCTCTAATTTTATTCTACCTCACCAAAGTTGTTTTTTGCTAATGTTCATATATTGTATATGATCTGATAGAGGTTCAGAGCTACAGCGGCATCATTCCAAAGAAATATTTATATTCATTCTGGAAGTGTTTCTTTTCTTTTTTGGCAAGCCTGAATCCTTTTTGATTTGTGCTCTGTGCCATCTTCATTTATTCTGCACATGTACTGAAGGTTACACCTGACTGTTAACAGAAGTATTCAGATAGACTTTGTGGCTGGAGAGATATTTCATTATGGGTTTACTATTTTTGAGCAGAGGCACAACAGTTTGTTCTTCCCAGTGTTCGGCTACAATGTCAGTCTGATGGCAGCAGAGTAAATTCAAGGAGCAAGAAGTGGTTTGATGAATTATTATAATAGAAAACCTTGCAAATCACCTGTTTTTCCCAAAGAGAAGACCAGTGACCTCAGAGAGCTGTTAAAGCTGTACTTGTCCTTCAGAGAAATTCTGTTAAACCAACACATAAACCAAAATGCTAAAATCACCTGAAACCACAAAACCAAACCCTGAATAAAGAGCGGGCCATCCAACAATTTACAGTAGCAAAACTGCCATTGTGGATTGTCCTACGTGGGTGGAAAAGGAAGGACATGAAGATGTTTTTAAACTGAAATTTCACCGCTTGTTCCTACAAAACCACACAGTTGTCCCTTAAATTGGAAATTGACATACAACTAGTGGGTGAAACTGGGATGTAAAAGGTTTAAATGCAACTGAAGAATGAGTTGAACTTCTAGCACAAAGAGGAGCCAAAGAGTCAGCTGTGTGTTAGCGACAAATGAAATTAGATGGAACCAGTAAATGACTGGGTAAATGTCCCTTAAAGTCACTGGATTCAGCCTCTGACCTCCTTCTGATGCCGTTATGTTGTCAAATGGAATCCGATTGCCTGTGAATACACTCATTCAGTGTGTAATGCTGACAGTGAGTTGACCGCGGCCTCGCCGACAGCCTCAGGGTGATGTGAGAACATTTCTATTGTGAGACAGACAGAGATCATAAACTGTGTTCATTCTCACAGGAGCAGTGAGGCTGTGAAGCCGCCTGGCAGAGGCTGCTCCTTCACAGCATGTAAAGCCTGCTGGAATGACCTAACCCTGCGCTCGGCAGAGGAATGAATCAAGCATGAGGTCGTCCAGCTGCACAGCAACCTGGCCCCCTGAAAGCCACCTGTAAGCTGGAGCGGCATGGCTCGCTGTGATAATACTGGAACATGAAAGCTAGAAAATGACTTCTGTACTGCATGAAACGCTGACAGGAAATCTTTATTAACACGCAATCTGTGAACAATAGCACTTTGGGCAATCGCAGCTTAAGGCTGGAAAGAATAAAAAATGCCAGTTTTGTAAACGTAGATCCAGTTGGAACTGGTTTTCTTACATTTTTTCTTGGCAGAATTATTTTACAATTATGTGTTGATTAATGGTGCTAAAAGTTTAACAACATTTGCTTCCGAACAGCTTGGTAGCCTCCATAAAATGGATCTGATTTACGGCGTAAAAACACTGGACAATAAGAAAATCTAAGGACCTTCCCAAAAATAATTGGGTCAGTTTAAATATGAAAGAAAAAAAGAGTGCATTAGCAGAAGCTCTACTCATCTTTGGCACATTTTCCTAGTCTCTTATTGCTTACCCTTTCCGTTTCTTTTCTTCTCTTTCTCTGATAAAGTCTTCATGTGATTCTTCGATGAGTCAGCCATAATGAGCGTTAAAATTGCCTGCTGTGTTGATATCCAGTTTCAAGTGTGTAATGCGGTGTGTAAAGCAAAATGCTGCTGTAAAGTGACGTAGCATAGCAGAAGAAAATTTGTGGAGTGCGTTTTCTCAGACTCTGGACACTGCTGGGCAACGACAGTTCCAGGAATGTATATAATAAATGTCACTGTGGCATCATAGTGAGTCAGAAATGCATCCTTTTAAGGTCATAAAGTTACATGGAGCTACTTTAAAGGTACAGTGTGGAAGAATGACTGACGTCTTGTGGTAGAGAAGGGTATAGAAAATGACTCCAAATGCCAAGTACAGTTGTGAGTGGACAGTAGCCATCAATGGTCAAAATTCTTCCAGACATAAACATGTTTTTATCAGTGAGAGGATCCAGTGGCCTCTGATGCACCGAAGACTGTACTACAGGTAACTACTTGTGTACGTCTTCTTCTATGTGCCTTTTTAAGGCATTATTTATCCCAAATGGTGCTCTAGCTCCTATTGAACAAAGCCGGTACTGCAGTTCTCAGAGGTTTTCACTTCACGCAGAGAGTTGTTTGTCCATTCAGAGACACCATAGCAAAAATGGTGGCACAAATATGGCCGCTGCCATGTATGTGGACCCACAGCAAGTAGATATAGATGGCTCATTCTGAGAGAATAAAAACATAACAGTTACTTTTGTACAGTTTTTGATGATATATCATTTTTTTTCTGTCATTGACCTTTGACATTGTTACTCATTTCACCTTTAAATCATTGAGATGTGAAGCCACTTTACCGAGATCTGGGAGAAGACCCAGACTGTCACCTCCATTCTAGAGGAAATTGATCCTGACAGGAAGAAACAACCGAAGAACTAACAAAGTATCAGCGTCATTGTCTGCAAAAACTTTTATGCCACTGACTGAAAGCCTTCAAACCAAGAAATAAATCCCCTATCTTACCTCTTTATTCCTTTTACAACAATTAACAGAGGAAAAGCCTTTTGAGGTGCTGTTTTCTGTTCAGATGAGACAAAAATAAAGTTGCTCGGCTATCATAAGCAGGGAACTGGAGGAGTAAAGGTAGTAACACTGTGCCAACTGTTTGGACGGGTAGATTGCACCAACTAGAAGTAACATCTAACAAATGACAGAGCTGAAGGTTGAAATGGGATAATGGCTGAGAACACACAAAAAAACAGACTACAAGTCAACAAGTGGTGAAATATCCAAACAGAAAGCTTTTAGAAGGGTCTGGTCACGATGCAACTTGCTAAGGGACATCTAAAAACATATCAAATGGACTGAATTTACATTTTTAGCTTTAAAAATCATCTCTACCATGACATTTATCTTTGTTTCTGTTCTTGAAAGTCTATGTTGTACAGTCGTTCTGTAAAACAGGCAGCATGCATCCGACCACAATGACTACACAACTCTTTGACCTGAACACATCTGCATCTGGACCCAGTTCTGCAGTGAGATTCACATTTTATACAATTATATTAAAAAGAAAAAAAAATCCTGACTTTGAACTTTAATTACTTTCATTCAAATTCACGACAACAGAACATAGCCTACAGCACCTTTTCCTGAGATGCCATCCCTTTTTCTTTTGCTTTGAATAACTACTGAATGACTCTATTTCACTGCTATGATGAAGCACTAGATGCAATTTTCTTTGCACATACATTCATGGTCATGGTATATAAAAAGAAAAAAAAAAGTAAAGTAAAGGGCAAATATCTTCGTCACAAAGGCAGCTTTTGGCTTAGGCGAACAAATGTGTCTTAAGAAACAGAACAGGCTCATTAGTTTTCTCAGCCATCCTGGGAAATGATTCTTTGCATGAAGAATAAAATGATGCTGCTTTAACAGCACTGCAGTGGCACAAGAACCACTGACCATCTGTCCGCAGGAGGAGTGTCACGCTTGAGGATCTCTGCCCAACTATAATGTTGTTAGGCCTCATCTGTCCCAGTTTGAATAGGCTGTTACTGCTGTGGTTACATAGATTATTGGATTTATGTAAATATGCAAAAGTAAGCTCCTGTATTCACTCACAGGAAGACAGAAGAAAACTATTCAGTAAAGTTTCTCTGGGATAAAAACCTTGCAGAGACTGTTTCTGCAAATGTAAAGACTGGAACTGGATTCTAGTAAACCTTCAGTTAATCAGTTAATCGAATATGCAAATGAGTTGTGTCTCATTTACATATTTCCAGAAAGTGTGAAATAGGTGAAGATATCTATTAAAACGTAAATCAAAGGCAGAAACAGAGTTTGTACAATTCTAACAAGCTTGAAAGTCAATATTTGGAACAAGCTCCTCCTCAGACAGGTTTTATTGTAATTTCTAAGTAGTCTTATTTCTACAAACTTCTTAAAGGACTTCCTAAAGCTCTTCTTTGGATGTGTTCTGCCTTTTGTTCTGTTCTCTGTCCATTTAATCCCACATTGCTTCAATAGTGTTGAGGTCTGGGTGTGGGGAGGATCCATCCCTGCCACTGGTTTTCAGTCCAGTTGTCGTGATCAATGAAGGTCCAGACTAGGGATGGGTATTTTAAGGGATTGTTTAAGTCAACGAGTCAGGTGATTAGTCATGACGTCAATATTGAAATGACAAATACTTTTTCTCCAAAGAGAAATTATAAAATGTGTGAAATCTTATTTGTTTAATGTGCTCCACACGTGTTGTTTTTCTTTTGTTTTTAACCATCTGTAGGTCCTTGACTGGCTGCATCATGAGGCTGGAGCCTCTGTGGGGCGGTCGCTATGCCAGAATTCACCTCTGAGAGGTGACAAGAAAAGGCAGTGCAGTAGACGATGGTGGTCTGTGCAGCCATGTAATACGTCACAGCTTAAACTTCTTCTTTGCTCCTTTTGCAGCTATATCACTAACACTGCCCCTTCAGTTTTTGATGGCTGCTCCTTTTGCTCTGTCAGGAAACGCATCCACAAAGGTCTCGAAAACGGAGCAAATTATGCACATAAAAGATGCAGAGGATAGACGAAGTGCTACGTATCTGTATTTTATGTTGATCCTCAATCATCTACTGCTCTCATTTCTCTCTGCAGCATTTATTTATTGTGTATTAGTTTCACTTTTTTAGGAAGAGATCTTTGATTTGCTTCAAACTCAGCAGAAATTCCTTCTTTCTTTCTCTCCACCACCAGGAGAAACACAAGCAATTTTCATGCAACTTCTGAAGGGTTGTGTCGTCTCTATATTTGGTTAAATGAGGGTGTTTCTGACTGCAAATGACCATAAAAGGGCACAAGCATGTGATTTAGAACATGTGGGATTTATCAGGACTGGCCTCCGCATGATTGATAAATCCAGATTCATTCTAAATATCCTTCATATGATGAAATTTAGGACAGTTTCTATGTACAGTTGATAAATGAGGCTCCTGGACTTTACAGAAGAAATACACTATCTGGACAAAGAACATTTTCTGTGGTACAAGTTCTGAAATGCATGGTAATGTGGGGGGGAAGAAGCTCTGTTATAAAAGCCATCTAACCAGTCCAGGATGCTCAACATCTGGGGCTGGGAGGTGAGTGGAAAGCTGCTGCCAGGATTAGTCATGAAACTGGCATTAAGAGGAAGTTGCTGGAGGAGCTGAAGGCTGCTCTTTCTAGTCTTTTCTGTGCAGCTTTAACTGGAGACACAGACTATGACCTGATTTACCATTATTTTCCATCAGAGCTACAGTGGAAGAAGACAGGCAGTGGAGAGCTCATATCTTTTAAAACCGGAGCTAAAACACTTTACTGCTTCTGCAAAGGATTGTTGCAGATGACAGGAGACGAATAGGACTGGTGCAAGTAGTCTTATTTACAAAATGACAATCATCTGACTTGACTGACAAGCAGAGGTGAGGAATGAAACAAGGCTGGAGAGTGGAAGCTGACAGGTGAGTCTCCAGGTTACTAAGTGAATGAGTCCAAGATCTGTGACAGATTTCTACTGATGGGGAGGGTTTTGTGCAGAGGCTGAAAAGCAGGTAAGTGACTGCTGAAAGGTACGAGCTCCACTCTGAAGCAGACATGTTCCGGCCTGCTAGATCCAGTCCCAAAGTTTCTAGACTAAGAGAGGTCCAAAAACACTCAGACTGGTACAAACAAATCCATCTAAAAGCAGACAAAGAGTTATACTTTGGTTTACAAAGGATCTCAACAGAGCATCACTAGGTAGTGCTGAGGAGTCGAGGTGGTCGGTGTCATGCCTGCTCCTTCTCCTCTTCTGCATTCAGCGTCACCAGCCAACTAATCACTGGTCCTGACACTATAATTCCCAGGATTCCTCTGGTCATGCCATTATGGACTGCACCTGTTATCCATCTATTATTAACCTGCGTTCTTCCAACTTGCTTGTGCAGCCTTGTCACCGTTATATTTAGTGTCTACCCCTTTCAGTTCAGTATTTGCTAGGGCTGGTCAGATCCATCCAAACATCGATACTATCGATACCAAGGCTAGCATCAGTATCGATTGATACCAGCATGATGAAATCGATACTTCTCTTGTAATTTGGGGGCAAAAAGGCAAAGAATATGAATGAGAGCCAAATGAACAGTAGCTTTGCTTTCATTCAGCTGATTTGCATTGTTGACTTTATTATTCTCACTGAAGAAAAAATGATAGAATTTTGAGAAAAAAAGTCAGAAGTATGACATTAAAGTCAGAACTCTGGCTTTAATCTCAGAACTCTGACTTTTTTCAGAAAAAAAAATCCTCCCTAATTTTTTTATTTATTATTTTTCAGAAAAAAAAAGGTATTGTGAGATTAAAGTCAGAATTCTGACTTTTTTCTCAGAATTCTATTTTTCTTTTCCTCCAGTGGCCCTAATACTCTTCCGTACTGTTCTGCTGTTCGGTTTGTTAATAAAAAAAATTTTATTTGACAAAAATCTTTATACTGTGTTTCATTATGATCATAATTATGATCAATAATTAAAGGCAAAATCATCAAATGATTGTGAAATTTCAAGCATAAAAGTATCGATATCGCCGATACTTAACCCGGATTTACTTGGTATTGGATCAATACCGAAATTTGCAGTATCGCCCTAGTATTTGTTACTTTTGGAGGACTTGAAGTATTTTACTTTGAAGTCCGCTTGCGTTTGTGTCTGCCTGCTGACAGTTGGGAGTCTTTACAGCAGATTCAGAGGCAGCTGGAGGTCTTTGTGCAATCCTCCCGTTGAGAAACGAACAGCGGATCTCCACTGACGAGAAGTGCACGGGCCCGTGGCCACAAACAGACATGTAGCACATCTAGATCCAAGATGGAGGAGTCGCTGCATGTCCTGTCAGGCTGAGGAAAGCTTCCAGCACTTGTGGCTCGGCTGTTCCAGAGTGCTTCCTCTGTTTGATTTACTGAGACAGTGGTTAATAGGGTGTGATCGGGGTTTTTATATTTGGTCCCAGATACAGTGTAGCACAGCAAAAGCGCATCTGCTTGATTAAGTTTCTTATTGGTCAGACAAAAATGAGAATCTAGTTAAATGGGAACTTGAGTAAGACTGATATCGTTGTTGAAGCATTGTTTCCAGTGTCATGACTTTCATCCTCAGCACTGTGACCCGGTTCTGTTGATTTGTTTCAGTTAATTTTATAGGATCTTTTCCTCCATGCCCATAAACTCAACCCTGACTCATTTCTACTGCAACAACAGTGTATTTGATGAAAGAAAACAAGTGTCTGTGATCAAAGGCTTCAGGCTGAACACTGAAGTTTGTTGTGGACCCCTCAGAGCCCCAGAACAGCCCGCTCAATGAAAATTGGATTGATGTCCAGCAGAGCTAAATCCACCTCGTAAAATTAGAGGAGGCTGTTTCTTCAGCCACACATCAGAGAGCTCATGATCTTTTCTATTCTCACCGTTTCTTCTGTTTCTACCTGTTGTTTTCTTTCTTCTTTTGTGATGAACACAGCAAACATTAAAGGTGCAGCTTGTAATAAAATTAAAGGTCAATGACGGAAAATGTTATATATCATTAAAAACTGTGCTTCTATTGGTATGTAATCACTTTACAAAAATAACTGTCATGTTGTTATTCTGAGCCATTTATGTCTTCTTGCTGTGGGTCCACATACATGGCACCTGCCATATTTGTGCCACCATTTTTATTATAGTGTCTCTGAATGGACAAACAACTGTGTTTGAACCCTCTGAACTTTAAAAATGAAGTAAGGCTTTGATAGGAGCTAGAGCTCCGTTTGGGATAAGTAATGCCTTAAAGTTGCTCTACGTAACTTTCCAACCTTAAAACTCCTGACTCGTTTGATTGCACAGTGACATTTATTATGGAAATTTATGGAGTAGTCGCGAGGCTGAGAAACCACTTCTCAACTTTTGCTTTCCGGGTCGCCGCGACATCGGACTGACTTTTACTGTCTGGGGAGAGCTCAGAGTACAGGTAGAGTGCAAGATGGATGGTGAACTAGCTGTCGTTATGGGCGCGTGTCACTGGGAAAATCTACCACTGGAAACAACTTTGTGAATTGCATCTGACCTGGCAAAGATTACTATGACATAACTAAGGCTATGTCCACACAAATATGGGTTTTCCCTCCTACATTACCCCCCAAAGAATCATGTCCACATGGCAAAATGAAAACGAGACAATTGAAATGCTGTCAGAGCCAAACCAAAAAAATCTAAACCCTGCCTCTTGAGCTATGCTAGCTAACCGGAAAGGTGACAACAATGACTGCTTATGGAAAAAAAAAAAAAAAGGTTCAGCTCAGGAAGGAAGAATCCTTCGTGTGGACAGGCGGCAATAACAGTATAGTTGGCAACTTACTGTATATCTATATGCTTCTCATTCAACACTTCCTGTATCCTGCATCCAAGCTGGCATCTGGACCACTCCTGGCCCATACAACACCTGCCAGTGCCGTAACTGAGTCATATGTGCCAGTGTAGCCCAGAGTTGGGCCAAACGTGTCTGCTATCTGGGGCACATTGTGATGCTGGCACGCAATCTGACACTGCAAGCCAAAAATATCCAGATTACCTGAAAATGTTCCTTTTTCCTGAGTTTATTCTCAGTTCATTGTTTGTTAATACTGTGGATGAAAGCCCATGTAGTGGGCTCATCTAGCTGTATCTGTTACTGAAGTCATCCCAGATATTCTCAGAGATGAAAGGAATTCCTCGAGGATTACTCATGTTGCTCCTGTGGATGCCCACTATTTTCCTCCTCAGTGTTTGTTTCCATTTAGGACAAACTTCAGCTTTTAGTTATGTAGCCTGTACAGCCACCCCTTTAGTAACACTACAGCTGAGTTTATTCAGTTTAAACCACTTAATGGAAATGCATGCGGTTCATATTCAAAGATTGCTTCAGATTTGTTTTATTATCAGCTTATTTCTCTTTAGCTGTATGTGACATTTTGATATTTTGCTGCCATCCATTGTCAGTATTTTTGAAATTTTTCTTTTTGTCTCACCTTAAACTAACCCACAACGATAGACGGATGATATAATATCCTGCATTTTTCCCTCAGTGATGTAAACAACATTTTTATCTTACATGCAGCAAACAAATTGCTTTTCATTGCATGACAAACTTCCACTGATAGTCTCCTCCTTGTTTCACCCCCAACCCATTAAACATAAATACGACCCGTGCTTTAGAAAAGAATTCTTCTCAAAGCAATATGATGTTGACATTAAAATTCTTCATATCACAGTTGCATCTGCACTGTTCTTCTGTTTGCTGCTGCAACATTCAGCTGTTGGTCCTCTACTTCTCATCAATGCTACACAAGAGAACACTGCAGACTCCAAGCCGTATATTTTTGTGATTTTAACATGCATAACATAGTAATTATCCTCTGCAGTGCCACTGGGTTTAGAGTTATATGTCTAATTTTACAAGACTGGAGATGGTTTGGGGGAATGGCTGCACTTTGGACGGAGCAGAATATATTTTACTTTGCAGCTGGCTCAGAGTTTTGGGCAGAAACTGGCTGACTGGATTGACTTAAAGACAAAATCCTCAGAGCAAAACATGTCATCTGTACTGTTGTTAAAATGGGAGAAGCTGTCACAGGAAGCCGTGACCTTAAATCTTACATTTGAGATATGCCGTGCTGTCATAGTAACAAGAAAAAAAACATCCCCTATGGTGGGATCGGAGCAAAAACGGTGAAGGATTATGCGGCTGTGACGATGCAGATGGGATTACTTTATTATCCAGAGTTGCATCAATTTCCAAGAAGAGCTATAGTTTTCTAATCCTCCAAAGCAGCTTTTTTAACCTCTGTTATCTTCCCTTTTCCCCAGAGGAAGTGTTTGTCTGGTACTTGTTGTCTGTTTCGTCTCTGTCTTACATTGATATCATTAGGCCCTGAAAGAGACTTTATGCTTACTCAGTCTGGTTATATTAAAGTTAATTGCATTTGTCTGTGGAGGATGCACTTGTAGAGATGTTTGAAAGCAACCACAGAGTAAGTGCTGAATAGTTTATTTGAGACGTGGAATGACTGTTCTGTGCAGAAAAAATGAGCCATTCCTCGTTTTCACATCCCAGATACATGCTGGCTCAGGACGTAACGAAGTTACCCATTTCAGTGAATGTAAAACTGGTTAAAATGCCCAATATCGCAACCAAAACTCTTTTTAAAAGGTTTTTTAAAGAAGATTCTTCATGCTTGTGCAGAGTCAGGTGTAGCTGTACTGTAACATCACCACTCTGCTAAGCTTCCTCTGGTCTGTAAATGGTCCAACGGGCAGTTCCCTGAAGAGCTTTCTTGGTCTTCCAGACCTCGGCTCGACCTCCACCGTTCCTGCTAGCTGCCATTTCTTAATGACATTACGAGCTGGGAAAATGGCTACATGAAAATGCTTTGCACTCCCAGCACTCTCCTGCTTTATGGGAATAAATTATTAAAATTTCTGAGTGCAAGGCAGCTGCTTAAAGAAAGGCAATTTGAGAAATCAGTGTGTTTCTAAAGCTTTGAAAATATGATCACTGTGTATAGTTGGGCCAACGGATGCGATGCCTGTTTCCTTTGTTGATGCCTAAAACATTTCATGAGGGGAAACAAGAAGATTCTGCAACACATTTGCATCTATCGTCCTCATGCAGTTTCAGGTTTTAGGTACTGAACAGCTCAGAAAATGTCATGCACGGGGAAGATTTTCATGGACTCTGATAGAAACATTTATGTGTTTAGTGGAAAACCGAAGAACAAAGCGGGAACAGCCCATGTTTAAATATACCGTGTTGTTTGAAGCCACATGGCAAGCAGAAAGAACAAACTGCTGTCCTTTGTTTCTGTGTTGTATTCTTCTTCATTATAATTCAAGGAAGACGCCACACCGCTATAATGCCATGCCTTTATGTGGCTAATCTATCACTGTCCAGCTGAAACCAGGTAAGAGTGCGGTTGGCTGTGGAAATACAAGAGTTCAGGGTTTGCACCAAACCATCATGACCCGAGCCAGAGCCTTTAGTGGAAACATGGCTCATCTCTTGGTGTTAACGTTGCAAATATAAGCCAATATAAGCCAAGATAGCACTGGAGCTAACTTTGCTAACAGGACTTTTATTTGAGTGTTTGTAATTGTAGTTAGAAGCCGGCTATATCCAGAAACAAAAACACAGAACCTGATGCCAACAGAGCCAGTTAAGGACACGACCCTGTTGGACTTTGAGCTGGTGGGCCAACTTTGAGAGTGAGATTTCTCATATGTCCAAAACATCACTGTTACATTTGAAATATGATTTCTTTTTTTTTAAAGGAGGGAAAAATGTTGTCTTTGTGCTTTTGTGCACGTTGCTGAAAACGCCACTTAGACACAAACGGGGATGAACCCACAAGAAACAGCAAAAAACAAGGATGAAGAAAATACTGGTAAATTCTAGTAGAAACATGACGAAAATGAGCAGCAAGCCAAGCCAACCTTATTTGTAAAGCACTTTTACAACAGCCTCTGCTGAACAACGTAGCTACTGGACATGAAATCACTAAAACATTAAAAGGCACAAAATCAGAGAGAAATAAAACAGAAATAAAAGAAATACTAAGAGAAATACAATAAAAGCACTAAAAGCAACTTTCATACTGGGTGAAATTCCAATTAAAGGAGCTTCAGATAGATACAAATTTTTATCATGAAAGTGCTTGCAGATTATCTCCCTGGTGATCATGTTAATGTTTACATTTTTCAGAGCTATCTATCTGTGATCAGGATGTTCTGACATCAGGTTTACAGTTCTTATTGCACCTTGTTTGTGCTCCTTCCTGCAGCAACACTGAACACATCTGTAAGAACAGTCAACATTTCCTCCCATCCCCTAAGTGCCCCAAGATGTTTGGTGCACAGTCCCAGAAACGCGTCTGGTCTTCAAAACGTCAAGTCAAGTCTAGTAGATCAGAACAAAATCTAACAGAAAAATAATAAAGAGATGTCTAAAGGTGGCAAAATCAGTAACTAATGTAGAACCAATCAAGGCAAGTTTAGTTGTACAGCACATTGCCTGTTCAAGGCAATTCAAAGTGCTTTACATAAAACATTAAAAGCATTACAGATTGTGCACATAAAGCATTTAAAAGTAGTGAAAGGCAGCAAGAAATAGCTAAAATCACAATAAAATCATTAAAGAATAAATTAATTTAACAAAAAATCACAATTGATAAAAAGCAAGATAAGTTAAAAGTTACCGTGTGGGTTTCATGTATAGGTGCATGAGAACAGAAATGTTTCTAACCTGGATTTAAAAGTTTCTACATCTGGTGAATGTTTAATCTCTACTGGCAGTTTGTTCCACTTGTTTGCAGCATAACAGCTAAAAGCTGCTTCTCCATGTTTAGTCTGG
>JBBBVU010000024.1:21451255-21481219 GCA_037177055.1 Atherinosoma microstoma | reverse complement strand
CTGAACATATCACAGATGTATTCTGGGCCTAAACCGTTCTGGGATTTATAAACAATCAGAAGAGTTTTAAAATCTATTCTGTGACTGACTGGAAACCAGTGTACAGATGTGTTCAGAATAAAAAATATAAACTTTCAAAACAAATATAAAAATCCTAAAATCAACATTGTGTTTGGTGCTGATGACCCAGAAGATATTTTCTCTTTCCCTACAGCTCACATGTTGTTTCTGTTTAAATCAAACACTTGTAGGATTTAAAAGCCTTATATGCAATGATTAATGATCAACACACAAAAAAAAGCCACCGGTGCCCTTTAGAATCACATTTGGACTCCCCCAGTTAATGGAAGCAAACCATTAATCTGCACCCATCTTGTAGATAAAGTGGATCTCTGCGTCACTGATGGGTGGTAAAGATGTCTAACCTCCCGCCTGCTCCAGTGAAGCTCGACTCTCCGACAGGAACAGGGAGGTTCAACTGAAGCCCGCCACCTGGGTGTTTCTGGCACCAGAACATGCCTGCAGTGATAATTAATGAGAATTACTGTTGCCGGAGAGAGACACTGGCAGGGAGGGCGAGAGAGAGGGGAATTGGATTGAGAGGGGATCATTGAGACGTAATGACTGTGGTAAAGAAGACAGAGATGGAGGTGGTGGGAGGACAAATGAAAAGAGACTAATGAGATTATTTCTTTACTGGCAGAGGACATAGCAGCCCCAGCAGTGGTATGAGTTCCCTCCACTCTGAGTGACAAATATACTGGGTGTTCACAGGTCTACGTCTCAAATGTCCTAATTTATCTAAGTTCCGATCTTTCCTCCACAGAAGAGGGATTAAAGCATATTGGGTGGGAGGCTCTGAAAGAAAAAGTTTCTTTTTTTTTCTCCAACAGAATAGAGCTCCCTCTCCCCTGCTCAAATTCCACCACATAAAATGCTTGCTTAGTTTCAAGTTTCAAGCACACTTGACTGGAGGAAGGAAACGCCCGAGGCTAGACTCACTGATGAAACGCATCCAAGAGGAAAGGCTACGAAGCCAAAGTCAGTAAAAACCAATGCAAATAATTAGTTCTGAGCTAATAGTTCTCAAACTGCAGACTAAAATGGACTTTAAAGGAAAAAAATGGTGGTCAGGTTTTTTCGACCTGCACATTATTTAACCCTCACACAAGACTGATAATCACAATGCTGTGAAATAATGCTAATTATATTCATTTTTTTTAGATTTTTGTATTGACCCAACAAGAAAATGGAGAACGATGGATAATCCTGCTTCTGTCCCTAAATGGAACGAAAGCCTTTAAATAAAGAAAATAGACCTATAATTTACACTTTTTAAAGAAATTATCCATTTAATCTACATTTACTGGCCACTTCATTAGGTCCACTTTATTAGGGAGGGGGGGTCATCAATACTTTAACCATTAAGCACCATTGTGATCGAAAATGAAAAACATGTCCACACAGAAATGAGTTGAAGTGTGTTTAATCCTCTAGACACTTCGTTCACATAGAGCTGGTGTTTTAGCCTGAAAACACAAATTATTTAAACCAGATCCTGAAGTGAAAAAAAAAATCTGCTGTACAATATTCTAACACACGTCAGAAATAAAAATAACTTTTTTATATAAAAGAAAACCCACTTATAAAGCAACAACTTGTGCATTCAAATAAATTTTTGTCCATATACGGGGGTTTAGAAGGTCAGGGAGCAGGTGGAGCTACAGTAGTGGAGCGCTGCAAAGCCTGTCCTTGTAGCATGGTTTTTCCTGCAACATTTGATAAATAAAACATGTGTGAGAAACACCACATAGCAGATTATTGGTTCTTACTTTTACTTAAAAACATTTTTCTTTAAAAGTAAGTTAATTTAACTTTGGCTTCATGGACGGACAGAAGTCCTGTAATATGGTGAGGATCTCACTAATGAAAGCATAAAAGCAGCTTGGTATCAGCACGGGGTGGGGCAGGGGTCCCGCTTTTTAGTATTTGCATGAAGGGGGTCCTCAAGGAAAATGGTTTGGGAACCACTGATCTATTGGGTTGAGATCTGGTGACTGTGGAGTACTAAGGGGCCCAAAAATGTGGCAAAAAACATCTCCTACACCATTACACCTCCAGCAACCTGAATCATCAACACAAGGCAGGATGGATCCAGGAAAGCCTAGCATCTGAATGTGTCGACATGGAGACTCATCAGACCAGGCAACATTTCTCCATCTTCTATCGTTGTAGCCTCAGTTTCCTGTTCTTAGCTGACAGGAGAGGTACCCGGTGTGGTCTTCTAATGCTCAAACTCAATTTTTTCCTCATCCTGAAGCTAACTTTGAACTTCAGCAAGTCGTCTTCACCATGTCTACAAGACTAAATGCACTGAGTCGCTGCCATGTGATTGGCTGATTAGCCATTTGTGTTAACAAGCAACTGAATAGGTGGACATAAGTGGTTAGTGAGCTTACTTTATTTATTTAAGAAGAAAAGTCAGAGGGAGGGCAACACTGTTAAAATGCAGTTGGAACATTTTCTGTTAGAAACTGTCAGGTCTGTGCTAAGAGGCAGTTTTAAGTAGTGATGGGAGTGCATGATAATAATAAGCACAGCAGAGCATCCCTTCCTTATGGAACATGCAGTAATCCATTAAAACTGATTATCATAACTGTATCTATATTTATATGTAGAGAAATGTGGGGAATAGCATTCATTTGCATTTTTAGAGTATTTAAGGAGCCTACACATATTAGTCATATGTTCGGTCTTTACATATTAGAAAATGGATGGAGAGGGACAGACTGATCTGAAAAACAAACCATAAGATTTAGTTAATGTCTTTGTGCTTTAACACTGCTGTCAATAAAAGGGTTTGTTGGTGTTGTATAGGACTCCATAAATCAACTGTAACAGGAATATTACTGGGAAAGGATCTTCTCAGGGAGGGTTTTTTAGATTTTGTCTTTGGATCTAAACGCCTCAGGAAAACATGTGAATTACTCGGGATGGCATTACTCTGGCCTCAGATTCTACACTGAGGAACCTTGGGAGTTATTCTGGACCCGGATCAGTCCTTTCACTCACATATAAAACAGGTTTCTAGGACCGCCTCCCTCCACCTATGTAATATGGAGCACCCTGTCTCAGAGAGATGCAGAAAATCTAGTCCATGCATTTATTACTTAAAGACTACACTACGCTATTATTCTCCCAACCTTGTCTGCTGTATTTTAGCATTTTTAGTTTATTTATCGTATTGTGTATGTCACAATGTTTCCCAAACATTAACCAAGTGCTTTCGTTGTGCAATGAAATAAAACTGCAGTAGAGGGAATAAAGTAATAAGAAGCATCAATGTTGGATTCAAACATGATCCTTTTCTTTGTTTTGGTTCCTGGTATGTTCCATATTTTCCATATCTAATGATTGCATATTGACTTTTAGCCATCTGATGATTGTAAAATATTCTATTATTCAAATTTAATCTGGTACTTTTTAAATAAAAGTTGTTTTTACTGCACTGAATATAATGTTTGTTAAATTGGAAGCATATTTGTATTTTAGGCCGCAGCAACTTTCCAACAATCACGTCTGTCTTTCAGCTGCAGTCGTTTTTGCATTTGTGTGGGGATCAAAACACCTCGTTGAATTCATGTGAATGAGCTTCAACACGTCTGTGATCCATTTAAATATCCCTTCATGTAGCCTATTCGTCTTTCAACCAATTACTCCATCCATCCTTCCATGTCTGCATTTTAACATAAAAGTTGTATGTGATGCTGTACAAACTGCCCTGATGGACACTAATGAGCGGAGCAGGTCATGCTGTTGATGTCTGACCTCAGCAGGAGGGGGTGGAAAGTGCACAGTTACCTACACTCACAAGGTAATTGCCTTTTCTTTTCCACTTTAATGAAATTCTTCTTGCAGACAGTCCTTCACCTTGAGATATGTCCTTGCATGTTTTCAGGAAGAAGAGTCAAAAGTTTCTTGCGTCTGTGGAGAGAAAAACAAACTCCATTATTTTTTTCTGTTTCCCCTCCAAAATGTCTCCTGTGCTGACTGGTAAAGAGAAAACCATCTCCTCTTAAAGTCCTCACAGAACTCTGTGCACTTGAAATTCAAAGACAGGATTGACATTAATGTGCTTTATGTCACCCCAAAACCGAGTTTGAATTCAGTAGATGTTTCCCAGAAATTCACCATGTAGTTGTGGTGTGTCACATTGTTCTGGGTCAAATTCAGTATGTTTGACGCTGTCCACAACGGAGCTAAAACACCTCGCAGAGACCAGCCATAACCTGTCGACCGAAAATATACAGAAATATACAGAAAAACTTCTAAGACACAAATCTTGCAGGATTCCTTTCCGTGCAAGTAGGCTTGTTTCTACAGAGCCCATCTACATCAGAGGACTGGGGGGGGCAGAGGTTTGATAGGGGGAGTGCATCTAGGCTAAATAAAACTTAGAGTTTTTGCACTGCTAGCAAAACATGGACAAATTTGTGAAAGTACCAAAGCAGAAAAAGTTTGGGAACCACTGCTGTAGCCATTAGGTGTGGAGGAAATAAGTTGTCTTTTAGATGCATCGCGATGCAGATGTGGACGATGTTTTTTTAACTGTTAATTGATAAAAGAATGTTGAGGAATGCAGATTATGGAAGTGCAGCCCCTGGACAGCCTGAAATAATGGCATGAAATTTAACATGCACCCTCTGCACTTTGGTTTCTATGAAGATGAAGGTAAAAAGGACCAGAACAAGACAAATATGATAAACCCTGTTAGATGTTTCCACTCTGAGAGGGAAGAAAACCTCCAGCTGCAGCTGCCGCCAACCAGAGGACCATTGAGCAAGCACATTACCTTGATGGTTCTTTGCAATGTTCTCTCATTTTTGCGTCCACGTTCCATCACTCCTTCATCCTCATGGCAGTTAACCCCTCAATGAGCACAATAACTTTTGGTGAACTATTCATTTGCCCATCCACCGGATCATGGATCTTATACCGGTTTTATTTATACAAATGGGAAAAAATGTATGAATCACTGTTTTTTTGTTTTGTTCTTCCCTGAGTTGCACTATGTAGTCGTGAAAGATGGAATTTTTGAAGGGATCTGGATCGTGAGGAGCAAATAAAGTCTTAACTGTGGTGGAACATCCGTCCTTCAAGATAAATTGCCAAATTCCTTCCATTTGTTTTATTACTAATAGATAATCGAAGTAAATTCATTCTGGATGATAAATACTTTGCTTATTAAAGTATCAAGTAGCCACACGGAGGAAAAGAAGAAGCATCCATCATTGTCTCATAATGACATCGCTGCCATCTGAACTATCAGTGAAGTGAATCGTGATGTGTCCACATATTCCCATCCCTCATAGCCAGAAAGATGATCGCCCAATTTCATGTCCAGCCACAGAAAAAAAATTATCAGACCACCTTGTTTTTCTCAATTTCTTGTTCATTTTATGAAGTATGAACTCCTGTTTCATGTGACTAAAACAGACAGAGAATAAAAAAACAGTGAATGCCATCATAGCTGTTGATGGAAAAACAGAGATTTAGGTTATTATCAAGAAAAACGTGGGAAACGGCCCGATATCAGCTCTTAAATTAAACTCTTATCAGCTATTTTTGTTATCATTATGTTTGTCCACACAAATGTACCGTTAGTTGTACCGGGCATTTAAAATAAAATGAGAAAACAAGGGTGGTCCAATGAGTTTTCTTCCACGACTGTAGCAACAGTTTTGCTATCAGATTCAGTTTTAACATCTTTGTCATTTAAAGAGTAAACACTTAAACACACAGCAGCTTATTAAAGTGCATAAGATTAAATAAACATTTTAATCAAATTTAATTGCTCACCCTCTTGAGCTGCAGCTCAATGGCCTGTTAGTAAAAGTCTCGGTGGTTCGATCCCGTGGGCAACACACGAACCCCACTTTGCCTCTGACATTTATTGATGTGTGAATTTGTGCCTGAAAAAAATCACTACGTAGCCCGTAACCTTATAAAGTCCAAGTAGCTGTTTGAATATGTTTGTGGGTAAATATACGTTGTGGCATAAAATTCCTTTGAGTCATGAATAAAACTAGAAAGGAGCTAAAAGCTGATATTTACCACTTACATAGTAGCAAATAAAATATTTCAGCCAAAGGTTTGATGGCTGGCTTTAGGTGCAAAAACTACAGAGTGAGTATGTTTTATACCATTAAAACCAGTAATTCAGTGTTAAATTTTGCCTTGCATTCATGTATAAAATGACCACAGATTTATATTTCAACCCTTTCATTTACATTGTAGGAAAGTCACCAACCACACTGTAAATAACGGCAACATTTACATTTACATCCATGCTTCTAAGAATATAAAAAGCCCACTAGATAATGCAGCTCTGTGTGTTTAAGAGAACGCCCCTGCCTCGCTCCCTGCTCTCTCATCGTCTTGTCTTCTGGGAGCAAGGAGAAGAAGGTCTAACCAAGTCTGACAGTCATTGTTGCAGCATCCTAATTAGATTATTCAACAACTATATTAATTCAGCAGCAAATCACTTTACTTACTTAGCATGAGACGGGCAGGCTGGGTTGTGGAAGGCCAGAGCAGCATAATCAGGTTTAAAGTAAATATGACGTTTTACTGCAGAGTCAGAAGGTGGGACCTGGAGTTGTTTTGTGCATCCAAATAAGCTGCAGGCAAAGTCTTCTTTGGATCAAGCATAGATGAATATTATAGCTTGTAACAGCTATATGGATGTTGCAGTAATATGCCAGATCTGATGCAACTCGATAGGCTGCGGGTCAGAAATGTAAATCAGCAAAGCTCCCCAATTAAATCCTGAAATTACAGCCTTAATTTGCTCCAGTTCATTCCAAGTAGAAAGATTCTAAAAGAATCTAAAGTAAGATTTGATAATAATCCAAATAAGCAGTTGAAACAAATATAAATGAAAATGATGTCAGCTGGATGAGGCTCATCTCATAACCCACAGCTCTCAGAAGCTCAGTAACCAGCAGTTCTGCATGTTTCTTCTGATTAGTGCAACCGTTAAGCTGTCGTTTTATGAAATTCCTTCGCCCTGGCATGCCTGGACTGACAGACATTGATTTCACCTGACAGATGGAAGTCTTTGACGATGCTGCTCATGTCAGACTTTGATTGACCTTTTGGGCTCCCTGATCTTGTTTCTGTCTTTGCTGCTCGCATCTGCCCGCATCCTCTTACATCAGCCGTCGCGTCCCGGGAGTTGGATTGGACTTCATTGAGAATGCAGAAACGGCCTCGTTCACCTTGATGTTTCAACTACTAGTTTTCTCAAGGTTACGGCGAGGGCGATGCAATCAGGTGGTGTTTGCTGTGGAGAACATCCCCTGTTTGAAGCCTCTGTAGATGTAGCCTTTAAAAAGAGAAATCTCACGGGTTTTGGGGGAATTAATTCGTGCTGGTGTGTGGTAGTCTGCTTTGCACATCTGTGAGAAAGACTGTTGACAATGTAGGACGTTGTCTGTTTGAGTACAGGTTAATACTGTCAGTACTGGGCTGAGAAGGACAAGCAGGCAAGAGAAGCAGGAAAGGATTGACTTCTGTTTTCTTTTGGAAAAGTGTTGATGGAAATCCATGATGCAAGAAATTCATTAAAAATATAAACAGGGGAAAAAATTGAGGTTGAGAACAGGGTTTAAGATGAAAATGCAGATAGAAATGGGATAAAGAGAAGAACGTTCGTGTAAAAAACAATCATCTTGGAAAAACATGCACAAAGAAAAGAAGTGTTTGGATATTTGCTTCTCCCAGCAGGAGTTCACTGGTTGGTCACACCATTGTTTCTCCCACATAATTAATCTGGAATGAATAAACTTCCTTTTCCTCTTACAGAAACATTGTCTTAACTTTTTCTTATTTTTTTAAATTTATTTATTTTTTTAGTTTCATCACTTATGGATGTCTACATTATTAGTTTGGCTTTGCTGCTCCTCCACTCCGACATCATTCCTGCCCTTTTCATGTTCTGTTAAACTTTCTGATAAAGGATGCAAATATTAAGACATTTAATGGAGTATTTTTTATTCATCACAACTTCCTGATTTTGGCTGCAGCTGATTCATCTACATATTTCTGAATCTAGACAGGTGTAGCTCAAAACTTTCCTTACATCTTGCTAAATGAAGTCAGTTCTGACTCGTACCATTTATAAACGAGTAAATTCCCTTGCTTACCCTGCTTTATCAGGTTTATGTCTCTCTGGACTGAAACGATTTAATTTCAGGTTGTGCCGGTTAGCAGTCTGAAATGCTAAAATTGTGGGGGAAACATATTTTAGGCCATTGTTGATACTACTGTAAAACGGAGTTAGCCTCGACTCTCTGACAGTAAGTAGAGCTCATTTGACTTGCTGATGTGTGATAGTATAGTTGAAATGGTTCCCATTGCACAAACAGAATAGACTATTATAATGCTCTTCTTTCTGGACTATCGCACCCTTACAGCTGAATTCAGCTGCACGTCTGCTAACAAAAACCAGAAAGAGCTCACATTACACCTGTTTTAAAGTCTCTGCACGGGCTACCTGTGTGCTTCAGGACTGAGTTTAAGATCCTTTTACTGGTTTTTAAAGCTTTAATGGTGTTAGTCCTTCTTATTTATCTGATTTGCTTTTATTTTCCAAGCCCTCCAGAACACTCAGGTCTTCGGTTAGAGGCCTTTTATCTATTCCTAGAACAGGAACCAAAACAAGGTGAGGCAGCTTTTCATTAGTACGCTCCTCACCTGTGGAACAGACCTGAGAGCAGCTGAGAATTTGGACATTTTTAAGACACGTTAAGACATATGTTTAGAAATATTAAATGCGTTCCTTTTATTTTTTGATCCAGTCCTAGTGAATCATCACCACAAAGGGCTGAGAGTGAGATACCTCTTCCCCACTACCATAATCCCATTGATCTTAAGTGTGTATAAGTGTGCGTGTACATGTTTGCATGTGTGTCTGCACTCACTCTATGATAACTTTTGATGTCTTCCTTTCTTTTCTTTGCTTTGACACAACCATCCTCACCAACACTACTGCCACTGCTGTAGCGCCTTCAATATAGTGAGTGACAGATGGGACAGCCAATCACATTAGCATCAGACCTGGAGCCAAACTTATCAGTTTAATTAGGTTAGAAGGCGGGACTTCGGCTCCGTTCGCACTGCAGGCCAAAGTGACTCAAATCCAACTTTTTTCTCCACGTGACCAATATCAGATCTTTTTATTACAGTCTAAACTACGGTGGCCTAGAAGTGTCACTGCAATACAGAAGCTGCAAGACAAATACAATTAGCCACAACACTGATTTTTTTAAAAAAAGAAAAAAGTTGTGGCTTATTGTGTAATGTTGCGGCTTTTGTATTGCTGTGACACTTCTGGGCCACTGTACTGAAAAGCACAAATCCCATTTTTTTGTAGAAAATAATCCGACCCAGGCCACTTTCTTATCCGGTACTAAATCAGATACAAAACCGATGTTTTTCAAAGCAACCTCAGTCTGAACAGTCATGTCGACTTTCATCTGACTTTTACTTCATTGAAGTGAGACGGACGTCTGAAATCTGCGCCAGGTTCCGACTCTGTAATCACAGAGGTACAGAGGCAGCAGCCGCCGCTGCACAAAAAGGCCATTGTTAAGATTTCTGGTCCCTTTATTTTCAATCTCCTCCTTTCCTTCATCAGTTTGTCATAATTTCGTTGGTTCCAACTAGCGAGACAACTTCCAAATTAATACACAAACAAGTGTTGCATCCAGATTTACTTCCATAAACACAAACATAAACAGCGTGTAACGTGACTTCTTCTGGCCATAGCTGTGTTTCAATTAAAGTTTTTCGTAAAATAAAAGTGAGATTTCTAAAATTTCTAAATTTTAAAAGTACAACTGCGACACAGCAGTGTTTAATGGGGTTCGGCGCATTAGCCGTAATTCTCGTAAAATGTTTTGGAGCATTATTTCGCTGTTGTTTGTTATCAAGGATCACATGACACCCCCCCCACGTCACGTCCGGTGAAGTGGAAATGCGGAAAAATTGTTTGCATCACACTTGCGAAATACTGCCATATCAATACGTCTGAAAAACCTCCTCATGAGAAAGTGTAAAACCTTTAGCGATATTGTTGTTTCCATTACCTGATTTTTATTTCAATATTTAAGTTTTGTGCAATTCTAAGAGGTAATGGAAACACAGCTTGTGTCACTTTAGGTCTGTGTACAGTTTACGCTGCAGTGTGATGGACGTCACATTTAAATTATAATGTGAACAACCACACACACACACACACACACACAAAAAAAAAAAAATCAGACTTCAAGCATTAAGACCTGCAGTGTGGACATAGGTCTGTAGCAGTGAGGCCAGATATATCAGAGAGATGAGAAGATGCTGAGGCGGGTGAAATTGTGACTTGGGCTACATAATTGATTAAAATGTAATTAAAGTTATAAAATGACACACTGAAATGTTTCTGACCTTTGCTTAATAATGCACAGACTTAAAAAAAAACCTTTGTTTGGTAGAGATTCTTTTCCATAAAATAGACAACAATTTTCACATTTTTCATTTAAAATGAGAATAGTAAAAAGGGACATTCCCCCAACATCCCAAATGACCATCCCATACTATAACAGCTTTACCTAACAAACCTGATCTTAGTGCTGCACAGTAAAACACAGACAGGCCAAGAGGAAAATATAGTAGAAAAAAAAAAACACAAGATAAAATATCAATAGTAATAAAGTCCAAGAAACAAATAAAATCACAACCGATGTCTCACTCTGGGTTGCAAAATCTATGCAATTGCAGTCACATATATCACATTGATTTTTATTACAATGATGATACACAACAATATGTCTTCAAACCATAACATTACAAAGTTATCCCGTATTCAGGAGAAGAAAAGTTGATTTCAACCCATAAAAAAGAATATTTTAGATTCTAAACTTTTGTTTGTTTAGATTTTCTATCAACTCTAAATGACATGACAGTAAGTCATATTCCAGCAGCCTCTGTAGGCCAATTTTATGTCCTTACCAATATCAAAATTATGTATTTATTATTAGAATGAATTGAAAGCATTATTTGGGGATATTAACAATGGTCCCATTAGTGTCACTTATTCATCATCAACTGTTTATTAATTGCAGCTCTCAGTTCTTCAGGACTTAAATGCACCAGGGCTTGTTTCCAAAGAGCTCAAATATTATTTTAGCCCAGTGTCCTTCACATTCTGCAGAGTTTTAAAGCCTAATTTGCTCTACAAGAATTTACGCCTGATTTTCACGTCACAATCAAACGTTGAAGGTTGCAGACAAATGACCCAGAACTGAGCGAAATAATGGTTTGATTGGCTGTCAGGACGTTTGTTAACATTTCAAAGAGGTGATTTGAGAAGCTTGTAGACGTGCTCGTCTCTGGTCCAAATTCTGACATGTTTGATATGCTGACGCCGTCAACGTGGGACAAATTATTCTGGTAATCTATCAGAACAATTTAGACAAATCAGTTTTACAATATGAATTAATAAATTTAAAGTGCTATATTGCAGCAGTTTCATTAGTAAATAAAGCTGTTAATTGTCAGTCATAGAAGCTTCTCAACTCTTAAAGTTTGAACAGGAAAAAGCTCACTGGATCAGGGAAACTTAGAGGTCTTCGAGCTAATATGGACTGAAAACTAATCCTCATGACCCCAGACAAGCGGGGAAACCACGAAACAAAGCTGCAAAAAGCATGACTCCATTCTGAATGAAGCGATAAAGAAATAAAGTTGGGAAAATACTAAAGCATTTATGTTTAATTTCCAAGTTCTTGGTTATCTCAAACCTTTCTACAGGGTCATTTTTTGGAGCAGAAATCTCTCCCTACGACCTGGAAATGCTTCTTGTGGTTGAAATGCAGCTTATACTCGTCTCCCTCCCTTATAAACCTTAAAAGCATCATTAGAGATAAGAGGTTAAAGAAGTCTGAAACGGCATCAGTTTATGGGATCATATCTGAACAGTGCACTTTTTTGGCTCAGTCTTGATCGTGACTTCATGGGCTTTTAAAGCTGCATTGAAATTTAATGTTAAAGGGCTGTAAACGCCCCGTCAGCTCTTGTTGCAACCGAAGCTTAATGTGTTGCAGCGTGCACTGATTGCGCAATTCACAGGTCTCATCCATTTAGTGTTAAAGTGAGACTATCTTGACTATGAACAGTAAACACTAGATTTAACCTTCATGAAACTGTAAAAAAGAGATTTCTTTTAATTTATTTTACCCTAAATGGAATTTTGGAGGCTGTATTTTACAATGCAGCTCACATGTTTTTATAAAGATTAGAAAAATTAATCATTTCAAGTAATCAAGAAGATGGAAACCTGAGAAGTACCTATCCGTGTGGAAGCTATAAAAATGTGACCGGTGCAGTTTATGGACTGAAAATCCTGCTTTCAGCAGCCACGAGTGGCTTCAAGAGGCCGACCTTTCCATACAGGGAGTGTGAGATAACGGACACGTGGTTTAAGAGCTCGGCTTTTATCAAACCCAGCAGCTGACAAGGACTTAATGTCTGAAATCGAACAGCCGCTACAGCTGTTTTGTATGGATAAGATCATCCCTGTAGGTGGACACACTCAGCGCTACATACACACACACGCACAAGCCACCGATACATGAACTCACCTTGAGAGGCAGGGTTAGCTTTTATCTGAGGCTGTGATCAGCTGATGTACTGCACCTGGATACAGCTGCCCGATGCAGTCAACTCTGATCTATGAGGCAATTATGGTAAAAACGTCTGTCTAAGCAATCTTGGGGTTGAAAGGACTGCCCGGGATATTAAACAGATTACATTATACCTAAAGTGAAATGTGATGGCTGCGGACAGGAGAGGCCTTTTGTGTTGGCCATTAGGAGCTCCTCTATCAATGCACCCCCCCCCATGAGGGTTTTTTAACCTTTACACTGACACACAAACACACAAGTCAGGAGTTGTGTTTGGCGTTGGGCCGAGCTGCAGATTTGAACGTGGAGCGTTTCAAGTGTACGTGACATGACTGTGTGCGCAGGCTTGGAAAACCCCACACACTGTGACAGATTGCAGATTGCAAGCAGCCTTTCCAGAGAGCACGGGGCCGGGCAGAGAGGGGAACATATCCCAGCTCAGCAGCCACTTGATTTACTGTTAAACAGAGCCCAATCAAGTCAAAGCCACACCTGATAACGTTGAGGAAAACAACCTGAGGAATGGAATGGGAAGGGAAATGGAGCGGACCTCAAATAGCCAACACACAAAAGGTTACATAACAAAAAGCTCCAAGGTGTGATCTTTAAAACCAATTAAAATTCCTTTATCCTCATACAAGCTTTCCTCAGGCAGGCAAACTGAATTAAAGGGTAGTGCACTTAGAATATGTTATTTGAGCTGTAAACAACATTATATGACTTAATTGTTTTAAACCTCATGCATTCATTCATTCTCTATACCGCTGGAGCCTATCCCAGCAGTTAGCAGGTGAGAGGCAGGTGCACTTTGGACAGGTCACCAGTCCATGGCAGGGCCAACACAGAGAGACAAACAACCACGCACACACTAATTGGTCACAGAGTGACCAATTAACATGCATGTCTTTGAATGGTGGGAGGAAGTTGGAGTACCCAGAGACAACCTACGCAGCATGCAAACGCCACACAGAAAGGCCCCTGTTCTAACCCCTCCCCAGCCGAGGCTCGAACCAGCAACCTTCTTTCTGCGAGGCCACGGTGCAAACCGCCACTTCTGATCAGATTAGTAGTTATGTGAGGTCCAGCTCAGCTCTTCATTTAGGAAAGCAGTGGGGAACTCATGTCCTCGAGGGCCATCCTTAGGCGTTGGAGTAGGGAACCATCTAAAACCTGCCGGACTGTGGCCCTAAAGGACCGGGGTTCCCCACCCCGGTCTTTACATCACTCAGAGCTTCTATTTTAACCTTATTTTGTTCGAGTTGAAGGGGGATGAGGTGAAGAAATGGACCTAAATGCAGCTCAACAACAGAGGAGAGGAAATAAGTAGTGATGGGACCACTAGCGGAAAAAATCAGAGCCGGGCCGAGGGTGGGGCAAATGACCGGGCCCTTTTAAACCCAAATAATAAAGCGCATGATAACACCATTTTACAACATCCAAGCCGCAACAGCGGGGCTTTCGAGCTTCGGCACCACGGAGAACGACTATATCATTTTGAATTCCATCAAATGGACTTGAAGCCAAACCAATAGAACAACAAATCATTAGGCTACATCAGGGGTGGGCAACGAGGGCCGCATTCCTGCAGGATTTCAATGTTTCCTTCAACACACCTGACTCAAATTAAAAGGATACAACAGCCTATGAAGCTCTGCACAATTACTCATTAATTTAAGTCAGGTGTGTTGGAGCAGAGATACTTATAAAACCTGCAGGATTCCGGCCCTCGAGGACCGGAGTTGCCCACCCCTGGGCTACATGGTCACTAATAAAACAACACAAATTCAGTGCACTTCAGCACCACGGATAGTGACCCATCATCTTGATGCCCACTTTAACTATTTGAACTCAGTCTGTATCAGTAGCTATAGTTTAGTAAAACTGGCACAGTGGCGCACATGTTCACTAACACAATTTCAATATGAAGTACTATAGGCCTATAGCCCCTATTAAGGCATACGACGAGCCTTGCGCTCCGCGAACTCGTCCACAATGTTCTATATGTCCATTCTCTATGGACAACATAGCAAGTCCACTCAGTCTCTCATGTCCCACTGTGCACCTCAAGTGGTTTTTAATGAGTTTTAACTTGGAGAATGACGCTCAGAGGTCGCAACAGTGACGGGAAGAGTCAAAAATAAAAGGAGGGCTGTGCAAACCTCACTGAATGTAGAAGTTGGGTGGGTGACAAGGAGCATTTTTGCCAGATCCGTAACAGACTTTTGCTTTTGTTATCTGGTCCCCTAAAGAGGTTGTAAAATAAAGCAGCTGGTCAGGGAAGCTGATGTCCTATATAACCTATATAACCCCTGTATAACTTTACATGACAGGTGATGTTACACATACTCCGGGCTCCTCTGGGCACAAGTCATTGGCGGGCCGCCTTCTCCAGCTCCCTTGAGCTGTGGTAGAGGCCTGGCTCCTTTAAGTCCTACCTCCTATCCTATCCTACCTCCTATCCGGGCCGGGGGCGTGCCGCCCTCCCAGCCCCCTCTGAAGCCCCGCCCCTGAATGGGACGTTTGAAGCTGAGACGTCGAGGCGTGTACCAAGTACTGAAGGGGCGTTGCAAATGGAGCCTCGCACCGATGCTTGTATCAGATCGCTGAAAAACACATGATAAATGACAAACGAGGCCTTGCATAGTCTGGATGGTGTGGTTTTTCAAAATAAAAGTGCAGTAACATTGTTGAGCTTTGTGAGTTGTTGTAGTGTAGACAAGTGGTCTAATAACTTTTTGAGGACTGTGTGTGACGTCATCCTGTGGTTATTGTCTGCATAAAAGGTTGAAAATGATCAGAATCTTCATAAATAAGGAGGATCAAGTATTTTTTGGTACATTCACAAATCAGCTTCTCTTGCTAAAATATTGACATTTTTCATTTTTAATATAGCATGAGTATTAACTTCATGGATTAATTTGTAAAAGAATATATAAAATATATATATATTAAAACACATAAATCCCACAGATTAATGTTTGTTTGCATTGCACACCCATAAAACAAATACTTTGAAGGAATCATGAGTCCATGATGTTAGGAAAAGCAAAGCACCACACAAAAGTAATCAAAGGGTTTTATAAAGTAGAACAGACTTTGTTATACAGGCGTGCAACTTAATCATAGGATGTTATTATAGCTTCAGTAATTCAGTGTCACAATTCAAGTCCAGCAGTAGATGGCGCTGTGGTGAGGTATGGATTAAGCGTTAAGTAATGAGCCTTCTAGTGAAGTAATGGGCTGTAAAGCCTCGTTGCTTCAGGAAGCTTCATTTGGCCATCACTAGAAATAAGTGGTATCTGGGGTTTTAATAATGGAACACAGAAAACGATATAATCCCTAAAAAAATTAAACAGGGAATGACGTGAAAATGATCCAACAAGAGTCAACAGAAAACCAAGAGTCTATATACACAGAGAACTAATCACAAAATGAGCAGCAGCTGAGCTGATCAGCAAAAGAAACCAGGTGTGACAATGAGGAACCAGAATCATAGAGCAGGAAGTTTAATCAAATCTTTAAATGAACAGCTGATTTCTGAACCACAACAAATAAAATCAAATAAGTTAAAAGCCAAAGTCTTAATTAAGACTTTAGATTCACTAATATATCCACTTTTTCCAAACACTTGATTTAAACCCATTTATTTCTATCACTACGTGTACCTGGCCTGTACTACTACATTCCATGTCACGGGTGCCCAAGTGCAGTCCTCTAAGAAGAATCAGCCCTTAGAGCCAGCTTCTTCACAAATGACATTACCCTGTTTTTTTTATTTAGTTTCAGACTTTTACTAAGTGTCTACATTTTGGTGCTTTTGATGACACCAGAGTGCATTCTTTCCCCTCTGCTCCTCCTATGCAGATGGCAGGGTGGTCCCAGGACTATAGGTTAGCAATATAAACTCTCAACCTCTTGCATATTTCAAATTGAGTTGAATCGAGCTTCAGTTATAGCTCAACCTGACCATTTAATTTGACCAGTATACATGAATGACCAGTATACATGAATGGTTTCAGTTATGTACCGAAGTTTTCTGACTTCGCAAAGGCTGCCGACGCTCAGAAAAAGTTCAAGACATTCTGCTACTTTCTCTGTGGGAACATCCTGTCACCGGTTCTTCATATTCCCTCTTTGTGGCTAGTTGTGGAGCGGCAGCTTATATGGATAGAAAAAAATAGAAATGCTCAAATTGCTCTCTAAATGCACCGGTATCCATTAAAATACCTTCTCAGCCCACCAGGCAAAGTCTGTGTAGGCAATTCTGGATCTGTCAGCCTGCTCTGTTGTCCAAAAGTTTGTATTTTAAAACAAATCTTTTCAATTTTCTCCATTTTCCCGATTTTCTCACACAAATAAACACTTTTCTTCACATTAGTTCCCCTTCTACACAGCTGTTACTACCTTTTATCACATTTTTAAATGCATTCATTTTTTCCCACATCAGTTTCAGATATTTTTGGATTTAATGAGGAATACTTTTCTTCATAATGTTTAAGTTACGGAAGAAAAATGGGCTCACCTGACGAACGTGTTGAAGCTTTCCCCTTCACACACTTAAATGGACTGAATGTCCTTGTAGCTCTGCTTGCCATTCACAGCAAGCTTGGCACAGGTAGGGGTGCCTCGGGCCATTACCTTACCCTCATCACTATTTAAAGTACTCAAAGTATGATACATGCCCCTGAACGGGAGATTGTAGTTGAGGTGTGAGAACTTACACCGTCTACAGAATGAACCAATCCCGGGCATGTAACCACGGCTACAACCTGTCCAGAGAAAGCCCACCAATCTGTCCAATACTTCACATGAAGAAGTAGGTGTTTCACTTTATGGTGCATGCTGGGAAATTATTGCTGGAAATGCAAGCGAAGAATGCAACTCAATGCATCAGGCAGGAATTCAATTTGGCAAAAGATTTTTATTTTGTTATATGAAGGACTAAAACTATCAAAAAATCAGAATAAAAATAAATCATGCAATAATTATTGATGATATAAATGATTACTGCTGTAATTTTCAACTGTATTTGAATAACTTTGATAATACTCATATTTATTTGGAATTTAATTTTGGACTCTATTAATTTTTAAAAGCATGTCAATTAAAATTTCCAAACAACAGAATCTTCTCATGAAGAATCAAACATACCAACATAAAAACAGCTTGTATGATTAAACAGTTCAACAGCTTCAAACTTGCACCTGCTTTGGATTCAATGCAAACCTTAAAACTCAGAGTTTCTGACTTGTTTTAATGATACTTTAACATTCATTATGTACATTCGTGAAGCTGTTGTTGCCCTGAAGCGTCCTGAAGCGGAAAAAACGCACTTCACAACATTCTTTTCCTGCTTGGGAGCATCACATGGCCGCCACATTTTGCTTTATGGCACCATATCACAAGATAGCAACTGGATATCAACACACTGACCATGTCTGACTCAACAAAAAAACTCAAACACGACATGGAAAGAGAGGAAGTGACAAAGCAAGAGATGAGACAAGACTCAACATCGGATTGACTTTTACTGGCTGGAGAGCTCAGAGAAGAGACGGGATGCGAGAATTAGCCATCGTTAGGGGGCGCTAAAGGGAAAAAATTAAGTTCAGTAGTGTTGCTTTAAAACACACATTGAATCATAACATGAACCAAGAATTTGTTTCCTTTTAATTACAAAATGATGCATCTTTTTAACTTATAATAATTAAATGAACAGAATTAAGTACAGAGTATGATGTAAAAACCTCATCCAGGTTTTCTAAATGTTCCTTCCTGGTGAAGGTAATAGATAATCTGGATACTTGACTTTACAGGAATAAGTAGATATGGATAACCAGGTGTCTCACCTGATTAGTTTTCAAAGGACTCGTATATTATACAATATATCACATTATTATTTTATATGCTTCTTTTGTTGTGCAAGTCTTACAGGAATTCTTTCTCTCCGTGCTGATGGACACAATCGAGGTGGATTAATGTGAGTGATGCTACAGTCAACACTTGATTAAATTATAAAAATGTGCCTTAAAATGTTGAAGTAAAACAATTCTGTAAGTAGTATTTATTTTATCCGTTTAACAGAAAATAAACCCACACTACTCAGTAATTATATCCGGAGTCACGTCAATCCGTGTTACATTCAACATCACATGACGAGTGAAATTTCATGAAAACAGCAGGCAACAACAGTTGTTCCTGGGCTCAGCTGTCGGCTTCTGAACGTATCTGACATTTTGCTGGCTCCTTCCTTTTCGCCGTCTGGATGTGATGCCAGATTAGCTGCAAAATTAGGGATCATTATAAAGTATTACAGTATATGGAGAGTCATTTCTCATTCTCTCCTCTCATAATTCAGAGAAAAATTACAGAGGCGCCTGAATTTTTCATCCTGAAAAACTTCTTGATTAAAAAGCGCCTTCAGCGCCCCTCTGAACCACACAGCCCATTGCTGTTAGATACCGCAGTTAGAATGTTCTTTTTAGAGTAATTTCCGTAAGAATAGATTTGGGATTGAGCTTATCATAGCATTGTATGCAAGCTTGCTTGTTTTACATGGTAATGAAAATAGAAGACATGATGTAGAATAGTGGAGTAGGAAGGAAATGAGGGGAGGTTTGTGGAGGAGAGAAAAAGGAAAAGGAAGATAAAGGCCTAGAGTAAAGCAGGTGCAACTGTTCAGGGGCCAATAATGCTGTGGCCACTACAGGTCATTGCTTTCTGTCTGTCGTAGTTTTCTCAAAGAGGACGGAGGCTCTGTGGTGAATCTCAATTACACATTTTATCTTTGAAGGCTGTAAAATCTTCCCCCTCTGTGACATCTTTGCTTGTTTCCACACCACCTATTTGTTTATATTTGAAGGCAGTGCAACAATGAGCCTGTTTGAGATAATGAAGAAAATTAAAATTGGAGAAATATGATATCTGTCGTTAGTTCTTGTTGGTATTCTTCCTGCAGCCATTTGGAGTTTTTTTTTTGTGATATTACAGTTGTAAAACTTAGAAGTGACAAACATACGATCCCTTCTCGGCTTTCAGAAATCAGTTCAGACAAGATCTTCTCATTTCCAAACATATTGCATGTTTTAAAGGTGGCGAGCTTCTTATTATGAGTTGAAAGGCATATCCTAATCAAAATAACCCCAAGGTCCCTCACTAAGTGAGGGGCAAGGGCAGCTCGTCAACAGTGATTACATGGTTGAATATACAGATGCAGTCTCCTCTCCCAACCAGTTGCCAGACAATTTCCATCAAGTGGGAGTCTTGTGCATCATAGAGGGGTGTATGTTACAGCAACAAACCTGGAAAGCGATGAATCTGGGAGATGAAAGACCAAAACATAAAGCAAAGGTGGCTGGACCTATTGAGGAAGGCTGGCTAATATCTAAGATATAAATTTATTTGCAATTTTCCTTTAAACACGGCAGCATATTCTGCATAGTAATTAAATATATGCAGTGGTGCCATGTGGAAAATAACAGCATTGTTAATGTGGCAGGGACAAAGGAGGACTTCTGTGGGATTTGAACCCCAGCCTCCCAGGTGAGAGTCATGTGTGCTGACCAGTCAGCCAAAGAGATATCCCTGTGGCCAAGTAGCCAGGGTGCATCATCAATCTGAGGCATAGTGACAGGGCCTCAACTGTCACACTAAGGTTAAAATGAAATTGTCCTAGCACAGAACCCTGTGGTGCTCCAGAAGGTTAACAGAGAAGTTGTTGTATATTAAATGACTGCAAAAATACTAGATACCATCTGTAAATGTCTTTCTGGATTATCTACTAATCTGAGCTAACAGTGAGTAGAGTTGTGGACATGTCTTAACTGGAAGATACAACTCCATATGGTTATGGCTGTCTCTCCATCTATGCATCAGAACATAATCCGGTTTGTAGCCGGCACCATTTATTTTTCATCCAATCATCAACTGATGCCTTTTTCTGCATTTTAACATGCCTGTCTGAAATGAATGGCTATTCAACATGCTCCAGGAAGAGGTCTATTAATCTGAATCAGGTTTGTTGGAGTAGGAAAACATCTAAAACAGGGAGCTCTTTGACCAGGGTCCTGCAAGTTTTAGATGTTTCTCATAACAACTGACTCAAATAAAATCCAACCAGTTCATTTAAATTAACTCATTGACTGCCAGCAATTTTCAGAGCAACTTGAGTAACTATTTTCAACGACGCCAAATGGCGTCATTGGCAGTCAATAAGTTAAGCAGGGAAAACCTGCAGGACCCTGGCCCAAGAGGTTCTGGAGTTGAGGATCCCTGATCCCTTGAGGACCAGGTTTGATAAACATTGTTCCATCTCATCACCAAAAAAAACACTGATACAATGTTAACTGAATCTGGAAACTTAATCCAGAACAATCAGAATAGTTTAGGTGATGCACAAATACTGTCACGTCTCTACTAAATACCACGGTTGAAAAAAATATCTGCCAAAAAAAGGAACCCTATTCGACATCAACCACCTGAGAAACTAATTATCAACCTCAAAGTTGCAAATAGTCCTCATAAAACAATTATCACATACAGAAGTGAGGTAATGGGAAGAGGAGAGAGAATTACCTTCTCGCAGCTTTCACCTCACACCACAGGGAATCTCTGTATTTAGCTTGAGTTTTTGGAAACACCACAATTATGTTGTCAAATGAGCCATTGCAGAGACAATTAAACTCCCTGCACATGTCTGGAATCACATATTTCCAGCTGCACTTGCAGATGGAGAAAGAAAATCAGACGCAGCGCACCCTGCCACAAAAATTGCATACATGTATGAGGCACCTGCCACGGTAAGATGCATTCAGATATTCCTGAGTCTACACGCACTCGCGTTCAGTGCACCTATATTAGAGTGCAGCGTGCGCCATGTTTGCTTTGTTGCTCTAAATAATTAATTGGAACTTTGCTGCTCTGCTTTGAAGAAACATCCTCTCCACTTCTGCAGTGTGACAGTTAACATGTATAACATGGAAACACTGATTGCAGCTTTGCTCGACATAACAGCCTGTCATGCCTGGAGAAGACAAAAATCTATACATCCAAAGGAGAAGAGACAAACAGCTACCTTTTTTTCCTTTTTTTCTTTCTTTACAGGATACCTAAAAATCTAATTTCTGCAAAATCCCAGCTGGAAGGATCGGCGCTTACTCAATATTCCCAGCTTGTTTAATCATAAAATTGATGCATTCCTGTAGAAATGATTTGAATCAGAAAGACGCTTCACTGATTTACTTTGAAGCGGTTATAATGGAGAAAACAGCAGGAAGAGTTACACGTCTCAAAAGAGAGCGAAAGCGAGTCAGACACTGATGTGCATTTATTGTTTTTGAGATATCCAGATCAGTGAAAGTGCGATGAGAAACGCCAGCTGAGGTCAAGAGGGGCGCAATTATTTAAATCATAATCCACAGCTTACACCGTTTGTTTCTCTGCCCATTGTTGGCTTCCAATCTTTTTGTCCCCCAGGCAGATTCTGTCTACGCGAACACACAAATGGGTTTTGATTCTGATGAACAGAAAAGGTAATTGTTAACTGGGAAGCATAATTGATATTGTGATGGTTGTTGCCGGATTAGCTATCCAGCACCATGTGTTATTTCTCAGACGTTCACGAGTTTTCCGATACAAAAACATCTGGTAATTTGCTGTTTGGCAGAAAATCCAGTGATGCGCAAACATCCCAGATAAAAGTGCCCGCCATGAGCAGAAAATGAATTTTTTTTCAAACATTTAAACCACCTGCTGCAAGGACAGGAAGAGGTGATTAAGGACAAAAAAACTGAGAGAAAAAAACCAGAGCAGGCATCTGTTTGTCGGAGGTAACAGGCTGGGTTTGATGGAGCTTTTGATTTAATTCTGGCTGCTGAATTTACTTAATGACTCTTTAAACAACGCCGGTCACGTCCAATAGTTTCAACTAAAAATTATAATTAAACACAAGCTTGTTTTCTTTACCTCAGCATGGAACTCGGTTCCTTCTCTGCTCCATCGCTGTTTACGTTGTACTGTAGCAAGTCTGCGATTTATGGAAGATGCTAGTTTTGTAATTTGAGTTATCAGAAACGGTCATGAGCTGGTGTGGAAGCGGAGAACCAAAATGCTGTTTCACAGCAAATGCATAGCAACAAAACAAAAAAAAGGCCTCAAGCCTCTGCTATAGTTTTCGAAGAATGAAATGACAAACTCAAAAAGACAAACCCAAAGAAAATTGCGTATTTTTCCAAAATAGTGAAGTGTAGATGCATGTTTTTGATGTGTACGGACATCTAGAGACCTCAGAGAATGTGTTCCCAGTGTAAAATATTTTTTGTCTATCTTGTATGAACATTTGACTGCTGACATGATTGAACATAGTCAGTGATTGTCGATTTCTGCTGTTCTGTTCATTAAATAACTGGGAAATTCACAGAGCATTTTCTTGTCTTGAAATAAATGGTGAGATATTGCAGAACGTGTCCGAACATTATCATTTTCCTCAGCAGAAAATGAAAGTATTTTTCACTCGTTCAGGAACAAATCGCCGGCAAGACAGGATTTTATTCTATTGCTCATCTTCCTAAAACCATCGGTGCATTAGACTCCACATGCACGCACAACGCTGAAGTTAGCTTTCGATTCACCGCTTCCAATTCGCCATATACGTAAAGGGCAATTCCAGATTTTTTGGGAACTTAGACCACATTGGACCAGGTCCTGATAAAAAAAAAAAATACTTAAACTTTTCAAATCTGAAATGTTCTACATAGTGCAGAATCATTAAAACACAGTTTCTTAATTTGTGAAACCTTAATTCTTTTTGTGAAAATGCAAATTAGGCCCATTTTGGGACATTTTTGACATCTAGACCACATTAGACCAGGTCTTGATCAAAAACCACAAGACTTTCAGTCTTATTTTGTGAACATTATGATCTAAACTTTAAGCAACAGCTGAAAATAAAATCAATTGTCCTGTTTTATTTAAAATTTTTTAAATAAAAGTCATAATGTCTGTCATTTTTTCAGGCCTAATGAGGACCGACAGGGCTTACAGGGTTAAAAAAAAAAACACAAGCACATCTGTGGCAGCGCATCGAAAACTGGAAATACAAAACATGGCGACAAGCAAAAAGCAAACTAAACACCAAACAATCTGACATGGAACAAAAAAAAACTGATGGTTTAAATACTGAGGGAGGTGATTATGATCACAGAAATTCAGCTTTATGTCCACTTCCTGTATTATCTAAAAATCCTTCTTATGCATTTAAATGCTTTTTTTGCCCCAAATTTAAGTTTGTATGAGCTTAATTCCTTTATCTTTTTTCTTAGAACCTTAGAAAATAAATCTCCTCCGTATTCGGTTGTGTTTCCAGTCTTTGTCTTTTAAAAGTGAATCTTGTTTTTCACCCTGGACGTTCTGTTATCTTTTTCTCCTCCCAGATTGCTGTGTCATCACCTGTTCACTGTTTCTCATCTACACACTTGCATCTGCTCTCCTATAAATATCTATTACCTGTTAGATAGTAGGCTCTTCTGCCTAGATTGTCTCATCTTGTTTTTGGGCTCAGCTCCATTTAATGTTTTGTTATTTTTGTTTTGTTGCTCCGTGCTTTGGCTGTGCCTTCGTGTGTTTCGTTCAATAAAAGGAGATCCGTTCCTCATCCTCCTGCCTGTGGGCCGGCATTTCGGTCTGCTTTGACACAAACTCTTGGAGTTAATGTTAAATATTTGTCCTTCTAATTGTAAAGGTATTTATTTTCCAATATTTATCATGATATGGGAAATTTCTTAAAGACTTCTGTTAGGAGAAAAAAATCAGTCAAAACTGAGTTGTTCTGTATCACAGTCAGTAGATACTAACAGGGCTTATACTTTCCCCCCCCCAGCAGTTTTAGCCTCCATCTGAGCACTCAGAGTTGTTTTGGCATGGGTGAGCAGTGAGAAATAATCTTCTCTATCTTTCTCTGTAACACCTTTCACTTTGTGTTTCATGGCCGACCAGTCTGAGCTGTTTCACCTCATAAGAGGAGCATGTTTCAAAGGCAAAACACTCATATCTATCCCCTGAATGACGCCTTTTGCTCTCACTGAGCTCCCATCCAGAGGTTTTGCTCCCCATGCGTTTTTAATCCCCCTAATATCGCATGTGTTTACAGTGTTCTCTGTTTGTAGATGGATGTTTAATGCTCCCCACACACACCCATCTCCGCCATTGTTACCGTGAAGAAATCTACTCTTGCTATTAAACTTTAGCACAGTGGATAAACACACAATTCCCACTGCTCCTTGGCTGTCTAAACAATTTGAAGTTTTCCCATTAATTTTCAATTCTAGGATTTCACACTCCGGTCTATTCTGTGCTTGGCTTGGCCTGCCTTAAAAAGGAAAAGTACATTCATTTTGTCAGTTGAATAATCATTCAGTTGCATATTTAGACGACACTATCAAAACAGCAACTGTGGTAATGGGCACAGCATCTCATGCTAACACACCCATAGAAGCTCAGTAATAAATATGCATATGTTTGTTTGTTTATGAATATGTTTCCATTTCCGGCTCCTATTCTCCAACTGAAATGAGTTACCATTTGCACAGCTGCTGGGTTTAGATTATACAATGTTTTCTCTGCAAAATGGATGCTTTTCAGAGTTGAAGAAAAGGTTGATGAGACAGTTTTCTGCATTGCAGTGACCTTATATCAATGTCTTGAGCTTCATGCAGTAATATGTGCAATGCAGCATGCAGATAGGGCGTCATGGAACAGGCAGAATGGACACTAGTTTGTATTTCATGCAAAAGTAGTTTCAAGAAATATTAAAATAATTGAGGAATTGTGTGTAAATAATCAGGCATTAAAGTGAAAGCTCTCTGATGCTTGTTCTGCTTTCTGCTTCCTTGCTCCCTTTTCTTTGTGTAAATATCTTTGAGCTGCAAAAAAACCATTGGACATACATGGAGAAAAAATTAAGTTTCGTGACATGACCCAAAATAAATGATGGGAGTCTTGGCTCTGCTCAGTGATCCAGATCATTTGACTCAGCTCAGCAAAAAAAAAAAAAAGTTTTTTTGAAAACCTTCCAGCTGCACCGCAGCTCCTCAGTCAGTGCAATGTCTACGTTATGGAATTAAGTTTGTGTGCAGACATGTTTGCATATTTTACTAAAGTTATCCAGAATAATCTTACTAAAGCTTTTGATTTTTAAAGCATGCAAATGTAAAAACATGAAAGATCATGTCTGTAGGTTACTGAGAGCTTTATTCATGCATCTTGTTTATTTGTATAACTACAATTTAACAATTTTTTTTATTTTTCTTAAAACCTATTTATTCAACACGCCTTTTCATTATTGTTTTGATTTTTTTGAATCTGTTACAGTCTAGATGACACAAAGCTCAAAGTAAAGGAACTATAACAGATATGAGACCACCACTTAATGCGACTGAAACAACAAAGGCCAAAAGAAACAAAAAGAGGGATCAGAAGGCAAACCAGCGTTGTAGCATCTGGATGCTCCCCTCACCTACGGTGCAAAGTAAAGGAAGCCAAAACAGGACGACCAGCGACTCCCAAGAAACCAAACCAAGTTGCAGTGGTGGTGTTGGTGGTGGCAGCTAGGACACGGCCCCTCTCGGCTTTATACCCCCACGGGAGTCCCTCCTACCAATCACTGGAGAGAAAAAGTGGAGCAAGTTAATAAATCACAGCGATGCTGACAGAGTAACACCATCCTTCTTTCTTATCTGTTTCACTGACTGTCAAATAAAGGCATAAAAAGCCTTAAACAGTCTGAAACATCTCAAACAGTTGGAAAATCTTCCACCATCTAAATTTATATCTCCGCTGGACATTTGTTGAACATTTTATCCACATTTTATCAATTATCATCAGTTCATTGACATATTTGAAAAACAATCCACAACCAATGCAGCCATGATTTGTTTTAGTTAATATCTGTACCATTATGTAGAAAGTTGTAAATAAAAATAATTAAGAATAAACTTATAGTAATGTCTGACTGACTGATCTTTCTGGGGAGGTGAGAAGTTTTAAGTTTAACTTTCCGAAAAGCAAGAGAGTAAAATTTCATTTATATAGCGCCTATAAAGATAAAAAATCACAAATGAATACAAGAAACAAAAAAAATATAAAAACACAATAATTAAAGCTAAGCAAAAACAAGATTAAAATGATGAGTTTTTGGCTGCTTTTTAAGAGACATCACCGAGTCCATGGACCGTTGGGAAAGCAATCTTTGCCCCTGGTATATTTTTAAAAGCTTATTGAATCGTGCACCTTGATCAAAGCTGCTAGCGGATGCATTCTGTTTTTGTTGTTTAATAAGCTGCTGATTATTTTCTAAAATGATAAATCAGTGATTAGACGGAACAAGAATCAGATTTTCTTCTCTATGAATCAGCGATCGCAAGAATAAGGCTGAACTTGAACTTGATACTGCAATTTTGAGACGAGGTGAGAAGATGACCTCCTAAGAAAAAAAACCCCTCATCCTCAAGGATGTCAATCCATTGTGACAGGTTAAATTTCTCTGTTGCCACTGCCCCTTCCCAGGCTCGGCTCATTTTACATAAGAAAATGTCCTGCATGAGCACCGACGCCAGCAGTGATTTAAATCTCTCTCTTCTTCCTGTCATTTCTCTCCTTCCTGTGCTCTATCATCTGTTTCCCATCATCACAGATCATCCTTCCTGGCTTTGTCCTTCCCTGCCATATAGCTTGTACACCTGGGACCCGCTTTAGCATCTTCCATTCATCATCTTCTCACCTCTCTCCCTAATTTCCTCCCTGTCACATGCAGGCCTGTTGCATTACCTCTCTGCTGATTTCTGGTTCAGGGTCTGAATGACATTAGCATGCAAAGATGCTCACTTTGAGTTTGGTAAAGTAGTTTTAGATGCTTTTTAAACCTCCTCTACACTGTGTCCCTTTTGCATGAGTACCTACTTTATATCAATGCTGTTTACAGCTCCAATCCACAATCCTTATAACACTGCTGCAAAACGGCACATTATCAGAAATCTGTAGCCTCATAATGACTGGAGGAGTTTGTGAGTTTGTGTGGTGTGACTCCTCATCTTACAAGTAACAGTACAAACTACTAAACTACACTCTTGTAGGAAAAACACTGTTTAGATGCTTAAAAATGTAGAAAAGGATATATTTAGCTGCTCCTGTGTCACACAACCACCGCTTGCTTTGCACACTAATATGAACTAGTGCGGTGAGATGACCTGCCATACCTGATTTCATGTGCAATCCTGCACAAATGACAAGATGCTTTAATGCTTGTGCGTCATGGTTTTTTCCATTATCGTCACAGGAAACATTAACGTTATAGTGACTGAGCGCTAAAGATAAAGATCAACTTTATTTGTATTTGGAAGAAAATGTGTCTTGGGTGCAGGTGCTGACTCAGCTGCATGTCTTTAACATATACTTATAGTGTACATTGAATGCACGTGGGGATGGTGCACGTAACCAACAACATCAAAAACAACCCGAAAAGCTAGAACAACAAACAGCAATACAAGAGCTTGTAGCTGCAAACCCAGACACTAAGTCTTATTTTAAGGTTCTATAGGCAATGATGAGTGCAGATATCACAGTTTAGCCAAAATATAACTCAGGCTATCATGCTATGAGGCTAACATTAAAATAACAATAAATAAATGTACCCTGTTAAGTTTAAAGAGATCAAAACTGAAGTAAAAAGCTATCTACACCGACATCTCATGCAACAACTCTGCTTTACTGATGTTGGTAATGCTTTAACTGACTGATGAAGCCACTAATGTTAAACATCTCATTCCTGAGAAGTTCTTTAAAAATGCAACGTGTAACAAAATCAAAGGTCAATAAGAGAATAATTAAAATATAATTAAAAACTGTGTTTCTATTGGTATTTAATCACTTTGCTAAGATCATGTTTTTATCATCTAGAATGAGCCATTTATATCTACTTGCTGTGGGTCCCCATACATGGCAGCGGCCATATTTGTGCCACCATTTTTACTATAGTGTCCCTGAATGGACAAACAACTCGGTGTGTGAAGTGATAACCCTCTGAGCTTTAAAACTGCAGTAGTGGCTTTGTTTGATAGGAGCTATAGCACCATAGAAGAAGACAGTACACATGTAAAATGTTGAAGTAGTTACCTGAAGTTCAGTCATCGCTGCACCTGAGACCACTGGATCTGACACTGACAGCGACTGTCCATTACCAACTGTGCTTGTTATTTGAAGTCATTTTTATGCTCATTTTTACCTCTAGATGTCAGTAATTCTTCTACGCTGTACCTTTAAGTACCTCAGACCTGACATAAATATTTTTGTCTTTTTATTCCAAATTGGGGATAAAAATCAACTAAAGTAAGAAACCAGCGATCGGACCTGAATCTCTGTTTGCTGCAAATTCTTTGTGGACTGAAAATGCCACGGGGGGGGGGGCTGCTGAGATAATCACTTATGTTTCACACATTGTTGTGTCATAAAATGGAGAGTTCTGTCCCTAGGAGACATGTCCTCCTTTCCATCAACCTGACAGCAAGAGAACGCCACAAAAAGAAACGAGTCAATGCTTTTGCCATAACAGCAGGCGAGGGCCATCGCACCGGGTCAGACCCACTTTCAACACAACACCTGTGAACTGCAGACAAGTTGGGTTCATTTGGCACATGACCATTTCCAGAATACTGCAGATAAGTTGCATTATTGATGAAATAAAACTTTCCTGCTTCACGCTTTTCCTTATTACCGCAGGTTTGCTTTCCTCGTTCTTGATAACAGGACTCGAGCCAAATCCTCCTCTCTCTGCAGACGGTGTCAAAGCTGTTATTGTTTCATATCTCATGACACCACATTGTTTTCCATCCCTTTTATAATTATGTCATTTTACCTTTAATTCCCGAGCTGCTCTGGTATACACGTTCTTTACAAGATAAAACTAAATTAACACGAACTTTAACAGCCTGCACAACCTGGTCAGATGGCTTGTAGCCATGAGACGTTCACCTCATCATCATCTACAGCAGGCAGAAAATCACACATTATGACATTATGGTGCTTCCGAAAGGAGAAATGATCCGTAATGGAGAACCTATTGTGATCAAAAGAAAGAAAAGAAGATAGCTAACGGAGGAAGACGTGGCTCTGAGCGCACACACACACACACACACACACACACACACACACACACACACACACACACACACACACACACACACACACA
>JBBBVU010000024.1:21421717-21438249 GCA_037177055.1 Atherinosoma microstoma | reverse complement strand
ATACATACACATTTTAAGTAGAGTTTATTCTGCAAGGAATTTGTGCCTTCTATAAACCTGTCAGATCTCCACATTTAGCCACCAGTTATATGAACAATGAGTGTGACCAGAATAGTTTTGCCTCAGTTACAGCACCCCTTACCAAGTTATTTTTATGCCCAAACTTAACCAAACAGAAACCAAAAATCTGAAGCTCAAAAATGTTGTCAGTACATTTAATGAGTATCTGAATTCTGTGCGAACGTTTACCCATTTTCTATACTTTCTGCAAGAAGCTACAGTTCATAAAGGCAAAATACATTTTTACATAGAGGGGGTCGGGATGTCTTATATTTTTTAAACAAATTGTGCAGCTTTCTTGGCTTTGTTTAACTCAGTGGTTCCCAAACTGGGTCGAGTTATATCTATATACTATATATATACACACATTGACAAATTTGTAAATGTACCAATGAGCAAATGATGATAAATCAACAACTAAAACTACCACAAAAAAAAAAAGCCAATAAACTAAAGTCTATTTCTTTGTATGTTTCATTTGTAAGCTTTGGGGTGCTTATGGTAGTGGGATCGGGGGGGCTTGACTTTATTCTTGTCTATGAAAAGAGGGGCCCTGCAGAGAAAGTTTAGGAACCATGGTCTAACCTTTTAAAACCTGATGTCCTTCAATTTGTGCCATTGACAAAAGACAGCCAAACTGTGCCAAAATGGCCATTTTGGATATATCGCCTGATCCGTCTGTGCTTTACTTCACCAGCTTTAGCCTTCACAGAGATAAAGTTCACATATTACACTAAGATTTAGTAAAAGTTTAGAGCTAAAGCTGCATCATTCCAAAAGGATATTCATATTCATCCTGAACATGTTTTTTTCTTTCTTTTTTTCATTTAGTCACTCCTGGAACTTTTATTATATATGCTATGTGCCATCTTCATTTCATACATTCCCTACATACATTATGGAAGCTGAAACAACTTTAATAAAACATTCAAGCTTTTTCTCACCTCACTTCTCAGTCTATTGGGTGCTCGGTTAGGAATTCATGCCTGCTGGCATAGCTACAAATTCATATCACCATTGTGACAAGTCAGTCACATGGGAAGCCAAGCTATGAGCCCAACCGCTATAGTAGTGGATGATTGTTGATCCTCTGGCAGGGTGAGTATGTCTACCCCTATTTGGGCCTCTCAACAGCTTCCTTGTCCACCACAGCAGGCCTGTGCTTACAACTCAGTGGGGTGAAATGTCTGTGGACTCCCAGTGGCCAAACCAGGTTCTAAGTTCCACTAGGCACCGGATGAATGCATGAAGGCTTTCAGTGGCTCAATGATCTTTATCTATGTTCAGAAATGGAGAAATCTTATTGGATTTGAACTCATCTCTACTTACAGCAGCTATGTAACAAACGTTATGAGTGCACAGAAAAACAGCTTGGTGTTCAATGTTGAGCTGATGATTTTTGTCATTTTAATGGAACAAATTGGTCTCTACCCATCCTTGAAACTTCAGGTTCTATTATTGTTTCCATCATCTCATCTACTGGACACGTGTATGAACTAATTTGCTTGTGCCGTCTTTACTGGAGTGAGTTTTCCTTCCAGAGGGGGAAAGAAAGTCTACCTGACACCTTCCTCAGGGCCATGCGGTATTTGCAAAAAAAATAAAAAAATAGTTGTGTTGACAAAATGGAGTCTAGTCAAGTATGAAACTCCTTCCCTCTATTCATTAAATTTGTTCAGTCTCCCAGTCAGCAGCAGCAGCCGCCGCTGGAGTGTCAGCTCATCCTGTTATCTCCACATCACATTCACAATCGTTTTCACTTCTGCTTCACTTGATTCGTCTCAGATACCTTTGTCCTCTGCACAACTGCATCTTCATTTACTCTAAAAAACTTCATTAAACTTTTCCACTCTCAGACTTTAGGGAGCTTGTCTGACTTTCACTTTATTTCATATTAATTTAGAGAGACATGCTGAAGATGAGGCAGTGACGTGCAAATTTAATCAAATTTAGGGAATTCAGGGCCACTCTTCAAAATGTAATCATCAGGAAGAGATCTTCTATTTCTGACCCCTAGATTTATTACTGGATAAAAGACAATTTGTCATAAGGCTGTATGATGTCAAGTGTTAAGAATGACAATAGAAATTTTATCATAAGTGGAAGGAAGATTGAGGATAGAATGCATGAACTCCAAGAGATGGTTTGCAGGGGTTGTAGTATGAAATATGAAAATGTTCTTCAAACACTATAAAAAAAAGAAGAAGGGCTTAAGGGAAAAACAGACTTTTAACTTTGTATTTTATTTACACCAGTATGATTGAATTCTGTTACATGTTTCCTTTCTTGTTAACAAGCATCTGTGACTTGTGGGTTAAATCTACACAATTTCAGGAAAATAAGGACCTAACTTTACCTTTAGGTGTACAAAAGTCTTGATACTGGTGTGGGAACCTCAGAATTTCTGCTATTGTACCCTCAAGAGTTGGTTCTTATTCATACCATTTTAGTTTGTACCTTAGAAAGACCTTTATTTTACCTCTGGTGGCATCTTGTACACTAATTTAAAGCAACACTGGTTAACTTTCTGACCTTAAAACGGTGTGCTTTTGACTCATTTTGATGTCACAATGATGTTCATTACATGCATTCCTGGAGTCGTTGTTGCTTTGCAGCATCCTGAGGCTGAGAAACCGCCCGTCGCAGCTTAGTGTTCCAGCTTGGAGCATCACGTGACAGCTGCATTTTGATTTACGGCACCACGTCACATTCCAGCACCCAGATATCAACACACTGGCCGTGTTGGATAAACATCATGACTGATTCAGCACAGAAAACCAAAGGGACATTATCAGAGGAATCGAGGAAAAGAAAGACAGAAGTGACAGAGCAGGAGACAGGAGTCAATGTCGGACCGACTTTTACTGCATGTAGACATCTCAGAGAAGAGACAGGATGCAAGACGGATGCCGAATTAGCCTTTGTTAGGCTGCATCAAAGTGTAAAAGATTTGCCAAAGTTCAGTAGTGTTGCTTTAAAAAGCACTTTGAATAGTCTTGTATAGGAAATGTGCTGCAGCTACAAATAACCTTAAACGTAGAACAATGTCTCCCACCACAGGCCAAAAGAAAAATAATGGTTTTTCTCTGTCACACACACAGATTCACATGTCAATGCATCAGGGGTAACGCAGAGTTCAGCATCTCGCCAAAGGACACTTTGACCAGAGGCGCCGCTTTCCAACATGCAAACCAGCCAATTGCTTGGGGCCCCGTGCCAGAAAGGGACCCCAGGGGGCCAACTAACTTTGAATCAAGACAGAGCAGTGACAATGTGGAGAGTTTGCAATGACAGTGGCCAACCAGTGCAGAACTCCCTGAACTCTCAGTCTTGCTGTGAGTCGTGGTGCGTCTCATGTAAACAAACAGCTGAGAGGGGGGTTGATTAAAATTAACAGAAGTTTTCTTCTGGCAGTAACTAAAGAAAGAGAAAAAAGATACAAAATAGAAAGAGAAAAAAAAGAGATCAAAACAGTAGTAAGTAGAGCAGATAATAGAGAAGCTAATTTAGGTCAGAGCAGCTCAGTCAGTCCCACTACTGATGACTAACTGGGTGGTCAGAGGCTGAAAAAAAAAGAAGCTGTGTCCAGTTAAATGTATCTGTAAAACAAAGAATGTTAAATCATATATAGAACTTCTAGGCAAGAAATTTGATCATGTCCTACTAAAATGCATGGATAGAAGTTGTTTGGTATAAGTGGTGTTTATATTCTATTTTCCATATGTGTCCAGTAGGCTTCATGCTTCTGAAAACTACTTATTTATTTATGTGCTGTATTATGGTGCAAATGTAATCCTAAAGAATCACAATGCAGGTTCCAGCACATAGTTTAATCTTCTGTATTGGAACTACATTACATCATATTGTCCTTGTTTAATTAAATTAAAATGAAGTCGAAGTTAGTATTAGAAGGGAAAGCTGTAAAAGATCATTCAAAAGTTGCAATTGAATTTAAGGCAGTGACAACAATGCCTTTAAAATGATATCAACATGTTATTGGCATTGATATAAGCATCATAATAAAAGGGCAATGAATGCTGGTTGGAGGGGCCCCCTGTGAAATTTTGCATGGGGCCCCAAGAGACCCTAGAATTAACTAGTGTTAGAATTAGTTAAGTGTTAAGTTATATCAGAGTACATTAAAAAGCACCAATCCACATGTGGAAGAAAGCGGTCCCAGAAACCTTTTTGCTCTGTGTCTCATTTTACAGGCTTGAGTTTTTTTCTCTTCCATCATCTGAGGATATTTATACACTGATGGCATTTGTTCTTGTATGTGGCATACTCTCTTGCATACCTTGTCTCCTGGGAGGGGCTTTAGTTAAATTTTTTTCTTGCTCATTGGTCTTAATGTTCAGAGTAGATGATCTGCTAGCGAGTTATTAATGCTTTAAACAGGATGTATTGTGTGAGCTGCCTCCATGAATAGGTTGTTGCAGGTCCATACAGGGCCTAATTCTGTATCCAGGTTTGGGTAGTTAATCACACAACAAGCTCAGCCAAGGATCAAATTCCCAGCCTGATGATGGACAACCGACAACCGGCCCAAATTAAAAGACTTATTTTAGTTTTGAAATACCTCTCAACGTGTTTTCTGATCTTAAATCCTTAGCATTTAAGAAAAGAAACACCACCAACACATTTCTAAGTGTGAAATATTAAAAGCACATGACCTCGACTTCCTTTGTACTTACTTTATTTTGTGGATATTTAACCAGCATAAACACAGCATCCTCTCTTATGAGTCACTCTTTCACATTTGCAAACATCAAGTCTTTGTGCCAGCAGACTGATCAAACCAAATCAAGGATGTCCTTGATGTAAGACTGACAACAAAGTCTGTAAATCCCTAAACAAACTCTCTTAGATTAACATTTAAAGTTGCTGCAGCTGAGATAGAAACCGTCACCATGAAAGGACCAAAACTCTCAAACTACCGCCTTTAAATCTGTGCATGGAATTAAGATGGAGCCAACAATGCTGTTTTGTTTTGGGAATGCAAACCCAATAAGTGTTTTGAAGAGTGTTTATGTATACATATTCAAGCAGCTTCCCCTTTAGTAGAATTTTAAATATACAAGTTGTTTATACTCTGCTTTAGGAATCTTTTCCTCATGAATGAACAAATGTTTCATTAAAATTGGAAAACTGCGGTTGGAAGGACTCCATTTCAGGGAATACATTTAAATTCTGTCTAGATGCCACATAGGACACAGCTACTGCCGCTTTGATCCTGCATCAAATCTTTATATGAAATAACTACCAACCACAGACGCAAGCCTTCATATTGGTCGTGTTTCTATTTTTGTTCTTGTTACATCACAAGCAAAAAGAAATGTGCACACAGAGGGGAGTTCACTTGCCCACCATGTATGTTATGGAACAGCTCCTTCTCTCTAATGGCTTTGGTGTCATGGAAGTGGTGCGTGAATGAAGGAGGACCCAAACGCAGGTAACACCGTACAGCCAGATGGATACAGAGCTTTACTTAAAACTTCCAAAAACAGAGAAGGTGCTGGCAGAAAAGTCCACAACTAGAAGTTCAAAACTCTTGGACATGGAGGATGAGCCATTTACAACAGGGTGGGGCGGTGGGGGGAATATGCTAACTGGATCCAACACAGAAAACTTGAATTCTCAAACCTGAATTAAAACAGCAGCAACCCTCTGATCAAAATATTCACGATGATGTTGATGTCAGGACAAAACTAACAGACAAGGTGATCGGGTTCAGGAGGAAGACCCGGAGGCTGTGACACCTGGAGAGGGGGATCTGGAGGAAGCATGGGGGGCTGAGTCGACAGGACCTGACGAGGCAGAACACCTCAGGGTTGAAAAAACGGGGAACTCGGAGCTCGGAGACTGCAACTGGAGCCAGAGGCGAAGTGGGAGGGTCTCACTCCGGGACCCCCTTGGTAACAAGAAACAAAAGTGGAGGAGGAGTGTCCTGCTCGAGGACCACCACGGACATAGGCTTAGGTTGAGTACTTGCTGACGAATGATCTAGCAGCATCAGCTCATTGAGCGCTCCGTGTTCACTAGTTCTAGAAGCTGACTCGACGGACTTCAGAAAGGTGAACATGACAAAACCTGATTCTTTCCCTCTTCCTCGTGTTGAGGACTGACGGCGTAGGTTCAGCTCACTTTGTGACAAAGCTGGACTCAAACGTGATTGGCTGTATTGGGTGTAACATACAGGTGTGTTAAATTAGCTGATTTAGTAAGATGTTCACTGAGACCTCCTCAGAAAAATAAAGAATCTGCAGAAGTTACAGAAAAATGGTGTTAAGCATGCACAGTTGTCAGCAGGAGAGACATAAAAAAGGTCTCTTGCTTACACAGCAGCCTGAAACAAAGAGGACACTGGAAGGGTCCTTTTTGAAATGCTGTCATCCAGTCTTTGGAAGACTGTTGTCAGTCTCTTTGTTTGACTGTTTCTCTACTTTATCCATCTTGACACTGAGGCAGCAGTTTAAGCTTCTTGGATACTAACTCACCCGAGGATAGGAAGCTGAAGTTGACAATACTGTCCTGGCAAAAAGATAAGAAGAGCCCTCCAGAGCTTCCTCAAGCAAAGATGACTGTGTTTGAGCTTTTCACTCAAATGAGACAGATTGCTTGCTCTCTGTCTGTAACTGTGGCATCTACAGAGTGAAGATTGTTATTTTCTGGGGTAAAAAAACAACCCTGCCAACGTATGGGTTTAGGAAAGTGGATGGATGTTTAACATCCATACATAACTTATAATTCACCTCATGTAATGGTACAATTTTTAAATAGTTTCAATTTCTTATCTGTTCCATTATCAATTAATCCTCATATTTACATCTTTTAGTAGGTTTTTACAACGAAAGGCACTTTTGGTTGCACTTTATCAACAAGTTTTAACCATCTGTCTAAAAATAATGTTACCATGGCGATTCCTCTCTTTCTTTTACACATTTGAGTTCTTTGATAAAATTGCTTAATTTTAGATTAAAGTTAATGGATTTTAGCGTTAGCTAATTTATTTTTCAACACAAAACAGAATGTTAGACAAGCATTGAACACTTTCTAAAAAAATCTTAGTTAATTTCCTTTATTGTTGTTACTTTTAAGGAAAGCATGGCGCGTAGATTATGAGATGAAGCATTGTGGTAGCGTTTAGCTCAACTTGTTGAGCAGCCGCCTCACATACAGAGGCCACAACTCCTCAATGCAGGTGTCCAAAACTTTTTCGTTAGACCGCCTTTAGCTTTGGTTCCAGCAGCATTATCGGTGGCATCGTTTCATTGTTGCTTCTGACCTCATTCTTTGGACACAATGTTGCTGAACCTAGACCTGAACCTTAGACCTGAACCTTAGACCTGACCAACTGCAGCAACCCCAGATCATAGACTGCCCCCACAGGCTTGTACAGTAGGCACTAGTCATGATGGCTGCATCACTTCATCCTCCTCTCTTCTTACCCTGATGCTCCCATCACTCTGGAACAGGATCAATCTGGACTCATCAGGCCACATGACCTTGTTCCATCGCTCCAGAGTCCAATCTTTATGCTCCCTAGCAAACTGAAGCCTTTTTCTCCAGTTAGCATCAATGATTAAGGCTACGCAGCTGTTCAGTCCCAATCCCTTCAGTTCCCTTTGCATTTTTCCTGTTGACATGTTCTTAATTTCACTATTAAACATAGCCCTGAGCTCTACTGTTGTTGTTTTTTTCTAGTTAGATTTCACCAAACATTTAAATGATCACTGATCACCATCATTCAGGGTGTTTTTCCAATCACATTTCTTCCTGGAAGATGATGGCTCTCTACTATCTTTCCAGTTTATAATAATGCATTGGACAGTTTTTAACCCAGTTTTAGTAGTTTCTGCATCTCCTTACATGTTTTCTCTGCTTGATGCCAATAATCTGACCCTTCTTAAACAGACTAACATCTTTTCCACGACCACATGTATCTTTCCACATGGTTGTTTATGAAATGAGAAGCTTCTCATTGCATCAGTTGGGGTTAAATAACTTGTTCCTGCTGAAAGATAATCACCCATGCAGTAATCATCCAATAGGAGGCTTGTACCTATTTGCTCAGTTAAATCCAGGTGGTGACTTTTTTGTTTTTGGCCAGGCAGTGTATTTGAGCTGTATCTGGATGAGCCAAAGAATCTGTTTATAAAACGGTCTTTAAATTTTGTATTCATATATGCAGACATGCACACGGCAGGATTATCTGCTGTGGAAGACTATCACTGACAGAAGAACGGCCTCAGTAGGTTTACACAACTGTCACGCTGGGTTTTATTATTGTTATTATCATTACGGTTTATATTAATGTTCTGTTCAGCATGCTTTTGCTCATTAAAAGGCTCCATTTGGCAGGAAAGGTAATCCAAACAATCCACCACCTGTTTTGTTCAGTCTGTTGAAAATAATCAGCACTATTGAGATAATATTCCCTCATCACATCTGGTTGGTTTTTTATCTAATACGGAAACAAAAACAGACTGAAAAAAAAGGTATCAGCGTGACTGCCAGAAACAGGTCTCATGGGCTCAGATTATATAAGTTCTTGTTATATTTTGTATTGATTTAAAGATGGAAAACAAACTTTAAACGCTCACTATAGTTATATGAAAAGATCATATCACGATACTGGTGTAACAAAGAAAACATCCTAAAAAGAGTCTGACTATGAGCCGGGAAACCAGCCCAGCTGCAGGTTATCAGGATGTTTAATGGGCTGATAAACACACTGAAACCATGTGTTTGCTGTCTGAGATTTGCAGCAAAGCTATGATGGTAAACAAAAACAGGACAAGAGCCATGAGGGACCAGAAGCACTGGGAGGTTAAGCCTGGTGGAGATGGTGTTTGATGTTTTCGCTTGTCCTCAAATAAAGCTGAAGTGTGTACTGTTTGTCTGCTGGGGTCTGTTCCAGAAAGCAGGCTCGTCCCAGTTTACCAGGTTATCTAGATAACTTAGTGGGCTGAACTGATGGACCTGTGGTGTGTGGTAGGATTGTGGGATTAGAGAACATATTTATTCATTAATTTGTCATTTGGTTTATCCTTGAGGACTCCATCTTGTCTGTGTGCTGCCCTCTTTTTGTACAAAAAAAAAAAAAACGTTATGAATTTCTTATTGTATGGGAAGTCTTGATTTCTGGAGTCTCACGCTCAGTGCTGACAGTTGGCCATTTTCAGGAAAAGGTGAAGATATTTGCTACAGGATGACTAATTGCTTCCTTTCCCTGCAGTTTACAGCTAAAATAGTTTCCAAAATATATATTAGAAGAGTAAAAATATCCCACGGGAACTGTCAAGCAGCCTTTATATGGATGTTCCTTCCTGTGTGAGGAGCTCTGGCCACGTTCTCAGCTGAAGACACACAAATTTATTACAAGTAGAAAGCTGCATCCCACTCAGTCTTTCTTGTGTTTCAGTGTACAGTTACATATACACTGCCTGGACACTTTATTAGCTCCTCCTCAACTTAACACAAATATCTAATCAGCCAATCACATGGCAGCAACTCAAAGGTTCAAAGGAATTTTATTTCTCATTTTTCACAAGTTAAGATATAATAAGACAATAATAAATTAATATTTTTTAAAATTTGCATCCAAAGTGTAAAGAATAAGAACAGATTATAAACGTATAAAAATAGATTGTCAACGTTAGGACAGAATAAGGTGTAAACATTAGAATTCTTAGTAAAATGTAAGCAGGTCACCAAGAACATATGTTGTGAGAATTATAGACAAATTATTGCACAATAATTACATGCATGTTTACACACTGCTGGGCTTAATATTGCACTAGAAATGAGAATGAGGTTGTGAGTGAAGAATTCAATACATGCGGTCATGTAGACATGGTCAAGACGACCTTCTGAAGTCCCCACTGAGCTTCAGAATGAGGAAGAAAGGGGATTGAAGAGAGTTTAAACGTGGCATGGTTGTTGAGTATTTCAGAAACTGCTGATCTACTGGGATTTTCACACACAACCATCTCTAGGGTTTACAGAGAATAGTCTGAAAAAGAGAAAATATCCAGTGAGCAGCAGTTGACTGGAGACTGGATAAATGTTGCCTGGTCTGATGATTCTCCATTTCAGCTGCCATGTTCATCCCTTATGACCATGAAAGGTCTGACAGAGAGAAAATATCCAAGGCAAGGCAAGGGAAAACAGGTTTATTTGTAGGCTACTGCACATTTCATGCACAAGACAACTCAAGATGCTTCACATAAGCACTTTGTGTCGTGGTTTAACCAGCACAGCCTACCTGAGTATTGTTGCTGAACATGTCCATCCCTTTATGAGCACAGTGGAGCATCTTCTGCTGGCTACTTCCAGCAGGATAATGCACCATGTCACAAAGCTCAGATCTTCTCCAACATGACGATGAGTTCACTGTACTCCAATGGCCTCCACAGTCACCACATCTCAATCCAAGATGCGGTGGAATGGGAGATTTTCATCATGGATGTGCAGCTACTGTGTGATGCAATCAGGTCAATATGGAGCTAAACTTCTGAGGAATGTTTCCAACACCTTGTTGAGTCTATGACACCAAGAATTGAGTCAGTTCTGAAGGAAAAAGGGGTCCAATCCGGTACTAGCGAGGTGGACCTCATAAAGTGGCCAGTAATGTGTTTCAACAGGTTTGTGTTTTATAATGTGAGGAAATGGGTTGACATTGTTCACATCACGTGGACTTAAATGGTTAAAAAAAAAAAGTATTTTTTTGTGTTTTTTGGAACATGTGTTCCTAGTTTATTCTTTTTTTTTCTTTTTAAACCAATCATGAAGCTGAACTCCTGCATTTTTATCTGATCACATAAGAGACATTAACTTTATGAGACTGGTGGAAAAAGTTCGACCGGCTATGACACACTTTCAGCTCCGTGTGGAGTTTGTGTTTGCCTGGATCCTTCACACAGTCCAGCTCAGCAAGACAACGCCTCAAAAGAGTGTCACACACGGTGTCTGAGATTATTAGGCTGTAACCTCTCCGCCATCTGTTCAACTATCAAAAAGCAAAACTACAAAAGGTGAGCACACACACCTCCTCCACCCTGCCAGCTTTATTTAAACTCCAGCTGACTGAACACCTTGGCTTAGAGCCACAACTGACCCTGCAGCCTTAAAAAAAAAGTCATTTCACTGCAATACACCAGAGTGGGGCAATTAGTTTTACTTGTAGTTAGATTCAGGTTTATTGCCTCATATTGATGCAGTAGTGCATGCAGGGTTCCTCTCATGTGAGGGGATCTACAAGGCTTTTTGCATTTATATAAAGGTTACCGTTAAGGAATCGTCTTCTCTATGTTAACATGATGAGGAGGAAGAGTCAGAATCCCTCATTTTGCTTTGCCAAGTCCCCAGTTTGTTCTCATTATAAATTAGCCTAAAGCAACTGATGGGTTTGTTGCAATCTTAGGTCCTTGCTGGAAGAATTAAAACAACATATTCAGCAACACATATTAAAAAATGACGAATGGGCATAAGTGGGTTGGCTTAATAGATTTTTGTGTTAGTTTTTTTTTTTTTTTTTAAGCAATGCAGGTTTTCCATTTTTAAAATCCTCTATTATTTCTATTTCATATCAATTCTTATTAAGGCAAGTCTTTTTATGGATAGTGAAGCTGTAGGCAAACATTTATAGTTTTAAAATTGTTCAGTTCTACAATAAATTTACTTGGGCTGGATTGAATACAAATTTTGAACCAAATCTCTTCATAAAAAGACACAATGTCCAAAATGATGTTCATTTTTCTGCCTCTTGTCGTTTCATGACTAACATTTTACGTATTTCATATTTAGTGGCTGACTCACTATCAAAACCATGACTTTGCTGACTTAAAAGACGCACAGAGGGGGTGATTTTTGACAGATGCAAATCTGTGATTCATAGCTGAAAGGCTACCACAATCAAAATTCCTGGAATGAGACGCCATGTGAGATTAAAATCACATTATTGTCACCTCTCTTTTCTCAAACCTCACAAATCACCACATTGTTCAAGCGTTATCCCTTTGCTGATTATTATTTAACAGTGTGGATTATCTTAATGTCTACATGGGACATTAGAGGCAGCCAGCTGGTCATATGACCGTTTGTCCTACAATCTGCACTCTCCTCACCACCAGGTGTTTCCTGCACTGGATTAGAACTATAAAGCAATGTCAAAGCACTTGTCAGGCCTTTAAAGGAATCCTCTGTGCAGAAGAGCTCTTACCACCCCTCCCCACATGATTTGCCTTTCAGCTCATGTCATTGCACCAGGGCTTCCAAACAGACCATATAAACGTCAGGCTTTTGCAAATATTTGGGAGTTAAAATGGTCTGATTTATTTCTGTATCAGGTTGGAGGATGGTACTTCAAGCTGAGGATGCTGAGTGGTGCTCTGCTAGTGAATTTTATCCATACCCTTATTAGGAGCTTCATAGTTTACAGTAAACACTTCCTGTTTCTAGCATGTCTGTCATCTTCTCTTCTTCAGTACATCGACACCAGTGCCCGTACAGATGCACACAGGAAACAGCCATCAGCTACGAGTCTCAGATGCATCTGGCCTCAGCATCCCATCTGGAACTCCATCAAGCATCCAGGTACACCTCCTCTTGTAGAATGCAGCACAGATGGTGGGGTTTTGTGATAAAGGTGCAGCTGTGAGATCACAACTTTTTATCAGCTGAAAAGTCAGCCATGCAGGAAAGTTAGCTTGTTAGGCCAGGAACACTGTGGGCTTTATGTCCTGACAGCATGGAACATACTTAGTACTTCTCTCCACCTCCACTCAATAGATGACTGAATAAAATATAATCTGGCCCCAAAGGTGAGACCCCAAGAATAGACAACTAAATTCTAACAAATATTAAGTGTAAACTGAACTTTACCTGGTAAACATCAGATTCCCCAGTGCAAGTGAACGCAGCATGTTCTGTACTTCTACATGATGTTCTACATCAACACGTTCTTGATCATAATGCAACATTTATTCAGCATCATCCCGTCAGCTGCATATGTGGTTGATAATATCTGTCTGTCCACACTGTCATTCATTTTATGGCATTTATTTTCATCATTATCAATGAAATGTATGTGTTTGTGCTGCAGTGATTAAATCCATATAATGTAGGATCAGTCCCAGTGAACAAAGAAATATCCCACTGGCTGTTTGCTTTGATAAATTTTCATTGACTTTTTACATTAGATGACCACTTTAAAAAAGGTTTAATTTAGAAGAAAAAACCAACATCTAAAAACATACTACATAAAATCCAATCATAATTCACCTGCAGATATTTAAAAATGCTTTTGCACAGGGAACAAAGGAATCTTTCTAAAGCTGTTGAAAAAACGGCTTTGCCGGATGTTTAATCAACATTATGATTTGATTGAAAAGAAAAAGGAGAAAAGCTTTTTTTTTTCCACAAAAAAATGATGCTTAAACAACTTCACAGACCTCTATAGTTGGTTGAAAAGTGAAAGGTGAAAATATGTTTTTTATAACCTCTATACGAGGATGTCCACAGGTTGAAAAGTCCATCCATCTGTTGTCCATACCTCCATATTCTAATGCAGGGTTGCGGGGGGTGGGGGGTGGAGGAGTCTATCGAAGCAGCTACTAGGCGAGAGGCAGGGTACACCCTGCACAGGTCACCAGTTCTTCCTGGGGCCAACACGGAGAGACAAACAACTACTCATATGCACACTCCTATCCCAGGGAGACTTCAGAGCCATTAAGAGAACCCACACATGGATAGTATAGCCCACACATCCCAGCTGGGGTAGGAAAGCGGGTCAGAGAGAGAGAGAGAGAGGTGTTGAAGATGCAGCGTCACGCCCCCAGCCTGGGATTCAAACCTGGGCCGGCTGCTTTGAGAAGCAGTAGCCTTTGACTTGGCCGTGTCAATCACGGAGCTTCACAGTGATTTTTAGACATTACTGATGAGAAATACAGGTAAAGATGATGATGATGTGCTGAAATGTGTTAAAGTGGCTTTATATATGGACAGAAATTAAATAGAGTTGCAGGTGTTGCAAAACTGAAAAATAAGTCAAATTTATGTTAATTTTCTGGAGACACTGATCAAGAGACAGATTGATATACTTCATGCACAGAAAGAAAACTGCAGGCAGATTTCATTCATGGTGCCATATTTTCAACGTCTCATTTTGGGCTGAATTTGGGCCAGTTGGGCCCAAATGTCAATGTCTTGTTTTGGGCTGAACAAAGTCTGTGGACGTCCGGTGTTTGGTGGGATGTATGTTGTATCTAGAGCATGAGGAGAGCAGTGTTTTTAATTTATCATGAGTTTATAAGTCATTAAGATATTACATTTAATAGGAATGAAGGAGATGTGTTGAGGCGTGGGGAGCGGAAGGTTGCCACAGAGTGAAATGCTGTTAACATACTTTCAGGAAAATGAAGTAGATGTTGAAGTGGCTGCATGTATTTCAGAAACTGCTCCTCTAGAATAAAAGTAAAGAGACAACGGCCTGTACAAGACAATGATACTTAAATCCACAAGAGACTATTTCATAAGCTGCAAGCTGAAGCTTTTACAATGACCTTCACACTTCTGTGACCTAAACAGCATCAAACGCCTGCATTCAGACCTCCACAGAGCAGTGCAGTCAAAAAGAGGCAAAAGAAAAGCTGTCAATCAAAAAAATGACTCAGAGCAACTTGAAACTTTAAAAGAAGATATTTTCACTGTAACTGATTTTTTGGTGTCATTGATACATATTTTTGAACACAGAAAACATCTCAGTGGGAGCAGCTTGCTAATTAAAAATAACCTTTTCAAAAGAGTGATTCTGAATAAGAGTCAGTCGAATAAGCTCCACAGAAACAGGAACAAAAGAACAAAACATCCTCAGATATTTTCCATCTCTCCGAGCACCCGTGAAGCGGTTTCTCTCAAGGTTATGTAGAGTGCACTTTCTTCTCATCCAAAGACATTACCCTGACTCTCTCCCTCTAGATGCTGCAGTGTTATTATGTCACAGAAAAAAGATTGGAGTCAAAACTTATGATGCACTTTCTCACCAACTTGCTGCTTACTGTGTGTCTGGGTGTGTGTGAGTGAATGTATTTGAGTTAAATAGTCCCCAAAAACTCAAATTTTAAATAAAAAAGGATGTTTCCTGTAAACGCACCCCATTAAGGAGGAGTTCATTGATTAAAAGAAGAGCAGCCAAGAAATGTGCATGCTCTTTGTCTCATTGTGGTTATTACGTAAATAGAGGTGGGCAATATATCAGATATATTCTGCATTGTTCTATGTGTAGTATCTTGGCTATATTGCAAACATTGAGTACAAATTATGTGTTTAGATTCATCTACTTGCGATTTTCTCTATAGTTTAGTTTCTCTCACAGCTGACAGCACACTGTCCATCCAGAAACCTGTCCTGCGCGTTGTTGTTTCAGCAGAGACAGGAAAGAAGCATGGAGACAAGGAGTACTACGCATCAAGCTAGTTCATGAGCAGATGAAAGGAGATTTATTTCAGCCATGTCACAATACAGAACATTTGAGCACCAAAGCAGCAAACAGATATAAAAAGGATGGCAAGGAGCATGCACAGAAAAGGCATTACAAAACTAAATCTGGGGAATGTGAAGTAGCTTCAGTGAGTAGCTTCTCATTTCTTAACCATCCTGTGGTCATGGAAAACATGTTAATCTGTTTAAGAAAGGTCAAATTATTGGCATCAAGAATAGAAAATATCTAAGGAGATACAAAAACTACTAAAACTGGGTTAAGATCTGTCCAATGCATTATTATTAACTGGAAGGATAGTGGGGAACCATCGTCTTCAGTGAAGAAATATGGTTGAAAAAAGATCTTGAATGATGGTGATCAGTGATCATTTAAATGTTTGGTGAAATCAAATCATAATAAAACAGTAGAACTGTGTTTTACAGTGAAAGTAAGAATATTTTCACACGTACAATGTGAAGGGAACTCATGGGATTGGCCCTAAACAGCTGTGTAGCCTTAGGAAAATCACTAATCAGTGCGGATAACTGGGGGGAAAAAGCTTAAATTTGCTAGGGAGCATAAAGATTGGACTCTGGAGCAATGGAAGACGGCCATGTGGTCTGATGAGTCCAGATTGATCCTGGTCCAGAGTGATTGGAGCATCAGGGTAAGAAGAGAGGCAGATGAAGGGATGCAGCCATCATGCCTAGCGCCTACCGGTCAAGCCTGTGGGGGCAGTCTATGATCTGGAGTTGCTGCAGTTGGTCAGGTCTAGGTTCAGGTCTAGGTTCAGCAACATTATATGCCCAAAGAATGAGGTCAGCTGATGTTGGGATTTTGCAGCTGTCTAAACAGGGAAAAAATATAGTTAGACACTAATTGAAATCAGAAGGACCGACAGAGAAATTCTTGCAAATGTTCAGAATCTGTAAAGAGAGAATTGATACCAAACCAAGTCATCAGGTTGCCACTCCATAATAGAGCCAGCATT
>JBBBVU010000024.1:21399274-21415201 GCA_037177055.1 Atherinosoma microstoma | reverse complement strand
GGGATAGGCTCCAGCCCACCCGCGACCCTGCGTGGATTAAGCGGTACAGAAAATGGATGGATGGATGGATGATATAAAGAATTAATCAGAATACTTTATTAATTCCAGATAGAAATTGATATCTATTCCAAATTTATAAACAAAAGTACATCTCAAAATATTAGTTAGAGACATAGAGAAGGATGACTGATATGGGTTGTTTATATAGTGTAGGCCTGGGATTCATCCTACACTCCATCCTTTAAAGCTAAAAACAATTTGGGCTGTGTGTATTTATCTTTTTTGTTTTATCCTTCCAATAATTTCAAGCTCATGCTACAATAATTCAACATTTCCAATCTGTAATGATGTTGATGCATGTGTTGCTCCCAACAGGTTAACATAGATAAATCTATATTTATGATTAAATAAAAAGAGGACCATGAACATTTTTAGAAAATCTAAATATTTGCTTTTACAAACTCCAAATGAAATTTCTTCTTTTCTTTACTCTTTGGTGACTGATCCAGCTGCAGCCTCCCTGTCCGTCTGTCTGATGCCTTTTAGACGGCAGCCAACATCACTTCAAAGCCTGCGTCAAGTAGCTGCATTAATGATGCGATCAGTTCATTTTAAGCTGTTGGCACGATTCTGTTGCTGCTCTGCATTTGAAGCACTAAAAGGAGGAAAATAAGGACGACACAGCGTCCTGGTGATGCAACAGGACTCCAGCTGAGCAGGTGCATGCAGAAGTAAATACTAAATCGAAAGAAGAGGGAGTTTCATGTATCAGATGGGATGTGGAAGTTTCATAATGATGCAAAAAATAAGTTTTTTTTAAATCTTATCCAAGACAATCCCTAAATGAGTGTAGCTGACCGTGGCTGCTTTGAAGCCAGTTCCTTCTGGTTCTGGAGGAAAACTATTTTATCACATCAATCATAGGTTGCTTTACTCCATAAAAAAACTTAGCTGTGTTCCATGGTTGTTGTGGCTGCCTTCTTGCAATTTTTCTTTAGGCTTTTTAGCAGATAAAACACAGAAATATGTAGTTAACTAAAAAGAGTTTAACTGATGATCTGAAGATAATGATGCAACTTTATTCACACAGAGCTATGTTCAATAATGGACCCGCTTCAAGTTGAAGATAGGGGAGAAAAGTAAAATAAGTGCAAGCAGTAACTTATATGCAAATGAAAAAGATTCAGACTCACTGCTAGAAAAAAAAGAAGTTATAGTTACGCTGTGTACTTTTGGAATTGCCTGTTTAAAAAAGGAAAGTGCTCAGTTGAGTCAGATCAGTTCAAATACTGAAAAAAAAAAAAAAAAGTCTCAGCCCACTTGAGATGCATGAAGAAGTTTGCTTAGCACATCAGTGACACGGGCGCATAGCGCAGTCTTACAGAAACTATGAATATCCACAGCTAAAGAGCAAGTGGACCAAGATCTTATTATTGCTGAGGAAAACTATAAGTGTAACCCATCTGGCAGACCTTCATCTTGCATTTCATGGCTGGAAAACAAGTTCTTTATGTCTTTCTGAAAGAAGACCACTAAAAAGAACCGGTCCAGCTGCATCTCTACAATAAGGGACACCCCTTTGACGACAGTAATGGACAGAGTTTGGACAAGGAAGACATCAGTATTAAAACAGAAAAGGCCAACTTTAAACAGAGGAGGAGGCAGGGCGATAAGACCAAAAATATCACGATATAAATTAGAAAATTTGCGATAACGATATAATTGACACTAGACACATGTCTGTGGTGAACTGATACATCTCCATTTGATACGTCAGTACAGACTTCTTCATTTAAACCAGCAAGGCGACTTTAGAGAAGTACGTCTGGGGGCAGCTGGTAGTAGGGATCAAGCATGTTAAGTGTTTTTGTAAAACCCTGGCCAAACAATGTGTCACTGCATTAGTTAGGTCGCCCAGCGTTTGCTACCTTTCATAAGGTGTACCGCTATTAAAAGTCCCGTCAATGTTTGCCAACTCAGTTTCTTGGTTCTCACCAGCACGTTAGTTGAAGCAGACGCCCCTTCTCGTGCTTTTACAGCTTTGCTGTACTTCAACAAGTTTGTTGTGTATCGTCCCTTCGCCACCTCGGTCCGTTCGCATGTTTTGCAATAAATAGTGCTGTGGGTGTGTATCGGACGGGTGAAGACAAAACCAGTTCCACACCATGGAGGTTGTACCTTGTCTTTGTCAGTAAATGACATCAATACACTTCTCTGTCCTCCATTGGTCGCCGCCATGCTCCTCTCTCCATGTGCTTCAGACCAGATGAAAACAACGGCACTATGCATGCGCAGTCCACCCAAATTTTATGGTGATATTTCAATTTCATACCATCTCCTAACATCACACCAGTATCACCGTGAAAGGTACGATATGGCCTCAGGTTTCATCTGTCCAACACCTTCAGTGGAGCCGTGACTCTCCTTCCCAGGCAAAACCATTCACATGACATGTTGGTCAGGAGGAAAGCGACTCACAGGATGGTTGGGTGGGTCAACGATACACATGACTGACTCTAGTGTATGGCCAACAGCAGCTTATGAACCTGGAACTCCTCACCAGTCAGTTTGAAGCATTTTGGTTGAGAAGTGAAACGTCTTCAAGGAGATGAAAAAGAAGTCCAGTTGTCTCTGATTCATGCTCTTAGGATTACCGTGACCTGGATGGCTGAGACTCTGCACCAATACAATAAATAAAGGTTGGAAAAAAGTAGTGTAGGGCCTGGTGGCTGTGATTGACTTGGACCCTAAAAACAACTAGCCTATCATGTTATTGCTTCCACTCCCATACTCATTACACCCCAGCCAAATCAAACTTTATTCATAAAGCACTTTTCTTACAAAAGCAGCAGAAACTACATAAAAACTATTTTTGAATAAAACCACAAACCTTCACACACATGTATAAAACCTGTGACAGCCCTCAGGCCTCTTTGGGCTCCTGCGAGTTTAATTTTCTTTCTTTGATTTTACTATGTGTTGCAGGCCTAGGACCTGATGGCGAACTCCATTAGCCATATAAGACCCTTTCCTGGGTGCCCCCGGTCCGTCCTAACTGGACCTGGTATGTTGGTAGGTTGGCTTTCTCCAGTTTGGTCTGTTTAAGCGTTACGCTGGTTTCTTTGGTTAATAAAATGTATTTTTATATAAAATTCCCTTGTGTCTTCCCTTATTTGTTATGGTCCATGAGCAGACCATAACAAAAATCTAAGTTCAAGAACCCACACCTGATAATACTCTCACACACACACACATTAATCACACCCACACAGCACACATAAAAACAACCCCCACCCGTCTCTGCACAAACAAACTGACTTGTAGTTTCTGTCTCTTGAACCGAAACATCCATATAAAAACATAAACTTGAGATAAACATCTGAGGATAAAGCTAAAGTAAACTCTGGGGATAAGATTAAATCAAGCTGCTGTTTAAGAACAAAAACATTTCAGATGAAACTGCACACATTTTTACACTTTGGTTTTTGTATCGACTAAATAACTGACTCATGTTTTTCAATGTTTTCTCAACTTGTGTGGGATAAAAGGAAATTTATAAGAGTAGCAGAGTACTTCCTGAATGTAAAAATCATTAATTTTCATTTACATTTTCAGAGCCTGGATATAAGCTTTAAAAAAAACAACTAGTATTGCATTCTGTAATTTTTAATCACATCTACACCCATCAGACTGTCTGGGCTCTCCAACATGGAGAATTTACAATCTGCTGGGGAACAAAAGGTTGCTCCAACCTGCCCGTTTACTGGATACGGGGTGGAAGTGCCAGAAATAACTCAACAAAAACCATCCATGTTTGTGAAGCTGCAACGAGGATTCTGTCAAATTTACATGCTGTGTATCTCGCTCAAGCTAAGCTAATATAAAACAGCTCCGCCTAAGTAGATATTTGGCAGCTCAAGTCTAAACAAGGTAGAGTTCCTTTTTCGGTTAAATCCACCGAGTACATGAAATGCAGCCAGAAGAACAAAAAGACCCAGCTGGAAGCGGAAACCGTGAAGATAAGAACTCATTACTAAAATAAACACTCTGTTCTCCTCTCCTGCGTCTTCTCTCGTCTCTCTTCAATCTTTTTCATGCATGAACACCAGTAAGGCTTTGTTCTCTTCATTTGAGCAATTTCTTTTGTATTTGTTATTGAGGATGAAAGCTGGGAAGGCTCTCCTTACTTCCCAAGAGCTGAAACTCTAAAGCGTTTGTCAGGCAGGTTCATTTAGCAACAGTAAAAGCCAAAAACAACAACAAAAAAGGAAATTAACTTTAATCTTCTGGCAGAGATGGAGATGCGAAGAGTAATGGATAGAGAAAAACACAAGAACTCATGTTGGTGTTTATGATGGAGGTCGTGGCATGATCTGATGGATTCTATAAAACTTTGATGCTTCTTGTTTAAACCGCCTCAGATTTAATTTCCACTTGGAGAGATTTCCAGCTCTTGATGATTTTTTACAAGAACACTTTGATTCAGTTCCACGTTTCGTGTTTCCACCTTTTGTAAAAATAGAACCGGGATCCACGCACCTGGATTAAGCTTGTTAAAAAGATTCAACTTCTTTTTTTCCTCCAGACTTGTAGGGAATTTTATCTTTGAATGTGTAAACACACGTCTGGAAAATGAAACCAAAATTATCTGTAGAAATGTAAACCGTGACATTTGTTATTCAAGGTCTACCTAACCTTTTTTTTTTTTTGTAGTTTGACCCAAAAAAGTTCTCAAACTTATGATTTTCTGCTCTAATTAGACATGTTTGAACAGTCACTGTCATCCTGCTGAGATGAATCAGCCACACCAAGACGTCTCTGATCTTGTGATTAATTTAGATACTGCGTCCTGATATAGCTGCTCCTGTGTGATCCATTACATCTATTCCTCCTCTTTGAAGCTTAATGTTAAAAAAAAAATAAAAAATTTAAATAGTTAAGTTTGTGTTGGAAATTACTGCAGGTAAAATTCTTTAATTTAACCTTTTTTTAAACCAGGAAGTTCCCTGAGACTACCTTAACTCAATGGCGGAGAGGACCCACCACTTGCCTGGCACCTTTATCACCCTGGTTCCATTCTCATATCCTACACTACAGGATCCCACCCACTCAGCCACCCTACCTACCCTTCACTGTCTTTTAGCTTCTATTATAGTTACTCTAGGAGGCATATTAGCCTGTTTTACTAACCATTTTCTATTTACTTTTTTATATTTATGTGTTTTATGCATGTATATTGGCTTTGGCATTTGCTGTGTTTTTAGCACTTATTTTTTAGCACTTATCCTTGTATTAACCCCTTTTAGCACTTACTATGCCTCCCCATGTCTCCCGGATCCAGAGTATACCTTTTATTATTTATTACCATTACCGTTCATTTCCACTCTGATCACTTCACAGTTCACCATTCGATTAACCCCCCCCCCCCTTTTTTTTGTTTATAATTACCCGTTCCTCCTGTTTGGCACCTTGACCCCAACCCATTGCTCCTTCCTCTGCCTGTCGTCTGGCTTGGGGACCATATCCTGGTCCTCTGAAGGGGAGGCGACCGCCCTATCGGCTGCCCCAACTGCTCGGTATACAGCAGTAGGCCCGTGCACCTCTGAGTTTAACCCAAACCCAGAACCCCAACCCTCCCCTGAGGAAGCAATATCTCTTTGCGAAACGTCGGGACACCTGCTCTGTCTTGTAAGTCTTTTATTGAATTGACTAGTTGTTTTCTACCCTCATTTGGGCTTTTTAAACTTTTGTAATTTTAAAATTCTTTTTAACCATAAGATTAAATCCCATCAACACAAACACCTCTGCACAGATGATGATGTATGCATTGTGTCATCATAGTCAAACACTTGAAAATGTTTTATTGTACAAGTCTTTTCCCTTTAAAGTTAAAACAAGACATTTAGATTATAAAACCCAGTTCTAATGGTTAGGTTTTTAATCAAGCGATTGACATGTGAACTGATATTGGGCCCTAGAAAAACCATGATTTGTTTTTTTGCATTAAGAACCAGATTCAGGATACACAGACAAACCTGCAGCTGATGACATGCAATCTGTGGATCATTAATAGCCGTACTATTGGAGGAAGAAACGTAGATTCTGGCGTCATCTGCATACAAGCTGCGCTTTAGCTATGTCAATCCCAATAGTAATACGTATGGATAATAAAACTGGGACCAAAACAGAACCTTGTGGGACTCCCTTAAGGCTCATTTATACTCTATGCTAAAGACAGATAGGGAGCCTTTTGTTCATCATCTGCATCCTTTGTGTATAATTTGGTCAGTTTTTAGATGGGTTACAGATGTGTAGCCAGACACATGCGAGAAACTGCAAGGGCAGTGTTGCACAGTACAGTACATTTTCATGATATTTTGTCCCCATGTTTACTGAAACAGACATTAGAATGCAGAGGTAAACTTTGAACTGCCCACAGGTGGATATATTACCCAAAGCCAAGCCGACATATAGGATGCATGAGTGTATGAGGACACAGATGTTTGAAACGGACTTAACCATTTACATACATAAAGAAAACATAAGTGAACCTCCAGATCAAAACATTTATTTCACTCCATCAACATAAACCCTCTGACTTGTATCTGCAAGGTCCCAGAGCTTTCAGTTTAGCTAATAGATTATGATCAACAGAATCTTTGATAGGTCTACAAACAACGCAGCACGGTCTCAATTGATAGCTTGCTTGAGATTCCAGGATTTTGGCTAGGATGGACCATTTAGATATTGGATGGTAGTTGTTTAAATCTTAGGGTTCCCTGCTCTTTAAGGGAAAAATGAAAGGTCCTTTCCAGAGATTAGGCAACAGGACCAGCAATCAGATCACTGATTGTATGAGAACTATATTCACTAGATGTACACTTACAACAGAAATGTAAACATTAGAAGATTCATGCAACCAATGTGGTAGAAATAAACTTGTTCCTTTGTGGTCTCTAGGGAAATCTTCACATTTTTGTATCAGTAATAAAACAATATTACACATTTCATTTGCACACAAATCACAGGACTTGTTAAATATGTAAAATATTCATGGACATAAAGATTAATCAAATTAAAATGAATGTTATTCCAAAACCATGTGCATGCTGAAAATGTCTGCTCTTCTGCTTCGGCACATAAACGTTGTAGCTTGTGAAACACCCAAATTGCTGTAATTTCAACAATGTTTTCTGAGCAAGTGGAGGGGAGGGGGTCTGTACTTTGTGTCAGCTTCTCTTACTTTTCTGACATTTATTTATTTTTCTTTCCTTTTTGCTTTACCAGGTCATTGAGTTGATTTGTTTTTCCTGAAGAAAAGTTTGAATGCTCTTTGCTGTGTGACAAGATGCATTATCGTCTTGAAAAATGACCTCAGCATCCCCAAACCTCCTTTTAACCGATGAAATATGAAAAGTGTCCAAAATCTCAATGTCATCTAGTGCATTTTTCTGTAGAGGTGATGACTGCCATCTCCTCCGGCCCCTTATCTGACATCTACCTCATATCATTAATAATTGTGAAGAATGTATTTGTTTCCTTCAAACAGTCATATTTATGTCTCATTGGACCAGCACCAAACAAAAACTTAAAGCATTATCTGTATGTCTAATGCATATTGGTGATTCATCACTTTTATCCCATCATCCACAGTCAATCACTGCTTCTATTCATCCTTCTGTAACTTTGTTTTCTTCAATGAACATTCACTTCGGTTTCAGCCTTTTTGTTTTTTTTAGTATTATGTTGTGCATTCTCCATGTTCAGACATGAAAAATCACTACGTTTTTCCCTTCTGACACTCTGATGTCTCCTTTGGCTGACCTGCATGATTCCCTTTAACAATCTCCCCATTTTGTTTGTGTTTGTCCCAAATTATAGACACAGCTGCAGAGGTATTCCACAAAGCGGGTTTTGTGGTCTAGCTGGCTATGTTTACCTAGACTACGCGGTAATCTCGGGTTTTCTGTTCCAAAATGGCTAATCTGGATAAATTAATGCAGAAACGTATGCTGTGAACATAGCTTGGTTGGGAGTAGCTTTTGTTCAGGCTATGCAACTTATCTCCAGTGTAATGATCTGAGGGAAGGACACTCTTGGCGTTAACAGATCTGTCAGAAGAAATCATTTTGATCATAACAAATGAACAGGCTCCAGTTTCGTCTTTTTTTTCCAATATCAATTATTGTCCGGCAAATTTCAAACTACATGGTTTTGCCTGAAAAGAAAAACACTTAGTTAAGTAATCTCATTATTCACAGACATTTTGGCCGATGTCTCCATTAATTTTTCTCTTGTTTTAAGCAGTCTATTCCATTTCCAGGTCTGCCTTTGCGATCTGGTGCTGTACTTTTCAGAGTTTCTTTGCGGTCATCTGATGATGTAACCCCCTGGGATTCCCCTCACCAAGCAGGCGGTCCTGGTTGATGCCCATCAGGAGCTCCTCCACAGCGGTGAGGGTTTTCCGCAGTCGCCCTGAACCGGTCTTCTATCCCTCCGATCTCCACTTATTGGCTGTGAAATATACCCTTATATCCTTTGTGGTGAGCCTATATGGCGACATTTTATCTGTGGAATTAATATTGGGTGCAAAAGAGAAATTCTTACCAGTTTGGAGACTTGTTTTGCTTTAACTTGGACCCAGCTTGGCGGTGGACAGGTTAAAATCAAGTTATAATGAGTTTGCATGTTCTCCCCGTGTATGCGTGGGTTATAACTGGTTACTCCGGCTTTCTCCCGCTGTCCAAAGACATGCATGCTAGGTTAATTGGTCACTCTAAATTCTCCCTAGGAGTGAGTGTGTGGGAATGGTTGTCTGTCTCTGTGTTGGCCCTGCGATGGACTGGCAACCTGTCCAGGGTGTACCCTGCCTCTCTCCTGATAATTGCTGGGATAGGCTCCAGCCCACCCGCGACCCTTAACTGGACTAAGTGGTACAGAAAATGAATGAATGAATTAATAAATGAATGAATGAATGAATGAATGAATTTATATAAAAGTGCCTAATATATCATATAATATGATATTTAATTATTGATTAGGCTAGATAACACTTGCCAACTGTCGGCAACCCAGCGTTTACATCTACTACGCGTTGACTTTGCTGAAAATCCTTCACCATCATCGTGGTTTCGGGGCTCCATGGGTGATGCCTTTTATATGTTTGCCATGGACATGCACACTCTAGCTCAACAAACCAAAGGTTGTGATAGCGACTTCATAACCAAGGTTTTGGAACCGACAAGGGAGGTTAAGTTGTCAGAGGATTTAGCAACTTCGAACTCAGGCTTTATCACAGGCTTTGTTAAACCTTTCTGGAATACCCTCCTGACTGGCAACAACCAACATGTTTTACTAAAGTTAAAGTTGAAAATCATCCTTTGAGGAGTTTTGTCATCCTGTCTATTGTGTCCACAGTGACAGCTCTGTAGGTGAGGTCACGTTTCTGCCAATCAGCAGCTGCAACAGCTCATTAAAAAAAATAAAAATAAAAAAAAAGGTCTGAAAATGTTCTTTTAACTGCAGATTTAGCTTATTAAAAAAAACTTCTGTAGGGTTTTTTATTTTAGGGTTACCTCAGTTAACATCTTCAGGAGGGCTGATTCCTTTTGGCTTGATCACTGCCAGGAATTTTTGGAAAACCGCCATTTCATTGAGTTATGTGATTTATATATATTAGGAAATGCATTATTGACCAATAAGCAAACCAAACAAGATTGTTGATGGTGGACAAGCAACCCCCACAGACTCCCATACAGACTGATTTCAGACTGGAAGCGAGAGGCTGAGAACACGATACAGACACTGTACCTGCACATAGACCAGTCTCATGAAAAATAAAATAAAGTCTAATTTGAACATTTCCCTAATGTACAAAATTCACTGTTCAACCTTCCAAAACCTGAGTTCCCCAAATTTGTGGACATTGAGAACACTTTTTGGAAGTCTTTCCTGAACTGTCTGCACAAAATTTTTTATTCCTCTTCACAAGATCAGAGTTGGAGATAATGTTAATATATTGTCCAATGATCTGATAGAGGTTTACAGCTATAGTTGCATTATTCCAAAAAGAGATGCTCATATCCATCTTGAGTTTTCTGTTTTTCAGCACTATGTAATTTCACAAGCAGAGGCCTAAAAATAGGCACAGGGCTTTAAGAGTTTAAAATTACAAGATAGCATCATATCACCATGGCAGTTTATCATGTCTCTATTGAGTTAAAAAGGAACCATGTTTTATCAAAACAATAAGAAAAAACAAAGAAAAAGAAAAAACAAAAAGAGGATTTTTAAACCGATTGTGTGGTTTTAACATCTAACCCCAAATACAGACAGCCTTCTGGACCAAACAGAGGGAACAATGGATGCAGGAAGGCGTAATTAATTATCTTCATTGATCAAAAACACACAGTATTGCCACAGCAGGAGCCTCAGAACCCCGCTGGGGCTGCCAGTGTAAAAGATGTGGCCTAACAAGGCTAACAACATAATAATCAGAGAGAGAACAAAGCAAACCGGGAAGTATTTATACAGATGGAGTTAATGACAAACAAAGAGCAGGTGGTGTAATTAGCAAACTGACTTCAGGTGTGTGGGAAGAACTGCGAGCATTGGTCTGGTTGGAAAATCTTTTTTGTTGACAAAATGTTCCTAGTTGAATGAAAAGGTTTCGAGGACATTGTCAAAATTTCTAAAGACAAAAGAAGAGAGTGCACTGCTTTATATAAAATCTTAATAAAACAAAATAAATATTTCTGTCTCACAATTCCTTGTAGCTGCAATTTTAAAGGCAATGTTCAATTATTTTTACATAGTTGTACAATCTGGAATTTGTGTGGATGAATATGAAGACAGGAGGAGGAGTATGAGACGTCTGTGACTACACCCTTTCTTTCATTTCCCCACTTTCTTAATTATTTATCTTAACAATGAAGTAATATGACATATTTTATTACACTCATAAAATGATATACTTTCTGTGCAACAATATGATATGACTGCATCAGATAAAGTATCTAAAGCATATTTTGTGAAATATGTATTGAACATCTGTGGCAACAGTGCAGCAAACCCACATCACAGCTTAGTGTAAGTGTGGTCTGGTTCTCACTGAGTGTTCGTCTTTTCCTCAGTCCTTCAATCTTTCCTTAACCACATGAGGTTTTCCAACAAGATCAGGGGAAAACATGATAGGAGAGACTGTACCCCAACACTAGTTGGGACAACCAAGCAAGAGATTACGAAACACAAACGGAATCAACTAAATAAAACTCAGAACACAAAATATGGAAATTAGAAGAGAAAATGTAAAACTGAAGATGTAAAAATGAGGGAAGTAAAATGGGTAAAAAGTCCTCATGTGATCTCTGTCATGACAGGCTGCGCCTGTGAAGGGAGCAGATTAAGAAAAATGGAGTAATTGTACATTTTAAACCTATGTAGGGAAACATTTTGTGCCCCAGATCAGGTGGCGGTAGAGATGGGCTGATGAAGTCCTGTGAAGCTTCTGAAACTTCTTCACAATTGTTTAAAAAAGTGAGGTGACAGGTATTTCATCAGTGTTTTGATCGTATGACCCCAACAGGCTATAATCTTAATGATTGGTGGGGTAAACAGCCATATTTGTCAGAAACTACTCAACAATTTATATAATACCGTTCATCCTTTTTCTGCAACCATTGAATCCTCACAACGGTTGCAGGGAGAAAATTAGCAAAAAACATATATTATATTATAAAACGCTTACCTTTGAGGGTGACCCAAGTTCAAAATGTTCCCAGAAATTGGATTGTTTTATTTGCACCCTCCATCATTATAATTCTCTCACAATGAATGAAACAGCACCAAAGATTGAAATCAGTAGTCTCTTCCGTGGTGTTTCATTGGCTACGGTTACATGATGTTTTTTCATTCAGAAATAATTATTAATTATCAATTAATTATTCCAAATTAGATCATTCCAAATTAAAGTATTCTCCTTTGGGTTTACATGGAAATAATACATTTTTGAAGCACGGCTAGACACTAGCATCGATTTCACTACTTCCACCTCAAAAAGCGTCTACTTTTTTCAACCTACTACTTCACTTTCACTTGCCAAGACTCAGCTCGAGTCCAATGCTGGCTTCGGGTGGCCAGCACGGAATATGTTGACAGGACGAGGACATGATAGAGGAATTATTCAATTCAGAATTAAAAGGGGAATAAACCAGCCACTTTGGAATTAAGTTTAATTTTGAATGATCATTTTCATTCAGAATTAGGAGTTTACATGGTCATTTTTCATCTCTTTAAAGCAGAATTAACTTTTATTCCAAATTAAAGAGGAATTACAACTCTTGTGTGATTGGGATGTAGCTATATGAAGCCTTGGTCACATGATCACAGAGACTTGATACAAGCTTCGACGCAGGGATTCAAAGCAATCTGCTTCGGTAGAATGACACAGGCTTCGGAGTGTCAGTGTCAAATGTCCCATCTCCAGGTGTAGATGTTACAAGTTTTGTCACCTTGTGGCACTTTTGACAACACAATATCAGTATACTGTGTTGAGGACTCCAACATTCAATCCCTTAAAAGTGTGACATCTCAACGAATCGTTTTGCACGTTATTCTCTCTCTCTCTCTCCTATCTATCTCTGCCTCTCTGTCAATGAGGCTGAATGCATCTGCAAGATCACACAGACTTGATTAAGAAAGCACCATCTTGCTAGTGATGAATTCTTAATGGGTTCCGAAGCCTTTAGGGAGCTTCCGCATGTGTCTGCTGGCCTATAAACAGAAAGCCGGGCAGAAGCTGGGAAAAACACATCTGAAATGAGTTGTAAGAGCAGAAGATTACAAGTCAGGTTGGCTTGATAAATGTTATCTACATTGTTGAGACGAGGATGAGGACACTGGATTGAAAAGCGCTGAATTTGCAGGAGTGAAAAGGGCCTTCAAGATATAATTATAGTGTCAACCCAAGGGACGACATCATAAAGTCATGTGATATTCAATTAAGAAGCATCCTAAGAGACTGGAGAGGAAAATCAATGCAATCATGATGACTGGAAGGAATTTTAAAAATCGATTACAGAAGTCCATGAAAGCCTTGCAGGACTACAATAAGTATATGTTGAAGAGTCTCAACAGATTGGCTTCAGCGGCACACGCACGCGCACACACACCATTAAACACCAATTACAGTCCAATTACTCTACAATGGCACTATCAAGAGGAGCCTCTTCGTCCGGGGATCGATGCATGCCAGTCACCATGGAGATACTGTGATTACTCAGCTTCCTGGAAGGTGACACCATGACAACAACAATAGACAGAGGAATGGCTGTAGCCCACAACAATCTCTGTGATAATAACCAGTTGGGCATATTATTCCTCTCAGGAGATGCGTGGACATGCACACAAATGACACACAAAGCAGCTGAAGGGGTGTGTGTTCATAGCTGGGCTCTGTTTTTGTGAGTTGGAGCCTTTTAATTAGACACATGAGGATTGAGGCTCTAATTAATGAAAAAGGAGCTTCCATGACCTGCTATGTTAATGGGTCCATTAATATATGTACAAGTTTCACTCAGATCAAATCTACAGCTCCTGTGACTTGCTCCATCTTTGCTCTCTCTCTTGCGTCTACACCTGATTATGGTTCGGTCTCAGCTTTTGTAAAGATGTCTGTCCATCTCAACCTTCTCATTTTTTTAATTTCTATTTTTAAAAGCTTTTTCAAAACAAGCAGTGTGTTTGCTTTTGTGTTTGGTGCCAATAGATTTCTGGCAAAGATGTTAAAGTTGCAATCCTTGACCCTCGGGTTAACAGAAAGTGAATCATCTCCCTGCATCTCTTCTTTGGTGTAATATTAGTACATTGGAATGTCATGCCATTCTGCAGATATAAAGTAAATAGATGGATAAACAGATACTAAGCTCAACGGAGCCAATGGACTTCTTACAGCTAGATTCATAATTTCTACAGGATGTTAGAAAATACTGTTACTCAGACTTGATTTCTGGGATAAAAAAATACAATGATCATTTGCTTTGTTATGAACACGTATCAAATGTTTGGGCATATCCATTCATTTTAAAGGATTATGAGCAAATCATCTTCCCCTTTGAACCCCAGTGGAAGTTGCAATAGCATATATAAAAGACTGGAAATCGATGCCAAGTAGAGGATTATTTAAAATGATAAAAACATGTCTAATCACTTGTAAAACAACCTTCTATTAATCTTAATTCATCAGACAGAACAGATAACTAGCCTTCATCGAGAGAAAAACAATTTAGAAGAATTTAAGATAATCAAAAAAAACCAGAACTTTAACTTCTCACCATGTGAATGACCATTAATCAAACTGGAATCACTGTGGAGTCAGGACGAGTATCCACACATCGACCTTTCTGTCAGAATATTTGAAGTGATGGTAAGAAGGTGGACTTTTAATGATTCTTGCTGTCCGGAGCATCCCTCTGCTGATGTGACAGACAAAGTGATATCTGGACTCGCAGACAGTCTTTTCCATTGGTCTGGGCTGCCCTGTGTTGTCATGGAAATTCTTTATAAAACAATTGATGAGCAATAAATACATGCAGATGTTGAGCGTGTGGACAGTGCATGCATGAAAACAATAAAAAATAATCTGAACTTTTACCTGAATAATATTACAGCTGGACTCCGGCTAAATCAGTGAGTTATTGTCCAGAACTTAATAGGCTGTTGGAGTAATGTGTGTTGGAGTAGGTAAACACTAAAACTCTGCAGGACTGTGACCCTCTTGGTCCAGAATTGAATAGCCCTGACCTGAACTAACCTTTGCCTGGAGTTGGACTGGATTATGTGGTCTTCATAAACACAGGATATGAGTGTGATTTGTCTGGAATTACTCTTAAATAAAACTTAACCCCCTTAAAATCCTTCAATTTTCTACTATTTTACTGGACCCTTGCTGATGTAACAGGTTGCAGAATCTTTTGCTACTTGAAAATGGCTTCAAAGATAAAATGTATTTGCAACTGGTCTACAATAAGTGTTTATAATATATTTTTAGTGAATCTGCAGTTATGATTGTGGACTGAAATGACATCATGTAAATCTCAATCATTTTAGCTTTCCAATGGTGTATAACATGTGTAGGTACTGTCAAGAGTAAATACACATCTACAAGATGTCTGCTACGGGTTAACCTTAACATTACTTTATAAGATCGCATTAATATGCAGAAAAATGCGTATGACAACTGTTATAATATAAATTTCCCTCACAGTTTCTAACTGTTCATGAAAGGTTAATGGAAAGAGACTGCAAGTTGAAAATTTTTCCTTTAAAATAGAGTTGTTTTTTTCATTTGTAATGCTGGGACTCCTCTAGAGCTGCAGTTGGAATCTCTCAGTTGAATCATTAATATTAATCTAAACTACAAGGTTAATATAAGGTTTCCCCCATTTTTTCTGTTATTTAAAATAATCAGCTTTTGGAAAGGAAGAACTAACCATATCTGACCCATTACACTGGATTTGGGGTTAAAAAACGCTATCATCTACCTGCTTCAGAAAGAGCCCACTCTCATTTGGACAAATCAGGCAGCACAGTGGGGATCATGTTCTTTGATTTCTTGAGTGCTTTTAGCACAGTTCAGCCTGCACTTTTATGTAAGAAGCTCCAGAAAATACAGCTGGAAACCTCCACAACTACCTGGATTCATAACTACCTATAAAACAGACCTCAGTTTGTGAGACTGAAAGGTTGTGTGTCTGAGAAAGTGGTCAGCAGCAGCAAAGGAGCACCACAAGGAACTGTACTCACACCATTTCTCTTCACACTGTACACCTCAGACTTCCAATACAACTCTCTCTAGTTGTATGTATCAGTGATGGACAAGAAGCTGAATACAGTTTGCTATCTATCTATCTATCTATCTATCTATCTATC
>JBBBVU010000024.1:21326479-21342562 GCA_037177055.1 Atherinosoma microstoma | reverse complement strand
TAGCTCTCCGTCTCACAACAACGACGTCACACTGTGGCGACCCTTTTACCAGATCGCGCACAGCTGTACACCACATTGAGCACAAGAATCTTTGCAGATGGTCCCACGATGAGGGGATGTGGCATGACCAGTAAACATTAAAGGGCAGCTGTTACAGAAAAATCAGCTTTCTAAAGTAAAGAATCTCAAGCAGAGGTCTCACTCTGCATCTAATTGTTGCAAAAAGGGCAGAAACATGCGCAAAATAATTTTTTTAATTAAAAAAAAAATCAGTATAGGATTTGGAGTAATTTTGTGCATGGAGAAATTCTCTAAACATTCAGTAGTTTGTTTGCATTAAATTGCAGGAGCAAGATGTCGAGCGACGCTGGTTGTCAGACTGATTTTGGGGAACAACATGTAATGTTTTTGTTAGTTTTACAAAGCAAATGGGTGTAAATAGTCCTTTCTGTGTGCCGCACCTTGCAAATCACAGCTTTTCCAGAGATGATGTGTACCTGTATGACTGCCAGTCAAATAGGAGTTATTACACTAAATTGTTCCACTGGAAGAAAAATCTGCCACAAATATTTTTCATAAAATCTACCTTCCTCTCTTCCTGCTCCCTCCTTTTTTATATCTTTTTTTTTGCAGATGGAGAACTAAGAGGTCCGTATAACTTTAGCCAAGTACTTTATATATATATATATATATATATATATGTATATGTATGTATGTATGTATGTATGTATTTATTTATTCATCTATTTATTTATTTATTTCAAAATATAACTAATGGAATTGCTGTTAAAATATTGTCTTAGATATACGGTTAATTTTAAAATCCTTATTATTATTATTATTTATTTTCTCACTAATGCCATCTGTTTCAGGGATCAGTGTTCTGGCTCAGTATCGAGTCCCACTGACAGACTTCTGTGCAAAGCCATGAGTAATGAGACGAGGTCATTGACCGTCTCAAACTTGCACCGTCTGCAAGAACTCTTCACATTCTTTCTTTTTTTAAACCTCATTTCTTCAAGATGGACTTCTTTTTTTTTTTCAAATTAACATCAGCTTTGTCAATCAAAATGATACATTTTTACAGTAACCAGAACTATTACATTTTGCAGGTTTTGTTCAGACTCATTTTCAATGCTTTTGCTGGAGGACATTTCATGTATGGTGGCTCATTTGGATTTGAAAACTCTAATTAATGGAGAACCTGTCCTTTTAGGTGAAAGACTATTTGTCTTTTGTTTGATACAAAAATAATGAAGAACCATGTGGCTTTAGGAAAACATGTAATTAGATTAAAATGTCATCTGAGGACATGAGAACCTGGACATGAGAACCTGGAGGATGCAACAGGAAAGATATTTAACATCCACATCAAAAGGAGGTGGTGACATTTTTTTTGACAAAATAGAATTATTTTTGTTTGATTTGAGGATTTTAAAAAAAATCTATATTTCAGGTTGTAAAATTTAGGCGAAAATAGCATTACTGGTTTATTTAGTAATTTAATTTTGCAAAGGGGGGGGGGGGATAAAATGGATATGATGCATGGCCGTTAATGTAACAGCTCAACATCCTGGCTTTTGAATTGCTCCCAAATGATATTACTTATGGTTAATTGTTTTTTCAGATCTTGAGGAAAATAAATGATACAATTACACAATCAAGAGGAAAGAATGATGAATCACCTTGAAAGGTGTAGACTAAACTTTATATAAATCTAAAAGTAAATCTGCAGTAACTGTAGATCTCAATGGTTTGTTGCACCTGCCAAATATCATGAAATAAGAACTGTCATTTAAAAAGGAGAGGATTATAATTACCACCTCCAAGGTGATTCAAGTTTTGAATGTGGTTTCCAGTCAGCCAAGTCTAAATACTTGAAGCACTCAGAGCGCAGACCTCCGCCAAGCCATTGTAATTTCTTTTTGCCAATGATTAGGCATTATTTTTGAGATACAAGCTCTAATGGAAAAATTATCTATATAACAAAGAATCCTTTAAAAGAAATCCCTGGATCCAGGTGATGAGCTATATCTCCAAAATCTAATCACTTGCCCTTTCTATTTCTGATATTGACTATCTATCTATCTAGCTATCTAGCTATCTAGCTATCTAGCTATCTATCTATCTAGGCCCTATAAAAAGTATGAAAATGACAAACTATAGAAAATTTCTACAATCATTGATTATACGGGTGTGATATCGGGTCAGATAGCAGCCATCTCTGCTGTAAATAAACAGGCAGACATTTACATTTTGGACTGATGAAGATGAAGCCATTTCTCAGCAAAAATATACTGAAGTCCATCAGTTAAAAGTCAGAGGAGCTCCAACAAACAATTGGTTATTTTAGCTTTGTAGAATGCTGTTAACTTTCATAATTTTAAGGATTATATATTTTTATTAAAACTTCATGAGATGCACTTTTTTAAAGCTGCAACATCTAAGTTTGGTGACTCCGTTTTTTTTTTCCAGGGGTTTCATTTATGCAAGATACCCAAACTTTCAACGACAGGTTTAATGCCATTTCTTTCATGTTGGAGAGAAAATGCTTTGCTCGGCTCTCGGCACGCACTGCAAGCTCTTCTACAAGCTGCAGTGTTCCTCTGGAAAAAAGAAAAATGTATTCATGAAGTTTGGATGATGGCACATTATGAGGAAAGACTCAAACAGAGCTATAAAAAGATAAACGCATTGCTGACAAATACAAACTGCATCCGTCCTCTTTATGTTGTCTCGTACCGGGCGATGTGTTTTTATTGATCAGCTGCTGCTGCTGCAAGATCAGAGAAGACAGCTGACAACATATGAAGCCTTTCATGTTCTGCCATCTACGGGGCTCCATCATTACAAACGACCTGCACCGCAGAGAGCGAGAGGGGCAATAAAATGAAATGAACCTGAGGTTTTACCATTTTCAACCTGAGAAACGGTGTTTACAGCATTCCAAGCATTTGGGGAACTTGTAGACTCTTCAGAGGTGTCTGCAAATTAAAGCAGACAAAAGAATGAATAAAATCCTGCCACAAGGCGTGTGTATCTCTAGTACATTAAAGCACACTGAATGTGTGGTTGTAGAAAGTGAAGTGACAATTATCTCATTGCTCTGAGCTCTGCTGCTCAGATTTGTCAGACTGAAAGGGATGCATTGTGGCAGAACGTGGAGTAGGGAGGGGGGAAAAATAACAGAATAGAAAAACAAGTTGCATTCATCTCTGACGGCACTGGGAGCTGAGAACATTCAGGCCATCTGCCACATACATAAACAACCTAGCTGTATTGATGAAGATGACGCAGATGTGTCAGCCTGGAGTTGGATTCAACAACAAAACTATCAGAAAAGCAGCGGAAGAGGTGTAATGAGGAGAATCCTGGAGAGAGGTGGCTGTCGAAGTTACTGCTGTTATACATTTTTCTTTTATTCAAAACTTGGAATATCCACCTTTTTGTTTTGAAGTCGGTGCGGGGAGAGGCAGAGTTGCCAGTTCTGACCACCAATGACAATTTAAACTTATCCTGAGTTTACCCTTAAGGTAAACTCCCGGACAGTCCTCTATTGTTGTTGTTGTTATCATTATTATTGTTATCATAGTAGCAGTAGTGCAATTTTCCTCTGCGATTAAAAGCATTTTTCATTCTTCATAAATGAAGATGACTTGACAGAAGCTCATTTCAGCCGCTTGTATCCATGATTTCATTTTTTTTATTAAATCTCATGGCCTTAGGTGAGCGTTGCTAAACAAACCAGTAAATGGAAAACTTTGCCTTTTGGACTCAACTCTCTCTTCACCTCAATGGACTGGTTTCCACCCTTATTATATGACGAAACCCCAGTCTGTCTGTCCTTCCTGAGCCCTCTAATGGTTTACTTTGGTTTTATTCCAGAAGGGAAAGCAGGGTCCGGGCCAGGTAGTTCTTGGTCTTGGTGAAGGAAGAACTGTTGATTTGAACTTGGGATATCATCAAGCGGTGGAAGGAATACTTAAAGGATTTCCTTTGTCCTCCACTGAGGAGCTAGATTCGGTAGACAAGCTCATCAGGTCTTCCAAGTAGTTAAAAGAAACCCTCTAGCTGTATGGGGCCATGGATGGACGAGATTCGCCCCATGAAACTCGAACCTCTGGATATTTGGAAGTCACCCCTCTTTAATATTGCCGGCGAGGCAACAAGCTATCCGACATGTTGAGTTGCATAGCGTCCTCTCTTTGGTCCGTTTGCTTTCCCACTGTCAGCATAACGAACCAAAGTTCACTTGCAAGCAGATCGAATTGCGATTCTACTTACACAGTTTGTGTAACATTGAAAATATTTTGGAGATGAAAGTCCCGTCATGTGTACACAAAGAGGATTTCACTATTGGTTGTTTGGGTGGCCAGAGGATCTTCACCCCTACGTTTTATCATTGTGCTTAAATATATCTAACGGGGTCTGACATAAGTCTTTCATGTTTACATCACTCGACAGCGGTCGGAACATTTTCACTCAACAGTGTCTCATTTGACAGAACAACAAAGCGCTTATTGTGCAGGATAAACAAAGATTAAATGACCACAAACATTTCTTTTCTGGTCTAGAGCAGCCCACCATCTCAAAAGGATATGGTGAATGCTATGAATTCATGCAATGGCAAATTTTCAAAATCCATAGTTATCAATGTTTCCTTTTCAGGAAATGGTGGATGAAATACCTCCTTGGTGTTTGGTGATGTATACTTAGAATTGTAGGTGAAGCAGCAAATTAATTTTTCTCTTTTTCTCTTTGATCCACATTCATTTCTTTGTTAGCTGTTGTACCGCTCCTTGTTCTGACTGCCAATCACTAACTTTGATCAAATCCTTGAAAACATCTATTTGTTCAAATGGACTGCCTCTAAATCTGAATAACACTTGTATTCATCCATCCATCTATTTTCTACCTCTTATCTGAGGTCAGGTCATCGGGGAAGCAGTTTAAGCAGAAAGTCCTGACTTCCCTTCCTCACTTCTTCCAGCTCATCTGGAAGTATCCTGACACATTCCCAGACCAGCTCAGAGATGTAGTACCTATATCTTGTCCTAAGTCTTCCCTGGGGCGTCCTCCTAGTGAGACATGCCGGAATATTTCACCAGAGAGGCTTCCAGAATGCTTTCTAACCAGATGTCCGAGCCCCCTCATCTGTCTCCCATCGATGTGGAGGAGCAGCAGCTCCACTCTGAGGGCCTCCCAGATAGCTGAACTTCTTATCCTGTCTCACAGGGAGAGTCCAGCCCTCCAAACTCATTTCAGCCGCTTGTATCCGTAATCTCATTCTTTCAGTCATCTGACATTGCTGCAGGGCCAGTTCTTCTTAGCCTGGATTGAGGACAGGATGTGCCAGATCTTTAGGTTTTTCAGTAAGTACTTTCTTCAAGTAAAACTATAAAATTAAGTCACTTAAACGGTCTGAAGATGCATGTAAACAAGCCGTCTGTCCATGCATATTCACTGATTCAGTGTGCCTGATTAATAGGGGAGGGGACCAGTATCTGTTCTGGAAATAGGCTTGAATTAGGGCCAACAATATATTTGATAATATTTTGGATAGCTAAAGAAAAGATATACAATTTGTGGCTGGGACTCCAAGCATTGATTATGTCTGAATGAAAACCTTAAGAGAATATAGGTTTACTTAGGCACGCTGCAATGAAATGGATGTCCTTACCTCTATCTCGTATAGGGAGGATCAATATATTGAAGATGACTGTAGTGCCTTAATTTATTTATTTATTTAAAAATATTCCATTGGCACCACCTCCAAATATTTTTAGTAAAATCTTGATTCTTTTTAGAAGATTCATATGAAACAAAAGCCCTAAAGTCTTCTTGTCCTCGCTGTCTCTACCATTTGATGCAGGGGGGTTAAAACTTTTATGGCAACACAATTAAGAACAAATATTATTTTCTGCAGGAAGCAAACCATTGCATATATCTATTTGGCTGAGTATATTTAAATAAACCTACTCATCATCCTGTAGTTTTTATCATGATGAATGTCTGGCATGTAGTAGTAGAATACATGAAGATTAATAAGCCATTATCACGGTACTCTCAATCATCTTTTTCTAGATGGATGGAGGGTTTAAAATATGGACAAATAGAGGAATAAACAAAATAGAAGACCTCTACAAGGATAACATTTTAATGACTTTTGAGGAACTGACTCTAAGATATGACATCCCATAAAACATTTTTTTTTTAAAGTTCCTGCAGGTACAAAATTGTATCCCCCATAATGAAAAGCAGATAATTAAACTCCTGAATTTCACCTCTTGAGAAAATAATTAGAGGATCCTTATCTCAAGGGCTTGATTTCATACTTGTACAACTGGTTAGCACAAGACTCCAGTGAGACTTCAAAAAGCAGAAGACTCCAAACATGGTGCACAGATTTAAAGGAAACTATCACTGAAGATGAATTAATCTCAGAATACCTGGCTAATGCAGAAAATGCATTACCCCGTCAAACTAAATGCATACAGTAATATACCAGACCCATGTTTTAAATGAGCAAGGGGCATTTGTACATTGTATTTAGGAAAAAAAATACAAGATTTTTGGAAGAGGAGTTTGAAGAAAAATCCGGATCATCTTATCAGTTAATATTCCACTGCATCTAAAATTGATATTGTTGCATTTGGACCCAACAAATGTAAAACTGAGACTGTACCAGAGTGAATTAGTGGATTTGGCCATAATATAAGAAAAAGGGCTATACGTAATGAAGAAATGTGGATTCCATTGATACTGGCACATGGTTAAAACTAATGGTTCAATACAAATTAATAAAATAAAAGAATAACATGATACTATATGATCACATTTGGAAACCCTTTAACTCAGTTATAGAACAAGCAGATGCCGGGGAATTTATAGAGTAAGGAATTAGAGAAAAAAGGAAATATAAATACAATTAAGATTCATAAAGGCGGTATGGAACGTTAAGAAAATCTGGTATCTTTTATCCTTTGTTATATAGGCTATACATATTTGTGGAACACAAAGTTTTATCGAGGTAACATTGTTGGAAAAAAACCCAGTTTACTTTTCTGTCTGCCCCCCCCAGTTGTCTTATTGCTGTTTCTGTTTTCTGTGTGTGTATAAACATCAGATTTTTAAAGGTGATAAAAATTCTGGCACTTAAATGTTACATTATTGAAAAATATTAACATTGTAGAAATACATCTACAATAGATTAAGTTCTACACAAGCCCCATAATAACTCACTTGAGTCAGGTATGTAGTAGCAGGCAGGCATCTAGAACCTGCAAGCCAGTGGCCCTCGAGGACCGGAGATGATCAGTGTTTTGGATGTTTACATTTAACACACTTGGCTGAAAAAATCTGGCTCATTAACAGGGTTGCAAAGGACTCGATGAGGTCCATTAACATCAGATGTATTAAAGTAAGGAAAACATCTAAAACATGAAGGGCAGTGGGATTGAAACACACTAGTGTAGCCTATCCTAAATTAACTTTTTTCAGAAAGGCAAAAAGACATTGATACATGTAGAAATGTTTGTATGAAACGAGCTGCTTTCTTGATTAAGAAAAGTTGAATTTAAATTCATAACAAATGTCTACAGAAATCTAAAAACAGTAAATTGTCTGGGTTTGAACAACAGAAGAACAAAAAATGCTTTGCACAGTTAAATTTAAGTAGTCAATGAATTTTAATGACTCACTAATCATAAGACTGTGGAAGGAGTGTTTCATTATCCCTATTCTTTTATCTGATGGTATGACTATAAAACAGAATGTATTGTTATAATTTGCTGTATCTTGCACATTCTTTATTTCTAATTTATCTAAAGGATCTTTATTTGGTTTTTCATGCTGTTGCAACAACGCACATTTCCACATTGAAGCATAAATAAAAGTATTTCTCTCATTTAATGCTCAAGTGTTGGATTTTTTTGCCCAATTACAAATGTATAACAAAATTTAGGAGTAGATTTTTGCCAGTGTAATTTTTTTAGGCGCAGGCAAAAGAGCTGTCCAAGTTCAGCCAGAGGCATAAGCTGACCAATTAAAACAGAACACTTGAAAGATTTCTTTTTAAAATAACTCCTCCTCATGTACCATTAATTCCCTCCAGTCCTTATGCTCCCACTTCTTTCCAGATATGCTTCTGCCTCCTCACCACTGAATCTGAACCATTTCTCTGCTGAGTCTGATGTCTATAGTGACTTGCAGCAGGAAGCAACAAAGCATAAACTCAGTCCGGGTGTTTGGCAGGGAATGAAGGTTGGCAGCAAACACCCAATAAAACATGTCTGTTTATTCTAATAATGCATGCTTAACAGGAAAGGAAAGCCTGTAAACACCTTCAACATTAGTGAGTTTCTGAATGATGACCATTATATATTTTTTTTTCCGTATGTTACTGACATATAAAGATGTTGGTCACAGTGGGCATTGCAGCCATCTCGGATTCTGACTACATGATAACAGTTTGATAAATTGAAATACAAAGTGTGGAAATGCAGGGGTGGTACAAACCTGGTAAGAAATCTCTTGATGAAACATTCAAATATGTGCAGCTGAACAGTCAGACTCACTGAGGGCTCCCACATGGTTCTATATTGGATCCAAAGTTATTTTGTACATTATTACCTCTGCCAAGGCGGATGTTTTCGGCGGTGTACATCTGTGTGTCTGATTCTTTACTATTGGGAGATGGGGGATAGTTTTGCCATTACTGCTTCTAACTCAACAGATAATGTCCAGAAACACTGGCAAAAAAAAAAAAAAATCCAAGATGGCAGATGTTTTAATCTGACATTGTTTGACCTGGATCATGTCGATATGCTGGATCTGGTGACCCAGAAGGTTTAAAATATAGGGGGTACTTGCCTAACAAGTACATAAAAGACACATGGAAAGTTGGGTTTGTTTTGGGAGGTGTGAATGTGCGACCGAAATCTGATGCGCATCAAAGAAGCACCTAAAACCGTTGGTCTTTGTTAGCTTCCACTGAGCCAAATCCAGGAAGCAGAGTACAATTTATGTGGCGGTAACTTCAGATTTCCTGCATCAACCAAAAGTTAAGTGAGTTTTCTTGTTCATTTTGTCTTGTTTCCTCCTTCAGTAATTCTCGATGGCGCAGTGCCTCTGGCGAGGAGGAGAATCTTATTTAAAAGGTTGGGTAGGTGCAGTGCAGTGCATAAAACTCAGACCGGCTGAATGTTGCAACCCCCAAATGCAGGGTCCCCAATCATACCACATGTAGCAGACTATAAGGTATGAAAATGACCTAAGATAAGCCATTATGCTATAAAGTTTCCATATGTAAGTCCTTCCTGATTTCCTATTTGTTCATGAACATGTGCTTTTACCTAATATTGCGACTTTGATCATTTGTGGATCAAAAGCCCTGATTACTCATAAGTACATGCTATAAAACTTTTCCTCATCTTTCCAACGGGGACACGCGGGATTTGAGTAAAGCACTTTCACACAATCATTAGAGCTTGACCTAAATTAACGAGGACAACTGGCTAATACATAGATAGTAATACTAAAGCTGTTTCCACTGCCGTGCACTTTTTTTCCCCCTCACACTTCACTGACATTTGCAAACGCACCCCTCCATCTCTAATTCCCCCCCCTTTTTTTTTGGCTTTCAACTTTCAGCTCTTATATTCCACTCCCTTCTTCTGCTCCTCTTTTTTTATTTTATTTTTTTGTCCATGCGGCTGCAGCGCTCCCACCCAGCTGAAAGCCGGCCTTTGAGCCTCTGTGCCCTACGGTGGCTTCAAGTAAAATAGACTGAGTCTTAGAAAGATGTGTGAAATCCCAATGACTGCCTGCTGCCCTAAGCCTTCAATCCAGTCATCCACTGTTTAGTGTCATTGTGTGGATATGCTTCACCCTCAGGAAACATTCATAATTGATAGGTTTTTATGCAGGGAGCTTGCCTTGTATATTGTTTTAGACAAGTGAGACCTGTCATTGTCCGTCTTTACTTGTTGTGGTGTTGTCATCTCTGAAGCTTGTTCTTGGGTTTTGGAAGGGGATACTTTTTCTTCAGAAGCTGGATAGCTTTCACCCAAATCTCACTCTTTTCTGAGCAAATAACTGAAAGAATAAGAAGATACTGCGGGAATTCTGCCCCAGAGATTTCATTATACAGTCCAAGCTGAACGCCTTGTATTCAAGCAGCATAATACTCTTTTGTTAAAGTTTTCAAAGATTTGCAGTGATGGGTGAAATTAATGAGCATCTCCTCTTAAGATAATGCTCTGTGCATGTAACATGAAGGGTGTTGTAAAAGAAATATGTGATTTTTTCTTTTTTGGTCAGAGGACTGAATAAACTGTTGCATTTCTTGGATTTTACAGCTTCCTTTTAAAACCTTCTCACTCAACATAAAATTGCACACAATTAGACAAAACATATGGTACAGACTGTGTGCTGACATGGTGTCATCCCTTGATATATGGATGAAAATGCTGAAAGGTTCTTGCATATTTCAGGCACATCAACTTCAAGTGCACTTGCAATGATCCTAACTCTTGAAAAGACGCGTTGACTTTTGCTAGATTTAATGAAGCAAGGCCGGGAACATTTATACAGAAACTTTCCAATGATAATGCAATGTGAAGTGCTTCAAAAACAAACATGAATCAATAGTCCAAATTTGATTCACTAAAAGGAAGCGGTAAACTGAAGATCTGAGATTAAAAATCAAACTTAATTTGGTGCAGACCTTGGAGCCATTTCTTATAAACTTTACAGAAACCTGAATGTTGCCTCCAGTATGTTTCTCTGGCAACAGTAAAAGCTGCACTTAACATAAAATAAAGGTGTGCTTTACTTTATTTCTGATCTGAAAGCAACACCACACAAGTTTCCAACCTTAAAACTCTGTGTTTCTAATTCATTTTAAAAGTACACTGATATTCATTGTGTCCCCTCCTGGAGCCATTGTTGCCCAGCAGGGTTCTGAGGGTGAGAAACCACATTTCACAACTTTTCTTTCCACCCCGGGGCATCATGTGACCGCTGTGTCATACTTTACAGCACCATTGTATCAACACGCACCATGGCTGATTCAGCAAAGAATCACAGAGGAAGCATAGAGACAAGAGTCAACATCAGACTGAGTTTTACTGCCTCATGCAGGGGTACTCAAGTCCAGTCCTTGAGAGCTACTATCCTGCAACTTTTTGATTCAGCTCAGTGACTGGATGCAAAATGGATGCTGAATTAGCCTTCGTCTGCTCAGAGGACCTTTTTATCTGGTAGCTTTGGTTAGAATTTCTTGAAATGAAAAATATGACTTCATTTTGTTTGATGAAATGCTGGTCATTGTTGTTATACAGGAAATCTTTACAAAGCATAAACATGTTCCACACAAATGAAAACGGTTCGTTTTAAAATTTCTATTTTCCAATTGGCTACAAAATATAGATCCAGAAAAGACTCGTGCCTGCACTTTGTCACTCTTCAGTTGAAAGCAGGGTTGAAATTAGACAGGTGTTTTCAAGGGCAACTTCCAAAGTCACGTGCATGCACATGGACCATTTATTAGCTCGCAGAAGTGCGGTTAAAAACAGGGTTGCAACCAAAAAAAAGACTGAGACTTCTGCAGCTGATACAATCAGAAGCATCTCATATAAGGACGGAAAGTACTTATAAAAAAAGCATCAAATTAAGTGGCGGCCGTTGGGCGGTACACAATCAATGCTGCTATCTACGGTGCACGAGGCCTCCTGAGTTTCTGCTCCTTTTGATTTTTAATTTCAACATGCTTTCATGAATTTCCTCTTCATGCTTTGTGAAACTTTGTGTCAGGGTAGCACAATAAATATTTCACAAATGCATTGAACTGAAGGAGGCGAGCTGATTGACGGGTTCGGCTCGTCTCTTGGAGGGACAGTAAGAACGAGAGGCAGTAATCCAACACGCACTGCTGGGATTTCACATTACGACTTCATGCCTATACTCCCAATTATTTGCTGCCAAGGGAATATCAGACTGACACACACCAGGGGTCCCTCTGCACTTGAATGTGTGTGTATGTGTCTACACACACAGGGCAATTAGGAGATTGATGGCAGTTGATGTGGCTGGTTGGGGATAAGAGAACGCACAGGCTTTCTACTCACCACTCAAACCAGTCACCATCAATCGGCTAATTGCTTTACGCTTCAACTCACTGAGTTTGAGGATTGAATCACTATTCAATTAGAAAATGGAACCCATGAACCCGGCACAGTCACAAATGCACCCACTTTCTACTATTTGTCTCGGCCTCCTTGGTAGCCATGGTGATGGTAAGGTAAATGGGTGCATGAGGAGGAAATAATTAATTGATCACATAATGATCAGTCTTATGATCAATCACATAAACGTGTAGTGTTGGGCCAGCGGAGTATTTTCCCGTTGATCTGTCTGGAGCTACTCAAGAGAGCTTCTTCAGAAGTTTTACATTTTCAAAGAACTGTACTGTATCAGCTTGTTCTTGCATACTTCGCTACTTCACTTCAACTTAACCTCCAAACAAGCTCTACGGCAGTTATCAGGTTAATCAGCTGATTGGAATCCGATTTAAATGTACACTAGTTTGTAAGTGATTTGGTGTTTTTCAAACAAATGTAAAACTTTGTCTATAGTGTAATAATTTACCGCTTGTCAGTGTTTTTCCTAAAAATGTGAGCCCAGACATAACTACAAGCTAGTCTTAAGAAATTTTATCTGTGAATAATTAAAACTTAAACCATATTGTAAATCAGGCTTTATAAAGTGTGTAACCAGTGACATCAAATGACATTATTTCTCTTAATCTTTAGAAAACAAACAGTATTGTTTGTTCCTTTTTATAAACTTGTCAAAGAGTTTTTATATAGTGACCAATGGAATATAGAAGGGTGCACACCAGGGATCGGTCCTGGGCCCACTTCAGTTTTTTTTTTTATAGAATAGTCAAAATAGTCAAAATTTCTCTTAATAGTTCTCACACACATGCAGATGATAGTGATGTACTTTTCAGTATTAACACTACATCAAGCTCTTTCAGATAAAGCTAGTTTTGTTTTGCTATCCAGTATTCCTGTGCTATCTAAAACTTGCTCTGAATCTGAATGACAATTAAATGTAACTCAAATTTTCTCAAATGCAAAATAAAAGCTTTTAGCTCTGCTTTTCAGGGCTTTGTGATTAAGATGATTACTTGAGAATTCTTATCCATGGTTCTCTTATATCCCTCACATCTGGTGATGCTGTTGAAATTCTGTTTTCTTGTTAGAATAGTCTTTCTTTCAAGAATAGTTAGACAAAAATGACAAATAGTTGTTTAACAATATTTTTTGCTGTAATTACATGTAGGGTAGGTTCAAAAGTGCACATTTCAGAAATTGCCTTATCTTTATGTATCATTCAGAAGATGGGGACAGCACTTGCAGACTTTCATTTTGGCAGGTGTAGGTCTGTGTCCTTTCTGATAAGGTCCTCTGTGCAGAGCCAATATTTCTTGAGACTGAAAAGTCTACAGAGGGAATCATCTCAAAAGTTAAGGGCACAGCATGAATATAAATTGAAATTTTTCTTTTTCTCTTCCATTCGTATCCCTTTTTTGAAAAGCTCAGATCAAATGAAAGACAACTGTTTACCCAAATATATGCAAGTGAACAACTCTGTGTAGCAACTTGGTTATTGCATCATAATTGTGAAAACCCCCCAGATAAATCCTGCCTTATATGTGGCTCATGTTTGGAACATCAGTCACATGGTTATTTATGCTTCATCAGTTTAGTGTCACAGCTGTAGTGACAATTTTTTAACAAGTTATAGTGTATGCTAGTTGCAAGAAATGTCTAATTTTCTTAAGCAACTGTAGCTGCAGTCAATTCTGATGCGAATAATTCTTTTACAATTTAAAATGAAAAACGTTTCTTTTTAAGACGATACCAGTATGTTACATTCAAGCAATACAGCCATTTGGAAAAGAAAATGCACCTTTTATCATCGTCTTCATATTCAACTGTCATTGTCACATCCGTCCATCCGTTCCCATAGTTGTCCATCCATCATCATCACTGTCTTAAATTTAGGTGTATTCAACTACAGAGAACTACATGTTTGCTATCTGGGTCGTTGATGCCAATCAATCTGGGAGGGGACACAAGGCCATTTCTAAACTATGTGGAGTCCCTCAATCTAGAGTGAAATTATTCCCTTGTGGAAAACTTCCAAGACAGCAACCAGTCTTCCTAGGAGGTCGTCCCAGCAATTTCAGCTCAAGGACAGACCATGCAATGCTCAGAGAAACTGTAAAAACTAGGGATGGGTGATATTGTTTTCTTTTCATTGCAACTTTATTCCCCAAAACTCTCCAAAATGAAAAATCCCGTGTGATGGAGTTAGAATTAACTAATTCATGCAGTGCAGGGGTCCGTGATGACCAGGATTCAGAAACTCTACAACAATGTGAGACTAGCATCATTGAGAAAACATTTACTTGAAGTTGTTATTACAGGTGGCCTTATAGCAGGGGTGCCCGACTCCAGTACTTGAGAGCTACTATCCTGCAACTTTTAGATGCATCCCTTCTCCAACACACCTGAATCAAATGGCTGAATTCCCTCTTTCACATGTCATTCAGCTCTGTAGAGGCCTGGTAACGAGACATTTATTTGATTCAGGTGTGTTGGAGAAGGGATGCGTCTAAAAGTTGCAGAATAGTAGTTATGGAGGACTGGACTTAGACGCCCCTGCTCTAAAGTATAAAATACCATGTGTTGTCTTGCTTAGCTTGTACTTTTAAGACTCAAACAATAGTGTTAACTGTTCTTTTTTCACATGACTTTGTTCACAGCAATAATAATAATAAAAAGGAACTCATTCACCACTCAAGTGCAAAAAGTGATGGTTTTAAGTCCTGCGCTGGCTGGCCTCTGCTAGAGTTTGATTAACCAACTGCTTGTGGCAGATGGTGAAAAATGGAAGTCTCATCAAAAGAACGCGCCAAATATTTTTTGAGTGTCTGTTCTTTTCTAAACGGTGTCTACAGATAACCTCCCAGATGGTTCTGTGTGCAAACCATCTGGTGCATCAGGTTAAAATAATCATCCCCCACTGAACTTATGGGAGGAAATTTCCCTTTTTTTAAATTACTATTTTTAGCCATTTATTTCTGTAGGGATCAAGGATCGCCACTTTCCTGCAGGTTTTAGATGTTTTAGATCCTTTACCCAACACAATGAGTAATCAAGAGGCTTGTGCAGAACTTAAGCTGTTGGAAAACCCTTTAATTTGAATCTGGCGTGTTGCAGCAGGGAAACATCTAAAACATGCAGGACACTGGACAAAGAGGTCCAAAGTTAGCCATCCCTGAGTTAAATATTTCTCTTCATTTCTCTCTGATGCTAACAAAAAGATATGGATGCTGCAGCTAATCTTTGTTGGTCAATCCAGTGACGAAGAACATTTGGGCAGCATCATTTTGTTTCTTTAATCATCACCTGTTGCATTTCTCAGAAAAACTGATCATATGTCACATTAATTCTGCCTCGCAAGGTGTCCATAATTTTGCACGACTTCCGACTTGCACTGTGATGAGGTAGAGATGTACATGTTCAGCCAGGACATTACTGTCGGTCCACTCTTGCTGATTTCTCAATGAAACTGCAGAAGTGCAAAAGGCCATTAGAGCAGTGAATTTATCTTTTCCTCCATTCACTGCCAAACACTTCAGACTTGTTGTTTTCCACACGCTGGGCATTTAACATAGCCCATTAAAACACTCAACCTGAGTGCAATTAAAATCACTTTGATCTATTTAAGTTGAGTAATGAGAGTAATGATAAGCCATAATAATAGCAGTGTGGATAGTTTGCTGATACATTAATCCAGAATTTAACCACGCTGATCAACCATCTACCTATAACTCAACTCTAGTTACAGATGTACTCTTCGCTTTTCTATTTTCTTTTGAGAAAACTGAAATCATTACACTTAATCTGACAGTGAAAGATTTATATGCACGTGTTACGGCTGCCTGCCATTTTGTGTAACTCTTTGTATTATCTTGCATGTTAATACCTGCAAACCATCACACCCCGG
>JBBBVU010000024.1:21286633-21320407 GCA_037177055.1 Atherinosoma microstoma | reverse complement strand
CTGGTCATACAGAGGCAAGGCATATTTACATTTGAATAGATGATAATCCCAGCCAAGAGAAGGAGGGGGGCGGGGGGAGAGACAGAGAGGATCAGAAAATCCACCTCAGGAACCAAAGGAGTGTACAGAAATCCCAGGGGCCCTAGTGTTAGCTCCTGCAGCTGAATTTATCAAATTTAAAATCATTTGTTTTAATTGTCTCTTTCAATTTCCATCATTCAAGGTTTTAATTGCTTTAAGAAAAACGTGTGTACACAAAATCTGAACAATGTGTGAGCTGCACGCACTCTCAATTAAAGTTTTTGTTCAGAAGAGGCAAACAAACACTTTTTTTCCCTCTGGCTCCATGTGTGTGGTACAGAAATGCCAGATAAATGGCAGTGTTTGATGCTCTGGGAATGAGACTTGGTTGCATTTTTGACCCTTTGTAGTAAAAGAACAGATTTTCTACACCATTAAAATGTCAGCCCATTCACCAGGAACATTTAACTTAGTTTATATGTTTCTAGGCAGCAGGACTCCAGTCGACCTGTCACATGTCAGGAATAATATACAAGCAACTGTCATATACGATGTGACCAAACCAAAGAAAAAATGAATGAGAGAGCATTTTAAATGAGAAGACAAGTTTTCTCCACTCTGTTGGAGCCATCTGCCAGCATCCTTGTTTGTTGCTTGATGAAACTGACAAAGCATGACTAAATGATTGTATTTATTGTACATATGGCATGTAGACGCAATACGATTATAGTTTCCAAAAATGTCAAATGGAAGCATATTTTCTGAGAAATTGGGTTGAAAAATGATGAGTGCAGCTCTGCTTTGCATCAATAATAACCATGTAAACATTTTCACAGCCGAAGGCTCATCTCATTTCTCTAATTTCAGCCTCCTCGCTCCCCCTATCCTCCTCGAGACCCAGAAATCATTTACAGCTAAATATTTTGGACATCTCGTGTATTGAAGAGGACTGGAGAGGGAGGAAGAACCCACGATGTCTGATGGAGGCGCAGCATGTTAAAGCAACACTACAAGTTTCTGACCTTGTGCTTCTGAACCAATATTCATTATGCACATTCCCGAGTCCCGAGGTTGAAAAACCACACTTCACGACCTAGTGCTCAAACCCAGGGCGTCACATGACTGCTGTGTTTTGCTTTACGGCACCATGTCACACACCAGCAACTGGATATACACATACTGGTTGTTTTGACTGCGCACTGTGGCTGATACAGCAAAGAAACCCAACAGCTCATTATCAGAGGAAGAGAGGACAACAAAGAGAAAAAGACAGAGTAAGAGATACGAAAAGTCTAAATCAGACTCTTGTCTCATTGTTTTGGTATCAAACTGACTCTCCTACCTTAAAGTGGCACCATGTAGCTTTCTAACCATGAAAATGTGCATTTCTGACTGGTTTTAACGACATATTGACATTTATTATTTCCATTACTGGAGCTGTCGCCCTGTAGCATCCTGAGACTGAAAAACCAGACTTCACATTTTTTTCTCCCGGGACTCACTTTAAAGTTTTGCTTTAAGCACTGCGTCACACGCTGGCCATTTTAACCGCGCACCATGGCTGATTCAAAAAAGAAACGCATTAGGACAAGACCAGAGGATGCAAAGAAATGAAATAGAAGGGGACAGTGCAAGCATTAAGGCTAAAGTCAACATCTGACTGACTTTTATGAATTGAGAGAACTCAGAGGAAGTCTGAGAAAATCTGCCAAAGTTCAGTAGTGCTTTAATCCAACACTATCCAACAATCCAACACAACACAAACTAAATAGTAACTTTTTTTCTTTTCTCACAAACATATTAAGTGTTTATCTCACAGGAATTTTTAGAAATAAAACATGATTGAAGAGGTTGAATTAAACTGTTTTACAATGACATTCTGCAGGACAGACAACCCAGCAGAGTGAATGAATGAATGAATGAATGAATGAATGAATGCATGCATGCATGAATGAATGAATGAATGACACCTTTTATTCAACAAGCCAAGAGGTCAACAACACACGTCAACATAAACAGTAAAACTACAAACATTAACAACAAGCAGACAAGAGTAACACAAGCTCTGCCTGCTGCTTCCACATTGTTTGTCATGTAAGATCGAGCAGAAAGCTTCAAGTGAAATCAGTTCAGACATTTCCAAGTCACTTAGTAGTCTGTTCCATGCTGATGGTCCTTTGTAGTATACGAGATTAACAGATTCATGTCTCAGAGAGCCAAATCTTTATTTTGGTTGGCACACCATGCAGTCAAATACATACGCGGAAAGACGAGGATCATACCAAGAAGGAAAAGGCCTCTTAGAAGACGGGGAGTGTAGTGGTACAGACCAGGTACACATGTTTTAGATGGCTTTGTTTTACTGATTTGGTGGTTTGATGGTTTTATTGTTTTACAAATTTTATTAATGAATTTACTTATTTTTCTTATCTTATCCCTTGTACTTATGTTTTTATTTTGAGTGATATCATTTTTAGGTCCCTGGTTTTTCCACTTTAGCCCTTCCTTACTGTGTCGTGGGTGGGTTGGGGTGGCTTGTTAATATAACAACCACTTTGGTTTTTATTATTTTTGTATGGCACTTTGAGTTACACACTGTATGAAAAGTGCTATATAAATAAAGATTGAAGAGAGTTGGAAGCCAGATTTAAATCACAAGTGTGTCAAGAAAAACTGGAGAAAGTAGTGAATCTGAAGTGTTGTAAAGTTCAGACTTTACTTTATCTGCTTGGTCTGTGTTCAGTTGTTCGTTTCAAGGTTTGATTGAAATATTACACATAACTATATTTTTAAAATAAAATAAAAAGCATAAATAAGGCTCTTATGATTTAGAAAAAAAAGCTTACCAACAAACTACTCATAATTGCAAAATTAGACTAAAATAGAAGCTCTGAGGGAAACTAAATGAAGAGCCATTTGGGAGACGAAAGAGCCGACTCTTTCAAGGGAGGCAGGTCAAAAGAGCCGAATCTTTAAAACTTCCCATCACTACAAGGGACTTCATTTATAAAAATCACAAGAGCACAGAGTATAACAGCCTCGAGTCTTGTGAAGATATTTTCCCGGACCGGATGTTTTTCCTGCGTACATTTAAAGATGGCCAGCCAGTTTTGGCCAGTTATGAACCCTGGAGCACAGTAATGCACAGGGTTTAAATATTGTAGATATGTTTGAAGCCCCATTAAAGCACATCATCATGATCAAGGAGAAGAAAAGAAGTTGTAAACACCATGTACTTCCTTACACAGACACAGGATCCATTTCTGGAGAGTTTAGAAGTTTAGATGGCAGGTTTTCAATGTGGTGGTTAAACGTCAAATTCAGGTCAAAAAGAAAACTTGGGTACTTAAAGCAAGCAAGGTTTCTCTCCTGATTATTTTCACTGTTGAATATTTGTTTTCCTTTAATTTTTCATGCAATCCGTCTGACAGGTCTGTCGCCAGAGTTATTTCTCTGGGACCAGATCTGTTATGATACTCTCCGTCTGACACAAAACAACTTTATTACTGAATGTACATCTTTCCTCCACACAGGAAATTAGAATTGACAGTTTTTAAGGCATTGGAAGTTATGTTTTATTTCTTTTAAGTCTCTGTGGGATTTATTTGTGTATATAATCATTGGACCAATAAATACAAGGTTTGTTGTGTACAAACCAAGGCCAATACAGTAGCCGACTGTGGCAGAAAGAGAAGTCTTGTAAGGCTGCAAAATGACATACTGCATAATAAAACCAAGGAAGAGAAAATAAGAACACAATAATGCTTTATTTCTCTGTGCTCCCTCTAATCTCTAGAGATCTTTCCCAACTACAAGTTAAAGGAAGGGTGATTTAAAACAATATGCCTCTCCAGTTGTTTCCTACATGCTATGAGCTCTGCAGTAGAGGATTATTTCTTCCTCTCAGCCTTTTTACTGCTGCTTACGCTCTGCTCTGCGGTTGTAACTGCTGCACGTTTGTGTAAAATGTGCTTTTCTTGTGCAAGGTCACTCAACAATGCCGCATCTTCTTCAAACTCTGGCTGTTAATTTGTGTTTCCTGCAGAACACAGTGGGTTTGTGGGTTTTGTTTCTGCCTTTTTGTGGCTGTAATTCAGCTTGCAAAGTGCAGTGCAGAAGTAAATCAACAGCTCCTGCAGCCTTGATGTCCCATAAAGCTCCCATACTCCCCAAAGCTGCCCCCATGAGTGTAGTTCACAGGCTTGCACTGTTCTCCTCCTCCCTTTCTGCAGCTTTAAGTACACATTTGTTCTCACCAGCTCAAAGAAAATCATCTTGCATCTTTCCTGTAAAAAATAAGCCATGTCAGTGAATACACTAATACTTCATTATGAATGGATCAGACTTAAGAAAACTGCTGAATCTCACATATACGAAACTTGCATGTGCATCATTCCTGACTGTTTTATCCCGTGGAGTGTAACACTGCAACATCCTCCATGATCACCATTTACATCCCGTTTCCTGCCATCACCTCCTCGCACAAGATGACAAATGACAAACTATGGTATGTGTGGTTGAAACAATTGTTCAGTTAGGAAAATGGGGGAAGATGCTGCAACTGCAGTGCTTTGAAAAGTAAAAAGAAAAAACCCCTGAACCCATCTTGAACTCCGAGAAGTATTTCTCTTCCTGCTTTTATTTTCGATTGTCCACATCTTTTATGCTTGCAAGTTCTACTTTTTCCCTTTTATTAGATTTTCCCACCAGTGTCCCTGCACACCTGGTTCTATAAGTTGATTACTGACCTCTGTATACGTTTCCTCAAGGCTTCCTTCGGGTCTAGCTGAGTCCTCTTTCTTCTTGCCTTGTTTTCATCTTTTCAAGCATTTGCCCTTCCAGAGCTACTGAATGCCATTGTTGCTAAGTGTCGTTTTGCAAGCACGATTACACAAAAACTACCAAGATTAATTTCATGAAACTTAATGAAAAGTTGGTGAAGAAGCAAAGAGCAGAGTCAGTTTCGGAAGATTCTGTAACTGAAGTTACTTCAGGGTTTCTTGTAAAGTCATAAAGAGGAGGATGAGCTTAGGATGAGATATGCATTTCAAACCTTGCTTTGGGATCACAAGGAGCTCAGTTTGCAGAGATCACTTGGTTAAGTTTGTAAATTGCTTTACTTCAGTTGGTTAGGATCCTTCTGTTACCTTCAGCTATGGTGTGGGTAAATTAAAGCTCATGGAGATAAAAGCTGTTATTGTTTCTTTGTTTTACTGTGATTGCTAAGCAAGAAACCAACAACAACACATGAGTTAAGCTCATTTTAACTTGACCTTCATTCTTTATGATGAACAGGATGCAGACTGGGCTCCTATAAGAATCTAAGCTGTGATGGAGTGAAACAAAACATACCATCAACATGCATGCTGCAACAGGAGGAGATATATTGCAGGATTTGTCATGACTGGTATTAATCCAAACTGTTTTCACCCATCCATTCTCAAAGTTTTTCGACTTTCTAGCTTTTCCATGCTTCCATCTGCTTCACCATGTAGACTCATGTAAAGCAGCTGATACTCTGACTTGCGTATTTTTCCAATTTAACTAAATCTTGAATAACATAAGGATCTAAGCTGGTTGGCCTATAGGTATCTAGTGTGTGAGACTTGAAAAGAAAACTTGGACATCATCTCACATCTTCCTTAAAACATGAGCTATTTGGCTTGTTTGCCCACCACTGGCTGTATGTGAAGTTGATAGTCATGTGGTTGACTGCAGCGTCGTTTTTACTAAACAGAGGGAGCTAAATACAAACTAGAAAGTGACTGGATGTGACCTTAGTGTGTATTTACTGAGGAATCAATGTTGCTGAATAAAAGAAACACTGATTTCTTTTCTGGGGGAAAAAATTGGTACCAGTTTAAGAATGTCACTTAGAGGAATTTGATGAGCAGATTATTGCTGCATCATGTTCCATTACAGTCTGAGGAGCTGATACTGTAGCGTTATTATTGGCTGTAATATAATGATGCATGAGCACGCCAGATGCTTCTCTTCCTCCCTGGTGGTCAATGAGCCACCTCTAATCTGACATCACGTGTAATTCCTTTGCTCTCAAGATGGGACTAAAAACCTGTGAAGCTACAACAATAAAGAGCTCGGATGGAAACGCAACCGATGGTCCATAAATGGCACATTTTTCTCTGTTTAAAGAAAACGACCTTTTAGAGGAGAAATTTTCAGGATTCTGAGTAGGATGTAGACACAAAAGAACATATGTTCCTTTTTCTTTTTATATTTTTTTATTTTCAGATATGAGCTTTTTCTTTTATGAACTTCCTGATTCAAAGGTTTGACAGGCATTTCAGTATTGATTTTGTATATTGGTGGTTGTTTTCAGTTGCTGTTTGGTTGAGTTTAGGCACACAAATGTAGAACAGGAGTAGGCAATCCGGTCCTCGAGGGCCAGAATTCTGCAGGTATTAGGAGTTTCCCTGCTGCACCACACTTGTGTAACAAGTCTGTTTATCACAGTATGTATTATAGTTGGGCTAATAAAGTTCAACTCAGGAGAAAAAAAGAAAGTGCATAATAAATAGCTGGACACAGATATACAGTGATCATAAATTGTATATTGTGAAATTCATAAATATATGTACAATATTTACAACAGTGCACTGTCAGATTTTCTAAAGTTCATAGCTGACTGGTTCTCGGTCCGGAGGGATTTACTCCATATTCCAACAGTCTATGAAGTCCACCAAAAAAAAGTGTGAAAGGGTTGGCGGGATGCAAGGAGACGGATAAATACAGATCCAGGGGGGGGAACCTGGTCAATTCCAAACACTGAAATGAGTACTTGAGGTGTGGCTTGCTCACAGTAGTGGCATCTGCAGCCGTAGTCTGTCCTGGCGTCCCACCCAACCAACCGGCACATTTCTGCCATCTTTAATCCCGTTTTGGTGCCGAAATCTCGCAAGGGCCGGCTCAAGTATCGCGAGACTTACAGCGTCACTATAGCAACGGTCAACAGAAACTCACTCAGGGAGGGAGATTAGAAGCTGGGCTACACCTGACTCAGACTTAATTAGCAGTCGTGTACACGTCTGAACATTTTAGTTACTATTTCAGTTGGGCCAGTTGGTTTCTGTAATTTCACCTCCAGCCTCTGGTGTAATCAAATTGTTGCCCCGGCCCAGAAAAAACATTTACGATGCTGCCTTGTCACTTTTTCAGGACGGGGACCAAACATGCATGAGTGAGATCTGGCAAATTTTAAGCATTCCTTCTTAGCTAAATGGAGTCTGTTATTTTATTTGACAATCTTTTAAAACTTAGTTTATTTACAGACTTTAAAGATGCTTTACGTAACTTTCCATCCTTAAAACTCTGCGTTATAAGACTGTCTTTTACTGGCTGGAAAGCTCAAAGTATTGGTGGGGAAAGAAGATGGATAATTAGCCATTGATAGGGTTGTATGGACTGCTATCTTCTGTATCTTCTTTAAGCATTTTTTAATTTTATTTTAGTATCTTGAATCTTAAACTTTTGACAATGTTCACCAAAAACTGTACTTTCCATTTAATTTTTATGTATTGAACACTAATCAGATTAGTCCAACTAAAACATACTTGCCATCATTTACTGCTGTCCATTGTAATTATTGATTATATTTATTAGATTAACAGGACACCTGGCAATTAGATGGAGAAACCATAAGGACCCTGAAATAAAGTTTCAGTTGGAAATAGATATTACTGAAATTGTTTGAGGTTAACAGCTTTGCAGTCAGCTCATTGTAATTTAATTTCACAGTATAGAAATAATAAAATGACATAACTCCTGTATCAGAGATGACTGGGCAATATTCTCTCACCATCTGAAATATATACATACACAACCCCAAAGTTTATTCTTTCCCTCTTATCTGCTCTCTGACACTCCATACTTCTCTCCGTCTGATCTGTCCGTCCCTCCCTTTCTTCCTCCTCCTGACACGGCCTCTCTCTCGCTCTCTCCCATTGATTAATTCCACTGGGTTGCCGTTTGATGCTTTTCAAGCCCCGTCCTCCTACCACCGCCCGGGGCTACGCGAGCGACCGCAGGGATACTGACTCAACGGATTGAAGCTTAGAAAGGGAGAACTTTCTTCACTAAAAGATCAAGACACTTCTTCCTCAGAGTTGTTGATTTGTGTTGAGAAGCTGCTCGGAGCCCTCAGTCTTCAGCAGAGAAGTTACTTTTTCTTTTAGCTTTTTACCCGCTTGACAGTGACACAGCAACATTTAAAACTATGGCCCAGCTGGTGTTGAAGACGAGCTGTTCTTTTTTAAGCTGTGGAGCTTTTATACTGCTTGAAACATGAGATCAGAACCATTATGTTTATCAGTCCTCTGCAACAGAGAATGAAGCTGTGTTCACCCCATCTATGAGACCATTCGACGCTCCGGTCATTGATCCATCCTCAATTGAGGCTCATTTTAAGCATTTTTTTGAGAACTGAATGTAGATACATTAATTCTAATTAATGAAAACTATACTTTGTATTATCATTTGATATTTATATATATATATATATATATCAGAGGTCGCGCTAGAATTTTTCTTTGTCGGTCATTTTGACTGACAGGCTCATAAANNNCAAAATGACCGACGGCCTTCAGATTTTTCCGTCATTGTTTGAAAAAACCGGTCAATGACGGAAAATATCCGGTTAATATAATGCTTTGCCATATTTGGTTATTTTAAAAGACAACACAAAGATCCTATCAGGTTCATGCATTCAAGCGGCTTCTTTTCACTGCAGTCTTTGATTGAGAGCCGAGTTTAAGGATTCTTGTTGCTTGTTTGTTTCTTTTAGAGAAGAAAAGACATAAAAGGTTTGATTGAAAAGGTCTGGCTTTTTGTGCAGGTTTATGGCACTGTGTTTTCAGATATGAGACATTAGTTGTCAGTCAGTTCCCTGTTCACAGATAACGGAAAATCACAGTTGATATGTTGATTCATTGCTTCATGTGAGTGGTTAGCAAATCGGTGCTGTTTAGGGCTGATATGATGTAGAAATATGACAATGTATCATTGAAACTGGTCAGAATGGGGAATTATGTATGCTTGAATGTTGATGTGTGGACATAATATAGTTGTACAGCACACTAAGCCAACTCTTTCACACCTCTGCAGAAATGTTGGTTTATTCATTACATCTATATTTTTGGAGATTTTTCCCAGATGAAAGCTTTTAAGCCTGAAACCAGCATCTCTTAATGTTTTCTGGGTGGTGAAAAGCTTCTGCCTGAGTTCTCAGTTTGTAGAACTACCACTCAGATCAAGCATACATACAGTGTTTTGAGTGGGTGGGTGCATGAGAATAAAAGTGAACAGTCCTCTGTGAGTGTTTGCTGTAGATCAATGTGGCCTTCACTCAGATGTGATGAGAATTCAATTTGAAACCATTATCAACTCAGTTTTTCATTTCAAGAGTTCATCAGCAGTTTTCTTCTGCAGTCTCTTTCCCCCCTTTGGTGACAGACGACCTATGACAGATGTATAATAATCAGACCTACCCATCAAACATGCGAGCACACTTGTTGCTCCTAGCAACAGCTCTCAATGGCAGCTGGTAATAAATTACTTTTCGCCTGCATTTGCATGTGAACGTGAAACAATGTTTGTGCACCCGCCTGCCACCGGGAGAATCAGTATTAATAACATGGGCCTTCCTGGGTTAGTATTTCATATTATTATAAACCAAGAAAGAGAGGGACGACAGTTCAGATTGCTTTTCAGATTCTATTGAGGTAAACTTAAAAGAAAAAGTTTTGTAAAACACTAACTGAGATGGAGTGCAGTGCCCTGAGGATTACCTGCACATAATTGCATGCCCGTGATTTTATGCAGAGATCTGATCTGAAGTCAGCTATAATGTGTGAATAATAGATGACTCCGGCTTAAGTTCTGCATTTTTAAGGACATTGTTGTTTGACAAGTGAATATCATGGCTGCTCTGCTGTGAAAATGCATAAGATCAAAAATCAAGAATCAATAATCTTTTATTGTCATTATGACAAGCACAATGAAATTTTGTGTAGCAGCTCTTGGCTTAAAACACAATAAAGACACATCAGATTCTTTTTGCAGTTAATCGTTTGCACATTGAAAGCAATTTCAGTCCTGAACATGCAACATCTACACTGGTTCATATCACATATTAGCTTAACAAAAAAGACTCAACAATCATAAATTGACATGTTGAAAACTGCCACTAATTTCACCATAATTTTAAGGTGCTACGTACCCATCCATGTTCACCCATAAAAATCTTAGCTTGCTAGCATTTTGAATAGAGTGGAAATGTCACCAAAAGATTTTTTTTTGCCACTTTTAACAAAAAGGAAACTGGGGAGTTAACAGCCTGAACCCCATTCAACCCAATATCTAAATTCTTTTATTTTACACACACAGTCATTCATGTTTGGTTAGGTTTAGGAATTAAAAAACAAAGTTAACAAAACAAAGTTTTTTTGTTAAAACAAGCCAATTCAATCCTGTCCCGTTGCTGTTAGTGGTGCATTTTCCCCTGAGTATTTTAAGGACTATATCTTAATGGTCCAGTAACCACCATGACCTCCCAGGGGACAAGCCTGTAACTATGACAACATGAAGGTATTCTGTATCCTGCAGGCTGTGTTGCAACTTGGAGTTAGCTGCAAGCTGTCTTTCAGGCAGGAAATCGGATCAATATCATCTTTTTTTTCCCCTTCAAAGTGCAGAGGTCATTCTCAGAGCCTTGATTTGATATGTTCAGTTTTCTAGAAAAGTTAAAAGGAAAAAGGCCACTATTTCAGCCCAGACTGGTGCAGCCTCAGCGAAAAGTAGGACTACTTTCCCACTGCACTGATATCAGCTAATGTTAGGGGGTTTTTTGTGTTAAAGGGTTTTCATCAGTGTCAAAATTATTAAGTTCTATCTGTCTGAGCCCAGTCTAACTATACCAACTACATAAATACTCAAACTCAAGCACTAAATGACAAATGCATTACATTTTTAAGCTGAGTCAGTGAACAGTGCCTGCTAGCTCCCAGATGTTAATGGTTAATAGTTGTGTGTATTTACGGGTTAGAGCCCAACACGTACAACCATATAATTAATCAAAGTTCTGGTTTACTCTTCCAGGCTTTAAGAAAAGCTTCAGATTCTTTAAGACTATGAAAGATGTAACCAAAAACCTTATACTGAACTTTCAAGGTGTCTTTCCCAGAGCGCACGCAGACTTCAAAGTCTTCCCAACATGGGCCTTTAAGCACTGCTATGAAATAATTTGCTCCTCAATATTCAAGGCTGCGGTGAGATTTGAAAGATTTAAAACGGACCAGTTTCCTGCGTCAGGCGCTGAAAAGAAGGTCATCGGTCTCTCTGAGGAGGAGAACAGTCTCTGTACTCCGAGGGGCTCTAAAAGTCTATCGAAATTTCGCGGATTTTATGTTTCATAATAAAAAATATTAACTGGGTTGCAACGCCTGAAAAAACTTTCAGAGAAGGCGAGAGTTGGCAGTTAAAAGGGCACCTAGATTTAAGGAGATTAGAAGTCAGGACTAAAGGATATTTAAAACTTTAATTGGTGGTCAGGAAGCTGATGAAAACGCAGCCACAGACCGAAGACCTCATTATTAAAGACTGTACAGAAAACTATTGATGATGTCATGTGGGACTCCAGGACACAAAAGATGAGGTCTGAAAAACAAATCATCTTAAATTCATGTTCACAGGGAACATTTCAGATATTATCCTTGGAATTATTTAATACTTGAATATTTTCAGTGAATAATGGCGTTGAGAGGATGCTTAATCAATAGAGGGACATAGAACACTGAAATGCACCCTGCAGTTATGTTTGTTAAAGGTTACCAAGTCTTGCATCATTGCACGACTCTAATATTTCCCCATGTCGTCCTTCATGATGTTGAAGGACGCTTTGTTTATCATTTGCATTTGGCTTTTTTACATTTTATCTTCACAGCAAGGGAGCTGTCATGCAGGTTAAATGGGTTGTGTCCACCAAAAAAGAGAAATCCAACACATTAGAAAGGATGTTTTAAGATTTGTATGTAAAGTTGGTTTATTGCTTAATTTCATGTTTATTATCAAACTGGCATTGACCTCAAAACCAAGTCTAGATTCAACAGGGTTTTGCCATAATCAGTCACTTGAATGAACCTCCTGTCTGCACAATACTGACCAAGTTTTAACTAATTTGTCAAATATACAGTAAACACACTGCCCACTTTATTAGGTTTACCTACCTAGGATTGGGCTGGACCCCTTTTTCCCCTCAGCACTGCCTTAATTTTTTTGTGTCATAGATCCAACAAAGTGTTGGAAACATTCCTCAGAGATTTTCCTCCATATTGACATGATAGCATCACACAGTTGCTGCACATCCATGATGAGAATCTCCCGTTCCGCCACATCCCAAAGGTGGTCTGTTGGATTAAGATGTGGTGACTGTGGAAGCCGTTGGAGTACAGTGAACTCACTGTCATGTTGGGTGATCTGAGCTTTGTGACTTGGTGTTCTTAGCTGGCAGGAGTGACACCCGGTGTGGTCTTCTGCTGCTGTAGCCCATCTGCTTCAAGGTTGGATGTGTTGTGTGTTCAGAGATGCTATTCTGCATACTTTGGTGGGAAAAAGTGCTTATTGGACTTCCTGTTGCCTTTCTATCATCTCCAACCAGTCTGCCCATTTTCCTCTGACAACAAGGCATTTTGGTCCAGACAACCTCTGCTCACTGGATATTTTCTCTTTCTCAGACCATTTATCTGTAAACCCTAGAGATGGTTGTGCATGAAAATCCCAGTAAATCATCAGTTTCTGCCAGGTTCAAAGTCACTTAAATCCCCTTTCTTCCTCATTCGGATGCTCAGTTTGAACTTCAGCAAGTCGTCTTCACCATGTCTACATGACTGAATCATGTGTTGAATCACTGCCATGTAATTGGCTGATTTAAGATATTTGTGTTAACAAGCAACTGAACAGGTGGACCCAATAAAGTGGCCAATGAGTTTAGATTAATGCAGTTTATAGTTCAGATGGAAGTTTAATTACACTTGAAATATCTCTATGAACAGCACACTTTCAACCCCGTGAGTAATTCAAATAAATGTATTTATTTATTTTATTTTAAATTAACCAGATTTGATCTATAGTCCTTTTTATTATTTGACTGTTTTCATGGTTTATTTTTGTAAATTTCTTGGGATTAACATTGTTTTGATTTCATTTTTACAGTTTAATCAATTAAATTTTTTTCCAAATGGAAAAAAAAGAGTCTTAAATTTCAGCCTGAGTAACTACTGCAACAAAGCCACTCTGCACAGAGGTTTTAATGTTTCATTTCCTTCTTTCAGCAATAGGATTACAAATTCACTAAAAACCTATTTATTCACTGTATGTGTGTTCAAACTTGGCACTCTGTCTTGCATATTTAAGAATATTTGCATAGAACTTTAATTGTACAGGACAGGGTTGAATTATTTGACAGAGAGCTCTTCGCTCATTAATCCAGGTTTCACCATGACTGATGGCAATGGCATTATGACACTTAAAGAATATAAATGATATGCATATATGAAAGAATGTCTGGTCCTTAGGGTTTGAAAGTTTATTCTTAGTTTCTGGCTCTAGATGAGAATAATTATCCGTAAAACTTTCTGTGGAGAATTGAAGCTTTTATTCCTTCCCTGTAAGAATCTGCTTCATTTGTAAGAAAATGTTTTTGAATATTTCCTTGCGACTTCCTCCTGGCCATCTTCAGCTTGTTACGAACTGTCACGTCATGCGTGCAGCAAAGACCAACTAAAAGAGAAGCTGCTGGAGCATGCCATGTTGGACAGGCTGCATTATATTCGTGTATCGTCATAGAAACACACACAGGGAGACGGAGCGAGGCTCTGTTGCTGCTGGCTGCTGACATTTGTTGTTGTATTTTAGCCTTTCAGTCTGGCTTGTCAGAATTTCACCTTCTTGGGTCAGCAGAGGGACATAAATGTTTTGAGGGAGGTGTGTGTATGTGTGATAATCAAAGGAAAGGGGTGGAGTGCATTCACACACACACGCACACACACCTCCCACATAAAATGTCACAGCTTCTTGTTCAGGCTTTCAGAATGAAGTGTTTCATGCCATTAAGTCATAAGATGGACAGTCCTTTCAGTGTGGAGCATTTCTGAAGCCATTTGTTCCCCCCGTCTGTGTGTGTGTGTGTGTGTGTGTGTGTTATAGCGAGTAATGTACCATACAAGAGCATACCAGTCCACCGTGATAGATGACTCTGTAATGGCAGCTACTGTTGAAAACACATTCATCAAGCACCCATTTTCATTTAGCACTTAACGCTAACCACAGTCTGTTTTTCCTTTAAAACCACTCTGTTCTCCGTCTGTGGCTTTCATTCTGATCAAAGTGATGATAATCTCAGATTATGATTGTAAACAACAAATATCATACGTGCTTTAAATTGGTTTCCTCTATCAAAATGATGTGATGTCTCCATTTGTTTTGTCTTTTTTCTCTTTATTTATATTTAAAACAAGACTATTTTTTAAATCAAAGGTATTATTTCTTGTACTTAAATTATCTTAAAGCCAACACATTTTGTCCCGTTTTAACATGGTATAAGTGTCCTCAAGGTTTATTTTCTGATTAAAGCTCGTCTCGGTTCCAGTCCTGGATAAAATGGCGATGTTTTGGACTATGTATTAATATAAACAAGTCATTTTAGAAGTTTTCTCCCCTTTTATTAAAGTTTTTCCTGTAGTTTTTAAATGTGTGAAAATATTTCAATTACAGATTTATGCTCAACATGTCTGATCTAAGCTAACATAAAACATTTAAATGTAAATAAAACATAAATCCTCTTTTAGGAAAAGGAAAAAATAATCGAGTCTTATTTCACATGAAGAGAAAGTTCTGATATATCTGCAGGGATGGGGACTTTGAGGCCAGTTTCATGCTGAAAAGTGCAAAGACTCATGGGAAATGGGAGTGTTAAACTGAAGCCCAAAATGTTAATTTTGCTTTTTAACTTTGTTGTTGTTCCCAAAGTTGAAGTGGAGGAGTCTGTTTAAACTTTGATTTATTTCATGCCCTATACATGTGAATTTAAATGAGTATGGATATATATATATATATATATATATATAAAATAATGGAAACATAGTAAATCTCTGGATCTACAGCATCATTACATCACTATGTGAAAACTCTGCTTTATTTCAGTTTAGCTCGCCTCTTTATCTTACAGATTAAAAGTTTAGCAGCATTTTTAATGTTAGATAAAACCACATACCTCTACCCTGGAACTTCTTTTCTTTCATTCATTCATTTTCTGTACCGCTTAGTCCAATTCAGGGTTGCGGGTGGGCTGGAGCCTATCCCAGCAATCATCAGGCGAGAGGCAGGGTACACCCTGGACAGGACGCCAGTCCATCACAGGGCCAACACAGAGAGACAGACAACCATCACGCACACACTCACAGGAAGAATTTAGAGTGACCAATTAACCAAACATGCATGTCTTTGGGCAGTGGGAAGAAGCCGGAGTACCTGGTGAGAACCCACGCATACATGGGGAGAACATGCAAACTCTGCACAGAAAGGCCACCATTTCAAACCCCTCCCCAGCCCGAACCAGCAACCCCCTCTGGCTCAAACTCCGCCCGAGGTTCGAACCAGCAACCTTATTGCTGTGAGGCTGCGGTGCTAACCACCACACTACCGTGCAGCCCGCCTCTGTCTTAACTTTCTGAAATGCTCTACTGAGTGTTTGGGCAAGTTATCTGTCAATGTTTACCTCTACCTGAGATGTGCCCCACCATAACTTGTCCCTCCCCGTTTGGCTCTGATACTACTTTAAGCTTAAACAGTGTCAGTGAAAGGGAAACTCCTTATTGCAGATCATGCAAATCACCATCAATGTTCTTTTAAAGGTCCTATATTATGCAAAATTCACTTTCTAAAGGTTTTCTCTGAGCGTAGGCCATTGTTTCTCCTCACAAACCCTCCAAAATGACGAAGCTAAGAGCGAAGCACAGCAGTTGCTCTGTTAATGGCTGCATCAATGAGCACAAAAGTCTGTATATACTTCCTTGATCTGAGCCCCTGAAGACCCAGTGGATGGAGTTCATTTTTGACGGACATTTAGCTGCAAGACTTCCCAAAGTTTTGTATGTGGGCGCCCAGCATTTTAAGGAGGACTGTTTTCACAATTTGGGTGCATATAATGCAGGCCTTACCCAAACAGCTGAGGTTGAAGCATGGATCGGTAGCAACTGTCTGTGACACATCTGTAAAGGTAGGAACTGCTGGTGATTTCGTTGCTTTAATGTGTAGGTCTGCTTAGCCTGATAGCCTGTAAACATGTTAGCACTGCAGCTAACGAAGCTCCGTCACTGCTGCTAATGTTTGTATCCCTGAATTATGCAAGAGTCATTAATTACCGGAGACATTCTCCAGGACTGGGTTCTTGCTTGCGGCCTAACTCTGTTTTTCAGCGCTGCAGCGTTTGTTTACTCTGGACTAAATTATTATGGGCTGTTTGACCGAGGAAGCGCAAGCTGTCAATCACCCCGGGAACGGTGCGCGTAGTAGAGTGATGGGCGGAGCCATCAGCTGCTCAGCTCCTTGAACAGCCCGCCCATTCAGAAGGAGCTGTTCTCAGAAGAGGGAAAATAAGGGGTTGACGGAGAAGCGCCTGCCTTCAAAGTAAAGGCCGACTTGATCGAACTATGGCTCCGACAGTTCATTGAGATATCAAAAAATTGTTTCAGATTGGGAACAAAGTGGATAATATGGAACCTTTAACACTCAAATCCATCCATAGGGCCGGCCAGCTCATTTTGTTCCTTCTTGACTCTAAACACTTTCATGTCCTAACAGAGAAATGACTGACGTTGGATGTCTTGTTTTAGATCCTGAGGTGAGTTGCTGCTGCACCAGAAATACCTCAGAGACGTCACCTGCATGTTCAACTGGCCAAACAGAAAATGAAAGATGTAAATCAGAAAAGTTTTTCTCTCTCTCTGTGATCTTTTCCCACCAATGTAACTGGAATGACTGCACAGCTGTCGTCTTTATCTTGTTGGTTGTTAAATCAGGACTTCAGCAGACCACTGCAGCAGATTTTTGTTGTTGTTGTTGTTATTAGTGAGGGCTGGTTAACAAGTAGTCTTAATTAGCCATACTTCGCTCACTTTTGCATACTTTTTGTTTTTGTGTGACAACAGAAGCAGGAAAAATATGTAAATGAGAATGCCTTAATTGGGGATTTGACTATACTAAAACTCTCTCCATGTAAACAGATGGTCGCTACAGCCGTGCCAAGACCGCCCACACATATACGGGTATGTCATCACATAAGTTTACTAGATCTTCACGTCATCAGTTAATCTAAGTGCTTGATGATTTGTACATAGAAACAGTTTCTTGACTATAGAGAAATTATAAAAGGAGTTGTTTTTTTCCCTGATTCAATCTTGAAGAGCTGCAGCACAACACTGGCGACCAGATGGTTCCCAGGAATGCTTTTCCTCCCTCTTCCTGCCTCAGTTTGACCACCTAACATGCACAGGATCTCAGCAGGAAACCCTGGGACAAATCATTCATTTATCTGACACAGATTTGTTTTGCTTTGCTGATGATATGCAGCTCTATGTCCTCGTGAAGTCTGGTATTGATGTTTTCCATGTTGATGAACAGACCTTTATGATGTACATCCGCACAGATATCAGGAATTATAAGATCCCAAAGTTTCCTACAACTTAATAGCTTTTTATTGTCCTGTCTTTTATACTTTCAGGTCATGATTAAATTCCAAAAGAAATGTGCTTTAGTGCTTCCTTTTAGCTTTACAATAGAAACACTGGACCTTTCTTTATAAAAGGAAAAGACAGCACTTTATCCCACACTTCCTTGTGACTACAACATTTAAACAAATTTCCATTATCATACAGTTTTACTGAGATTCATAGATGAGCATCAAGATTCAACAATGTTGTTTTGAATGTTATTTCAATAATTGGTGATGGAGTACAGCTTGTTAAAGATTAATGTAATATAGGCTCAGACTAAATAATGCATCAGGATTATTACTTAAGCTGTTTCTAGAATAATTTTCTGAATGATGTAACAGAGGAAGTCTTTAGGAATGCTCTTTACCATCAAGATAAAAGTGAAAAAGACGAGAAAGATAATTCCTTAGAATATATTACCCCAGCATCCTCTTTCCCCATGATGAATATGATGTTATAGTATCTTTTATTTGTTTTGCACTAAGATCTATTTTTATTCATTACCTTGCACTCTAAAACTTAGATTTTAAAAGCCATTTATATCGATAGTTAGAATTCCAGCGTGTAGCATAAAGTAAAAGCTAGCTGCATATTTTCCTTCATATGGTGGCCTCATTGTTTTCTTCAGGTATAAATAACTCTCTTTTAAGGTAACAAAAACACAAAATGTTTATATTTTGGTGGGATTTTTTTTTTTTTTTTTTACACAAATTAAAACTCTGAATCTTAATTTTCCCTTCCTCCCAACAGATTTTCTTTAGTCCTACAAACTGGGAATTTAAGTAGGGTACTGCTGTGATGATTTATTAATTAGCATGATTTATGTCATTGGGTTTGATTTAAAAGAAAATGCAACAAAAGAAATGGCTAAAACGCAAACAAAATCAGGACAATGTTTGAAATTGTCTCCTTTTTTAATTCCTGACCTTAAGTTTGAAAACAGCTCAAATTTGTTTTTTTGTGCTCTCAACAGTTTTCCATTAATAAGCCTTCATAAGAATAATCCTTTTCTATCTTTCTGTCATGCCTAAGAGATACAACACTGTGTCATGGTATAAGAAGGTAAGAAGATAATCCCTAACGTGGAAGCAACTGTATACCAGCAGTTATATTGCCGAAAGCATTGAGTGCAAGGTCAGTTTCTGCGTGTGTTGGAGCACTTTGTGAGAAAAGACCAACTTTAATGAGAAAACAGTGAAATCTGCTTCAAGCGTGAATAATCCTGCTGAGCCTTACGAATGATAAACATCCCGTTTCTGTGTCGGGCTCTGAGTATCACACAGCAAGAGCTGCTTTTTGAAATGGCATTAAACACTCAGACCTGCTTGGTTCCAGTCAAAATTGATGCAGACATTTTTCCCATAGGATGAATAATATTAACTTTGGCTATCGGTTAACTTCGTTATCTTCAGCTCAATATTTTAATTTGTTTGCTTATAAAATAAGACATTCCTCTCATCATAACACAACCGTCGTCCCGAAAATTACCTCATCTGTTCATCTGCTGCATTATGAACTATAATTACATTTGAAAAATATGCAGCTTCTGGTGGTCGTCAGACCGACGGCATATTTCACAATGACCTGCATTAAACTGATATTAAAGTAGTAAAATGTATTTCAGCTCTAATGATTCAAATTCAAATTTATTGATTTATAAAGCACTTTTCATACAGGTAGGTAAGTGCTTTACATAAAAACATACAACAATGAACAATTCTAAAAACACCCACCTAATCATACTCTCATATTCATTTACCCACAACATGCATTCAACCCCCCACCCTTCTGTCTCTTAAAATCTGGCTTGACACTGCAGTGAGGAAACGATATCTTGGGAATCCAATATTTTGGGAGCCAGCCCATCCAAGACTACAGAGGCTGCCGCAACAGGGAACCATAGGGTTGCAGGACCCCAACGAAGGCAGTCCCCACAACAGCAACCCCACGGACTGTGCAGCCATAGCCCCAGTGTGAGGGATCCCCATGAGGAAACCACTCGAGTTTATGGTAAACAATATGATCAAATATTAGCGACAGGTTAAAATGAAAAATAAAATAAAAGAGAAATAAGAGCAATGTACTTCAGAACAGCAGTACGATAAAAACAATTCATAAATAAATGAATAAAATAAAAAATAAATAATATTTTAAAATATTGATAAAATAAATATGAAATAAAAAATATAGATTCAGTAAAATTCAGCTAAAGGCTAAGCTAAAAAGGTAGGTCTTGACTCTTTGCTTAAAAATGTCAACAGTCTGGCTCTCTGGCAGGCTGTTCCTGAGTCTAGGGCCATAGTAATAGAATGACGCCTCACCAGTGATGGTGATTTGGACACAACCAGAAAGTTAAAAACTGTTATTATAGAAACTGATTAGAACATAATACAGTTGATAAATGTTGTTTATTTGCATCCCATAATAATGGCTAGAAACTACTACCCCAGCACAGCACCAAGTGAAAGCAGCTATGGTGTTAAAGCTAATTCCTATTGGCCATCATCTGCTCACTCACTCCATCCTGTCATGTGGATTACAGTTAGCAGCCACTGAAACCTGCTAATGCCGCCCCATAAACACGATAAGTGGCTTGCTTCTCACGCCATCATTGCTGCTGCTGCTCAAATATTGTCACTTGCTTTTCTGCCCCTACACCACCCCAGCATCCTCCTGCAGGTTCCGGAGGATTTTCCCATCAATTTAATATCAAATTAGAAAAAAGTGCGCGTGCAATGAATGATGAGATCAGAGCCTAATGCACATTGTCATATTCTTTCATAAACATTCACTGGAGTTGTCTGACTGAACTGACTTCCTTTGCTTGTTTATCCATTTCCTTGAATGCAGTTACATTAATTACTGTACAATCCCACCCTGCAATGATCAAGTCATTCCTTGAAGTGCAAAAATGTCTGTTTTTAAAGATGCATTACATAACTTTCCGACCTTAAAACTCTGCGTTCCAGACTCGTTTGATGGCACTGTGACATCTAATGTGTGCATTTCTGGAGCCATCGCTGCCCAGCAGCGTCCCGCGGCTAAAAAAAACGCACTATGCAACTTTTTCAACCGGGACGGAGCTTGATGTTGCTGCTGAGTTTTGCTTTATGCACTGCGTCACATGCTTGCAGATGGATTTGGCTGATTCAGCTAAGAAACGCAAGGAGACATTATCGGAGGAAAAGAGCGAGACAGACAGAACAAGAGATAAGACAAGAGTCAAGATAAAACTGTCTTTTACTGGTACAGGCAGGATGCAAGCTGGATGCTGAATAAGCTGTCAATAGGGGGCGCGCCACTGAGAAAATCTGCAAAACTTCTGTAGTGCGTCTTTGAGGTAGCACTATGTAACTTTCTGACCTTACGAATATGTGTTCGACTCGTTTTGGTGGCACATTATCCGTATTCCTGGAGCAGTTGTTGCTCAGCAATGTCCTGAGGCTGAGAAACCACACTTAACAACTTTTGCTTCCAGGATGCTGCATCACATTATCGTTTGGCTTTACGTACTGCATCACACACTTGCAACTGGATATCAATGCAGTGGCCATTTAAAATGCACACTTTGGCTGATTCATCAAAGAAATGCAAGAGGACATTATTAGAGGAAGAGCTAGATAGAGCAAGAGATGAGATGAGTCAACATCTGACTGACTTTACTTGCTCAGAGTCCAGATGGGACGCAAGATGGATTCTGAATTAGGCGTCAATAGGGGGCACGTCCCTGAGGGGGCACGTCCCCTGAGAAAATCTGCCAAAGTTCTTTAAATTGTTCTCAATGGATAACGTGCAGACTTTAGCTGGGGTCTACAGAGTTTGGTCATATAAAGAAATCCAGCAACTGATGAGATAGTGGCCAAGTTGCTGAAATGTCTATTCAGTCATGTTTTAGGCCATAACACACTGGTTTAACTTAGCAGACATTAAAAAAAATGTCCCTTCAGTTTCATTTAGTAAAATTTAAGTATAATACTGAGCTGCTGATAAAATCTGTTGGAGTGTCTGCATCTGTAAAACAAGGAGATGCTGAGACTAATACAGAGATAATGCTGGACAAGTCAGTAAATCAGTAATAGGCATGGACTTGTCTCTGAAAAGGACTTCTTGAAAGAAAACAAGTGCCGCCAAGGCAAACAATGAGATGCTTCACAGTTTTGATGGCATATTAGAATCAAGGTGAACAATTCTTTTCTATATAACTAAAGTGTCCGTAAATGGTTCAGTGATTGCTGTCTGTCTCCTCCATCTGTCCTGCCTCTTAAACTGGCTGCTGTCAAGTCGAGAAGGATTGCAGCCTTAAAGCTTCTCTTCCTTTATTTGCTGAAATCCCTCTATTTCAACAACCCCGAGTAATTACTGACATTGTGCTGCTTGCCAATCAGAGACAGCCTGAAGAATGTGTAATCTGAGTTAGATGTAAGTGTGCGGTACTTGACATGCTGAGAGATTCATTTGCAACCTGTCTTCCCTTCTTGGGGGGGAAAAAAGGGATTGAGTAAAGAGGGTTACAAAATGTATGGCAGTCTATTCAGTGTGGGTGGAGGGAAAACCCTCTGAAAGTTTGAGTTCAGTTGAACTCAGTCAGGAGGAGGAAAAACTGAGGAAAGAATGCAAGAGTGTCCTCTTCAGGCTTGAACAACCAGTATTTATGTTGAGGGAATATGCAACCTCTAGCAGCTTTAAAACTGCACATGAGAGTCAAATCAGTGTATTTAAGGTGACGTGGCACAGTATAAAGAACATATTTTAGTCTTAATGATGTTAACACAGAGCTGCATCCTCTTAACTTGCAGTGCTTTCAGTCAGTTCCTCGCCAAGATAAGATATATATTTACACAGTTTAAATAACAGAATGCAATCATTTGCAAATCTTATAAAGATATTTTATTCCTAATAAACCCTAAACAACATGTCAGATGATGAAACTGAGACATTTGACTTTATTAAAATATGAGTTAATTTTTATTTTAATGGCAGCATCATGTTCATCTTTTTTGTAGCATCTCCTCTTCTGTTAACAAGTGTCTGGAAACATCTGGGAAGTGGGGAGACCAGTTGCTGGTGTTTTAGGAGAGGAATGTTGTCCCATTCTGGTCTGATGCAGGATTCTAGCTGCTCAACAGTCCTGGTTGCTGGATTTTTTTGTTTTATGATGCTCCAAATGGAAGCTGTCCACACCCCAGGCACTAATGCAACCTCATACCATCAGAGATGCAGGCTTTTCACAAGCTGGATGCTCCCTCTCCTCTTTAGTCTGCAGGACACTCCGTCCCTGCTTTCCGGAAGGTATTTCATATTCTGATCCATCTGATCACAGAACATCTTTCCACTTTGCTTCAGAGCATTTTAAATGAACTTTGGTCCAGGGAAGGATCTTCACATCTGGCTTCTTTGCATGATAGAGCTTTGACCTGCAATTGTGGATTTCAGAATGAACTGTGTTCAGTGATTTGTGGAAGTCTTCCTGAGTCCATGCAGCGGTTTCCAGCAGAGGATCGTGTCTGGTTTTAATGTGTTGCTGCCTGAGGTCCCCAGCATCACAACCATCCAGCTTTGAGCTTTATCCTCGACACATGTGCACAGAGATTCCTCCTGATTCTTTGCATCTTTTGATTTTATACACTGTAGATGGTGAGATCTTTAACAATTTTATATTGAGGAACATTTTTCTGAAATTGTTCCTCAACTTTTAGACTTAGTTTGTCTCAGATTGGTGAACTTCTGCCTATATTTACATCTGAGAGACTCTTCCTCTCTGAAATGTTCCTTTTATACCCAGTCATGTCACTGACCTGTTACTTCCCATTTCATTGTCAAATGCTCCTCCAGCTGTTTATGATATGTGACAGTTACTTTTCCAGCTCTTTGTTGCCCCCTGTTCCACGTTTTTTGGCATGTTGCTGCCAGATGATTAAAAATAGTATGTCAGTTTCATCATCTGTTATGTTGTTTATGTTCTACTTGGAATAAAACACGAGTTTATAAGATTTAGAAATCATTGCATTCTGGTTTCATTTTATATTTTAAGACAGTCTCACAACGTTTTAGGACTTGGGGTTGTATTAAATCAATTTTGAGGAAAAAAACTGTAGAATCATCTTATTATTGCTGTCTACAACGATTACCTGTGAAAGGTTAAATCTGCAAATCTGCAAAGTAGAGAGGTTTCAGTGGAAAGGATTATACGTTTATACAGAATGTCATTTAACACAAAATGTGGTAAAAAATTGTGCACAATGGTTGTTCTCAGTCTGTTGTATGTAAGATTTGGTACAAACAATATGGAGAAGGTTGTAAAATGGAAACATACAGGTCAAAGATTCAAAGTAATGTTCATGAAAATAGAAAATGAAACGCAAACGTTTTTTGTTTGTTTTTTTGAAGAACTCGGGTTGATGTTTATAACCAAACTGTAGAGAGGAATGGTCCATGACGAGTCTCCATCCTGCTGAGATCATTTGTTGGCTGCTTCACGAGAAAGAAAATGGCCGTTTTTAATGAAATTGTTTTGTCAGATCTGATTTCTTTTACAAAACAATTTAATAAGCATCCTCCGAGAGTGGTGATTCTGCCCTTCCCGTCACTACTCTATCATTTACTATATATAGAAGAACTGATTCCCTAGATGGTGCAGATTTGCAAACTTTCAGACTGCATTAGCTGGACACTCCATCTCTCTGAAACAAACATGGAGACCCTTTCACACAGCCCGCCTTTTCGTCTGCATCTAATTAATGCATCTAAATTACTAGTTGTCCATATCTTGGAGTGGAAAATGAAGGCTTTTCTACTCTGAAGCTGCTGAATATTCAAAGAGCCTTAGCTTCGACAGTCGGAAGTGCACACAATGCTAATTTAGAGATTCCTCATCTGTAGCTCACTTCACTCAAAAACGAGGGAAAAAAGCATTTTGAATTCACAAAATTAACCCTTTAATGGTTAAAATTATTTCTAAATGAACACGCATATAAAGCAGTTCTGTTGTTAAAGTAACACTAACTCTCTGTAGATTTAGCTACAACTCTGGTCTTGGATTAGAAATGTAACTATTTACTAGAGAGACGTCTACCGGCATCTACTAGTATGTGTTCATGTACTTGGGAAATAAAGCTGGACAGACGTCAGGCAATAGCTAAGTGATAATTAGCTGTCAGTTGAGACACATGTCTCATCGTTGTTGCATGATTCCTCAGGCAGCATCTAACTGCAGAAGACGAACTGTATAGCTGTGTACACTTGTCTACACAGTGCAAAAGTGCATAGAACATCTTGTGAGAGGAAAGCTTTGTTTGTGGCCTGCTCCATATTCAGAGCAACCGGGGCTTTGCAGTTTTCTGGGGCTGCACAGCTGGGAATTGGTCAGAATGTCATAAAGCCATGCGCACTGGTGGTATGGTCCTTTGAACTGTTTTTTCTTTTTTTTCTTTTTTTACACAGTTCTCCCCAGGTTAATAACACACAAACACAGATGTTTGTTTTATTTACCTGGGGAAGAGGTGGCAGAAGGTAAGGAAGAAGGCAAGAGGAGGCAGGATGCTTCTCAATGTTCTGCTGCCAAAACATTGTTATAGATCAGATAAACAGGCCCACATCATTCCCAGAGGGCAGTGGTGTCTTTCAGCATGTTTCCCCTTCTTTATTGGAGTTATGGTTCAGGAACATAAAAGTTCTCCAGATCTCAGGCTCATGAATTATGTGTGGGATTTGCAGAAAAAGAAAAAAAAAAGTCAGAAACAAGACAACTTACACATCTTACAGGACTTATGCACATAGTTTTCATGTTGCTGATTGGTGTTAAAAACATTTGGATTTTTTTTGGATTCCCAGTGGGTCACAGTCATTGCCCACCATTGCTTATGAAGAAACTTTATACTATTGATGTTAAGATAAACATTCTTAAAACTTTTTAAATGAATTTTAACATCACAAATGAGGTTAAAAGTGCTTGAGGAGAGAAACCCTACTGAAACTGAAACTACCATTTACATTCTTTTATGCCTCTAGAAAGGAATATGGTTCAATTTCACCAACTCTATACGTTTATGCTTATGGTAAACAGTTTTATAAGTGGTGCATCTGCATCTCCAGAAAGTGGTTATGTTCTCAAACCCACCACCATAGTAGAATAGAGTATGTGTTTGTTTGCAACGATGCAAGAAACTGCACCAAATCTGTCTATGGTTTGTACATTTCGAAAAATAAAAAAAATCGCAAGAAAAAAACAACCTTGTTTTTAAAAAATGATATATTTTTTAAAAAGAACTTACATAAAAACATAAAGAGAGTTGCTAGAAATGGGGCTTTGGTCCTCCAACATTTAAAATACATAATTTGTTCTGTAGTGATGCTCTTTGTCAGTGATTATTATAAAGTTATTAACATTGCTGTATATAAGTTTTCCCTGAAATGACACATACAGCTTTACAACAACATGTGCAGAAAGTTTCTTTTGGTACACAAATCCAATCGGATTACTTGAAAATAACTTGAACAAGCTGTTGTAAAGATATTATTTGAGGGAAAAATCTAATTTTCCTGCAGTTTCTATGAAGCCTCAGTGCATACTGTACATGATGGAGAGGGATCATCCTGAAAACGATGTTAACGGGACTGCTGCACATTTATTGCTAGAAGAGAATAAATAAGTACACAGGCTCGCTGTAACACAGCAACACTTAATAAATGGCTTCAGTATTGATCGATTACCCTTTTACAAAAAAATAGTCTTCAGGGGCTAAATCACCACTTCTTCACAACAGCTGCTGTCACACTTTCACACTGATGTGCAACCACACATGTTCAGAGCAGAGTGCGAGTGTGTCATTTGACTATTGTTCAGTGTTGCAATTAATTTATTGTAACCTCATGGGAAATTCATGTTGCAGCCACATGTCCCAACAAGAGTCTTTTCTTGGCCTTGAATGCAGATTTATTGCCAGTTTCAGAAATGGTTGTAAAAAGGAGGGGTCCAGTATTGTAGCTGTATTTCATACAGTTGCTTGGTGTTCCACTGATATTAACTCATATGCAAGGACTTAAATCCTCTGAGGTTCACTTTTTCTTTAATATTTTTTGGTTTGGTGTCTTTTGTTTTCCAGCACACATGCTTAAAACCATACGTCTGCATATATTACTTGTTGGATTATATGCATAACAAGGCTGAAAATCTTCTCCATTTGAACTGTGCACAAAATTAAAAAAGTGTATCATAGTCTACAAAATGAGCTTCAGTTCATTTTAATTAGAGTTCAGCTTTGGGTCTTTTAGTTGTGTTGCTCACGTTCTGCTCGTTTAAATCTTGCAGCAGCTTCAGGCTCTGAGAAAAATAATCAGACTCATAAACGAAAAAAAACGCACGCAATAAGTTTTTTTTTTTTTTTAAGATGAAACACACCGAGCTACACGTTGGGGTTCACTCGTAGACTGCACAGCGATGCCTTCACTCTGACTTTCCCTCCAGAACACACGCCTCCCTCTTCTGTCCACTTAACTGAGTGTTTGATCGATAGCAGCAGGGGAGGGTGAACTTTCCAGAGTTTAATTGGAGAGGAGAAAGTTAAATGAAAGAAAATCAGTGTTGAGGTAAAGACGAATGAGTGTGTGGTCATCTGGAAGTTTACCCGGTACATGCCCAAACACTATATTGATTTTACAAGTGAAGAAACTCACACATCTGAATTCTCACCTCTGACTTGTAAAAACAGACATGCACATTTTCTTACTGATGTGCACAAAATGCACAGACCGAACAAGTCTGTTAGTTTTAAATATTAATACCAGAAAAGATGTAAAGCAACAAGTAGTCGGTGAGAAAATGACTAATGTAAACAGCGGGGCAAAATGAAAGTTACGTTGAGCCATTGGAAGCTCATACTGGGCTACACATGGTTTTGTGTTCTTGATATAAATACTTAAAAGGTGTTTTATAAGAGAGCTAAAAACCTGCAAACTGATGATGCTGCAGCAAATCGACTGTAATAATCTGCTTAGTAAACGCGCTGATAATGATGTATTATGTGAAGACAGTGTTGCAGCTAAGGGCTTAAGGAGTTGACTTCCTTGTTTACAGACAAAAGAAAAAGTGTCACAATGTGCACAACTAGTTTGTATGCAGAGGCTGAACATTTCATTATGCATCCACTGACTAAGACCTCATTTACTGCCTGCATTAAGAGGTGATTTACATCACTTAACACCAGCACAGCATCACGTCTGCAGTCTGAATACTGATCAGTCTCATAATTTTGGGAATTCCTCTGTTAACTGCTGCAGCCTGGTTCTGTATTCTGAGGGCGTCCTAATCCCCCAAAACAACTCCATGTGGTGTTTGCTCATGCAGGCAATGATGGCCGATGATTGAAGGAATATGCTGCCTCTAGTGGTAATGAGAGGAACTACATGTGGAATGTCAAGTTAAAATTAATGGTGGACTTTATTTTAGTCCTCCTATGAGGTGAGATAAGAGTTTATATTGAAGCCATTATAGCCCAGTTGTGTATTTGTATGTCTAAATGTGTAGAAACAAGCATGGTTTGTGTTTCTCTCCAGCTTCTTGAAGGGTAGTTGTGTTTTCTGCTTGCATTGCAGGGTTGGTAGTGTGCATGGACTGATGCTCACAACAAAAGCATAATCTCAGATATCAGGTGTGATATTTCTAAAAACCCAGCCTTTTTTTTTCTCCCCATTTCTCCTTTATTGTTAATGTTAACAATTGTTAACAATTAATGTTAATTGGAGCTCCCCCCCAATTTGCACACTAAGGTCATTTTTCCACTGCATGTTGTTATATTCAGGACCCTGCATCTGCTTGTTATTTCTTTAAGTAAATCTGTCCACAGTGAAAAAGAAAGAAATTGGACACCTTATGCTTGTATAAAAGATACACAAGGCTGATTAGTAGTGCTGAGGGAGGGCATCGGGACTGGGCCGTGATAAATTTAAATGGAGGACTTGTCTCGGAGTAAATGGGCTATAAAAGCAGCGTGTCGCTGGCACCTGCTGAAACAGCCATTTCTGTTAAGGATTATCTAAAAACAATCATGACAACTTTGTCCAAAAATAGTTAATTTTGTTTGTACAGACAGAGAATGATATTAAAACCTGCACCCCCTCAGTCTAACATTATTCTCAGAAATGTTTGTAGCCACCATGTGTCCACAGCCTGTGTGCTGTAAATCTCATGTGAAGTTAAATTGAGCTGCCCACAATGTGTTGAAACAACGTGTTTAAATACACGTTTTCAGATCTAACAGCCCTTGAAATCTATTCTAGTCAGTTTTGGGTGAATGTAAGAATGCCTGCAGAGGATAATCATCTCTATTAAAGCAGCAACTCATCCAGGCTACATCACTGTAAAAATGACGGCTTAATTTGTTTTTGGGATCCTTGGCAATCATCATCATTTCATCATTTCAACCCTGAACTGCCTCTTCCATTATCAAACCAATCTTTGTAGAAAACCTGAATGGATTTTTGTGTCTAATAAAACTAATATTTCAGTTTGAGTTTGCATTTCTTGTTAGAGAGCTGGTTTTATGTCTGAGTGTGCACACTGTGTTGATATTCATTGTTGGTGTGTAACTGTCTGTAAATGAAGAGTTCAATCCTTATCTGGATTACTTTTGAAAATGTGATTCCTGAAATGATTGGATGATTGTATTTGAGTGTCATGGCATCCGTCCACATGCATGGACCAATGAGAGCTGAAGTTGCCCATAAAACTGTATATATTTATATGAGGCTCTCAGTGAAATCGGCAGGGCTTTATTGTCAACGATACACACAAGACAAACAATGCAGAAAGAAAAATCTCCAAAATTTTGGTCATCGTCATAGAATAATGCTTATCCAGCTTTTAAATGGTGAATCAACTCTCTGGTTTTACCTCTGGTATTATTTTTAAAAATGACTTTCATCTTCATCCACTTCATGCAACTCCCACATGGACCGATTACCTGAACACTTGAGCCCCACAGACTCTATTTTAATCATAAAAACTGTTTAATTTGTTGCCAGCAAAACATGGATGTGTTTTTGTGGTTGTTGCTGTTGCATCTATGGATTGCTGGATGTTTCCTGTTCAGAGCCTAACATGAGTGGATGTAATTTACCAAGGTTTACAGCGATTAGCTGCTGATTGGGCCAACATTTACCTGGTGGAGAGCAGGAGAGTTTCTAATGCTCAACTATAAATGTCATCAGATGATGTTATCAGAACGTATTGATTGCCAAGATGTTTTGTTCTTCATTTGCCAAAGGAAATCTAAGACAACATGAAAAGGAATATTCTTAATTTAGCCCTTTTACACAATTACAACTTGTTTTGCAAAAAAAGAGGTAAACCCAAACGAACAAGACAGATAATATGAAGATAACCGATTCTGTATGTGCTGTTTCTACACCTGCAGAGACCCTGCTGCTGAGGACATGTGGGAGGAATCCATGGGTATGAAATGTTCCCAGATGGGTTAGGAAGCTTTCCAAGAGTGCATGTTCAGCTGCCTTTTATGAAGACAAGCAAAATTAACAGACCAGAAATTGAGGGACGGAGGAACCTTTTGCAGTCATTTCTGAAGGTTTTGTAAGTTAAAGTTTTCCTTATTCTTGTAATGACAACATATGTTTAAATTACTCCTCACGCACATGTGCTCTGTAGTCCTGAAGAATGAAAACCTGAAGGTGGCTTAGCTAAAGTATTAGTTAATAAAACAGGCAGATGAGTTAATGTTTTTTTCTCCATACCAGCAGAGATGAGAGGTGGCAGATACTTCTGTTGAGACTCCTCTGATATCCAGAAGATGTGGAGGAGAGGAAGCAGGTCGGCCTGCAGGGGGAATGACGGAAGATGGTTTGAAAGAATCAGACTGATTGATGACCTGACTGGATTTGTGATTACGGGATTAATGAGGTGAGTTTACGAGCAAGAGAAAATGGAAGTTGCAAAATGAGCAGGAGGAAAAAGGTCAAACTTATTGAACCGAAGTAAAAGTTTTATCTCAATTTCACAAACTTAAAGCAGAGTCATCATCACGCTTTCTGCAAGACACAAGCTGTGCATCTGTTAGTTAATAAAAGGATCTTTTTACCAAATAAGGGTTTTTATTTCTGTCCCAACTCTAGTTTGCACTGGTTTTGGTCGCCAGTACTACAGGTTTATCTGGATTGTGGCTTCACGACCCAAATCTAGACCTCCAGTCATGTGCATGTTGTCCTTTAAACCAAATTTCAAGAGCGCAACTACTGATTAATTTCTAAATATGATAATTCAGGGTCAAACTTGACTGATCAAGTTTCCATCTTTGCTTATTACAAACCATCAAACATCAACACTCCTCAGTCTTTCTTTCTTTACCACTATGCAGGAGTGTGCATAGAGTATTATCACCATCAATTTTAAATGAATAAATTTTCATAAAGAACATGAAAAACAATTCTATCTAATTTGATTTTTAGTGATTTTTCTCTTCAATAGTGTTTAGATTATTTACAAATCAGAAAATTTGCCGCTACATTTTTGTACAACTTTCCAACGTTTTATGAAAACAGGGTTGAATGTCTTCAACAGCTGAGTGCATTTGGTTCTCATGGCAGCCTTCATTACACTCTGCACGGTCGCATGCAGAGTTAAGCTACAGTTAGAATTCAACCTGCCCATTTCCAAGCACATACATACAGAACATGCAACTTTGGAGCATGTGCAGAGCCTTTAGGCCAAGCTTTAGCTAGTTTTTCAACTTCTAACCATATGATCTGAGTCTGTCAGTCTGGTTCTTAGAGCTTTGATTTCTTTTTATTTTACGTTGGGTTAATATGAGAACATTACTTTCAAAAATCCAGTTTTGGTGTCTTGTACAGGAGCACAAACACTGGGTAAGGATGCCTGAGGGCTTCAGATGGGAAAAAGTTCTTTAGGCCGATGATCAAAATTCTGGCTTTTTAACAAGTTTGTTCTTTTTCCAGAGAAAAACTTTTCTGATCACTGTTTCTGCAAAGAGCTGAGGGTGAAGATGAGGTTAAATCAGATATCGGTGCTGATTAAAGTAATTTATCATAATGGTGAAAAACTCCATAAGAATTTAATGGGATCTTTGTCATTTCCTATGTTTTTTTTACTCTGTATGCAGCCTTATTTTTCACCTTGTGTAGGTGCCCCCTCCACAGTGTGTTTGTGTGTACTGAAGAGTTATTGTCTGCTTGTTCTCAGGGGGGTTCATCGTGATCAATAAGGATCTGCCCTCTTGGTTTTACCCTTTCCGATGGCTTTCAGCCAGAGCAGCAGCACAGAGAGCCAAACAGCAGTTTATTCTGCTCATTTATCTTTCGCAGCATCTTGTAGCGCTTCACACACAAGGCCAGCCTGTTTGGATAGATAGGTGTGTGTATATCTGCACTAAGGACAGCGTTTATTCATACTTGGCTCCAAGATACATAACTCATAAGTCATTGTGACTTTTTTCTTTATTTTCATGAATGATTCAGGTGGTGACAAACTAATAAACTACCACAGTCTGGGAGGGCAGCCTCACAAAGGAGCGCCTCTTTAATACTGCATGTCCTTTTTCCCCCACAACTTCAATTTGAAAGACACACTGAAGAGATTGATTAGCTGATAAAGAAACATTTGTCTCTCCATCTGCCACTGATGTTTAAAAGAACTGGTTGTGGATCACTAAGAAAGTTTTAAAACTTTGTGTCCTCAAAGAGAATGGTGCAAGGGACAGAGACCAGCAGGATGCCAACATACAAGGCTGCGTATGTGTGAAGGAGATCAGACGAACTAAGGTCAGGTCACTGAGAAGCATTTTGCCGGTGATGCATGTTCGGTAGCTGAATACTGGAGCCTGTCCATGTTGAAGTACTTTTTGCGCAACATGCTGATTAATCACCAAAGAAAAACCTAAAATAAAAGTGTGAACCATGAATTGGCCATTAAATGCTCTGGTTCAAAGACAACTTATATTTAAACATAGTTATTGAGACATTTTAGGTTGTGGTTCACCCAACACTGTTAGATTTTGTTTCAGTAGTTTGAGATGAAGTGATTTCCACAGCATGATTCTACTTAAATGCCCTGCATTCATGATAAAATATCAGTGAAGCATTAACTTCTCTACCTCTTTCTCTACTCCAGCTTCAACCCGAAGCACTGAAGGAGTTTGTTCTGAGTTCAATAAACAAATGAACAAAACCTCAGTACAAGCATCTGAAGAACAGATGAAACCGTATCACATTTAGATCTAATGAATCTCACATTTGCAATGAGGAAACCTTCATATGTAGATAAAAGAAAAGCACTGTTTGTTTCTAAGATCTTAAATGTCCCACTGCACTGGAAACATAAATAGAATTGAGACAAATATATTTCATTTATAAGCTACACTGAAGATGGTCAGGGCTGATAAACCAGACTATAAACCAGGTAACAGAAGTAAAAGCAGCTAATATAAATGAATAAACAAATAAAAATTGCATATCTGTGGTATTTCTTAGTTTACAAAGGTTGCCCAGACTTTGAGAAGTCACATTAGAACACGTATGCAGAGACACACGAACTCCCGAATGGCCAGAGTTGTTTCATTATTTATAATAATCACATTCAGACATGACCTTAAAGCAGCAGTGAGACCAGTTTCATTGTCAGCCATTATACCCCGACATGACCGCTGCCTCGGAGCAGCAGCAACCCCCCCACCCCGCTTCTTTCCCCTCTGTTTGAGCTCTGAGCATGTCTGCATGAGTGTTTGCATGTGTGCGCTCTGCTCTGGTCTCCAGAGTGGTGACATTCAGAAACACTCGGAGGCGAACCCAACCGTGCCATGCCAAGCTAACACCCTGACATTGTCCTGACATTTCCCTGCTGCTGGCTTCGACGCGCCTGCCCGCTTAGCCTCTGTGTACACGTGTGTGTGTGTGTGTGTGTGTGTGTGTGTGTGTGTGTGTGTGTGTGTGTGTGTGTGTGTGTGTGTGT
>JBBBVU010000024.1:21259646-21277132 GCA_037177055.1 Atherinosoma microstoma | reverse complement strand
GTGCGTGTGCGTGTGCGTGTGCGTGTGCGTGTGTGTGTGTGTGTGTGTGTGTGTGTGTGTGTGTGTGTGTGTGTGTGAGGTGGGGTTGCAGCTGCTGTTCTGTGTGTCATTTAACTTTTGCACCTTTTCATTTCCGTCCTCCACTGGGCTGAGACGTGGAGGCTGGGAGGCCACCGGGGGAATGTCAGGGATGATCACAACTTTGTCCCCAGACATGTTGCTGTCTGAAATCACTGCTGCTTGAAAATCTGTTCACCTTCTTGACTTTTTTTCCTCCCTTTTCTTCTTTATTTTTTTTCAGGTTCTCTGTTGAAGTCACGTCAGAGAAAATTTGGTGAAAAAGTTGCAGTTTTGGTGCACATTAGAGAGGGAGATGGCCGACATATCTCCTGGACTGTCATATAACCCGGTGCAGACGTGAACGCCCTCTTCCATATATAGCCATATTTGCATGACATCCAAAAAACTGATATCTTTTTTATCATTTTTGGATGTAGTTTTAACAGAAATCTTTATTCCCTCTGCTCTATATTTCATCCTGTGCCCATTTGATATATCTTAATGGCATTTGGATGTAAGACGTGTTTTCAACTCGCAGCAGTTCAGTAGCTGTGTCACTAATGGATGGCATTTAATTTCTTTCTGCTGTCATTTAGAAGAAAAGAAATAGTTTAAAACATCCTGTCGGTACATTTATGACAGAATGAATGTGTGACTGGGAGCAGCCTGCTTTGTACAATTTGTCTGACAGTTGATGGAAAACTGAAGAAGTTTTGTGTCCTCAGTTTTCCATGGAAACGTCAGCGTTGATTTTTAATGGCTTTTATCAGCTTTGTGAAACAAAAGCTCTCGCAACTATGAATGCGTCTCAAAAATGAATATGCGACCCTTTTATCTGATGAAGTTGATAAATCGAGGAAGCAGAAAACACAAAAAAGCTGCAGTCGCAGTAAATGAATGCATTAACATGCTTCTTCATGTAAAGTAAGCATCAGGTTGAACGTTGTGTGATTAAATCTTGTTAAGCGGTGAAAAATGAGCTAAATGTCTCTGGTCGTCAGCTCTCTAAATGAAAGCTTAGCTGTAAAGAGGATTAACTAAGATTAGTGAGAATACCTGTGACAGTAAGTTGATAGTTCACTAAAAGATGGAGATACAGCAGGGCTGTCTTACTACTTAAAAATCTGTGTGCCTCCTAATCAAGCATTAAATATGTTAAACTTAGTGGCTGAATGATCAGTTACATTTTCTTCTTATGTTTAATCTGGTTTGTCTGTCATTTTCATTAATGCTGGGCTCATATCTGCGCATTAAATGGCTTCCTACTATTATAGGTACAAGTCCGGAGTTTTTAACAAAGCAAATTGCTTGAAATATGAGTTAAACTGAGTGAGTCACTGGTTATTACCACACAATGAAACTGAGTTTAACAGTATTCAGTCACTTAACAGCATCACCAATAATACGTCATAAAATAAGTAACCGCATCAACGGATGATTAGAATTATATTACATCTACTTCCTGTGTCCATCTACTTTGTTTTGCATCTCTGTCCTCACAGATTAATGCTTCATAGTCTGCAGAAAGGGCTGGGAGGAGCAGCAGGCATAATTTCATATTTTATTAGAAAAAAGGACGTTAATTAAATCAGAGAATTTTACAGCTACTGTCAGAGCCCTGGTATATAATATTGGAATCCTGCCCGACTTAATGAGGCATGGCTGCTGGTTATGTTGGAGCTATAGATCGAAACTTAATGAATGTATCAATATGGGTATGAAATTAAACTGGCTGCCCATTAGTTTTGCAGTTAATTTCCAGACTGATTGCTTTCAAGGCTTTGGCAAAGACAATCTTTGAAGCCAATTTTCTCTGTAACGCAGAGACTTAAGACTTATCCCATCTGCAGTCTTCTCCTAAATGCGCCTTATTTGTTGAGAGGGACAACTTGATGTTCCAGTAGACGCTGGATATTATTGGACTTAGGCGGATTAGGAAGCCAACTCTTGATTTTGATCCACAAATCCGCGGCATGGATGCAGTGAGGAGAGACTTGGGTCTGTGCAATAAGGAGCATGAATGGGAATTGTAATTCTGGCCAACTCTCTGCAGCCTCTCAGACTGTCTGACAGGCAGCACGGTTGATAGCAGTTGTGTTTGGGCAGACGGACTCGGGGAGAGCCTGCAGCATGCATTACAAACAAGACCAGGCCATGCTTTAAATTAAAAAGAGCATCATGAAAGGAAGAAAATAAACAGGTGGTGGAGAGCTATCACATTTGGGATCTATAAATCTCACTTTGTGAACTCATTAAAAAGAGACGGTAGGATGAAATGTATGTTCTAATGACGTCTTTATTAGAGATACCGATGACCTTTTTCTGCATAACATATTTATCAGTAAGCTTTGAAAAGTCTGCATTAGTGAGCTCTAAATCCCCGAAGTCATCTGATTCACATGCACACAATGCACAACTCACCTCATTGTGGAAAATATTGACTATAACAAATAGAAATGCTAATGCAGCCCTCCCTTAAGCACAGAGCTGTTACACTGCCCATGTGCATACACAATGATCAAACAATGACATCTCCAGCTACTAGAATGGGTTTGCTGCAGAGAATCTGGAAACAGAAGCTTGAAACAGTGGCTGGAAACTGGAGATTTAGGGGGAAAAGTGGGCTGATAAGAGAATAAGAAGCATTCTCCTACAGCAAATATGAGAGCCTCAGATTAAAATCAAGGAAAGGGGATGAAAAAACTTCAGGATGATCAAGGCATCAGTGACACTTACAAATGAGTTCAGAATGAACATCTGCAAGATAACAGCATGCAGCTGATAAAAGAGAAGAGGTTTGCAGATGTCTCCAGGCACTGAGCACAGGAAGGTGTGTCCTCTTCGCTGCCTGATCAAGCTAATTACCACCGATTATCTGCCTCAAATTGCTTGTTGTCAGTTTGCAAAGTCCATAATCAGGATCAACAGCACAACAGTTCATTATACTGTATGAGCTGCCATTACAATCATCTTTAAACTGTGTCCCCTCCAGAGGTCAACTCCACTCCCGCACCAGTAACAAGGTTTTCAAAGCTAATTGAAATAAACATCCAATTATGTCAAAATTAACAAGTCAAATTGTTCATCTGATCAAAATAAACAATTGAACAAGCAACCACAACAGCGTGCAGACACACTTGAGTGTAAACACATTTTTTTGCTTCGATTTATCATCCAAAGAATCCTCACAGAGTTCAGTTTGAGGTTTTAATTCATGCAAGCAGCAGTTCAGACTCCTACAGCCTCATGTGGAGAAAAACACCTCTGTGCGCCCAGCCATGTGTGTCGCAGTTATCTCATCTTGATCTCTTGGAACTCCATCCTGTCCATTTCTGCAAGTGGGCCAAATTTTTATGGAAATATTATAGTCCTGCATTATGCCTCAGCTGGCAGCAGACTTCAGTGATGTCCCACCGGGGCTCGATCTGGCTGTTAACTCTCTGAGGCAGCAAGCAAGGGGCTGCTGTGGAAACGCTGCTGAAGTAGTGTAATGTAGTTGAGCTTTGAAGAGTCTCTCTAAACATCAATAGATGCAGCTACATGATGTTACATTAACCCTTGTTTCCTTTGACCTGAACAAAAGGGAAAGGTTAACCAGTTCTGATGACTTGTATTCATGGTTTTTATTTACAAACCTGACACATCCTGAGAAACCCTGATTTGTTGCATTTGGAAATACATTGGCCTTCCTATTTCGTTGGACTGCTTTTAGCTTAGATTGCGGCACACGTTTGCTCCGACATCGTTTCGATAAGCTTCTGCAATGTCACAACTCAGGCTGCACAATATATTCAAAATGTACCTTCATCGCCTTGCATGTGCGGTATACATATTCCAACAACTGCTTAAACTGCGATAAATAGTAGTCCCTATTTGCATATTTTAAGGTAGTGATGTACCAAACGCTGTTGTGCATTCATGCTGTGTGTCAATGGCGAATCAAATGGACTCTTCCTGGATGCTTGCTCCACATAGATGCTAACAGCTGTGGCAATAGAGCCATGAAATGAATGTTATGATGGTAGAAAGGAAAGAGAGGAGAGAGGAAAGTGGATATAGAAGAAGTTGGGGCTGAACCGAACTGCATGTCGGCTATTTGGAACTATGTTGGTTAGAAGAGAGATGACATGTTGAATAATCTTGCCAACCATCAGGGGACATGTGTTTAATATCCACTGCCACCTACAGGACAACCACTAGGAGCTATAGATGATTCCAGTAGACGTTTTGTGTGTTGCTCCATATTTGGATAGATGACATTAGACATCAGGGATAAATGGAATAACCTGCTCATTCAGTATATTGAGTTAGTCAGCTGACTTCATTCTTTGGGTACATAATGTTGCTGAACCTAGACGTGAATCTCGACCTGACCAACAGCGGCAACCCCAGATCACAGACATAGTAGGCACTAAGCATCACTTCATCCCCCTCTCTTCTTACCCTGATGCTTCCATCACTCTGGAACAGGGTCAGTCTGGACTCATCAGACACATATAGACAAATATATTTTCCATGACCACAGGAGGTGTCTTCTGACATGGTTGTTTAAGAAATGAGAATCTGCATCAGTCAGGGTTAAATAACTTGTTTCCAGCTGAATCATCATTCATGCACTAATGATCCAGTGGGAGGCTGTTACCTATTTGGTTTAACCATGTGGTGACCATTTATTTTGTATGGGCAGTGTATTTTTGGACAGGAAACTAGGGTATGTTTTGAAGTTTGGATACTTTGTGGGTTTCTGCAAGTTTTCCAAAAATGTCGGGTTTCAAAATATTAAGATGGAAACAGTCGAAAAGGTAAAACGTAAAGATTCAGGGAACCAAAAGGGTAATATCACAATATCTTCATATATCACCTATATCAGTAGTTCTCAACATTTTTCTAAGTAAAGCTTTGTTACTTGCACAAGCATATAAAATCTCCCAAAGTTAATTGGCAACCCGCTCCTGAAAGGAAAACTACCAGTCACCTTGAGCTTGCATACTTCTGGCTAGGGATAAGAAGTGTGGCATGATATTCCTGAAATCCTGTCCCGCCATGTCGCTGACAGGTAAAATGCACTAGATGCACTCAATGGTAATACAGGAGGGCTCAATTCTGACTGAGGGGGTGCATCTTTATAGCAACACTGGCTCAGCCCAACTTACTGTTCATTTATCAACCAGCCAGTTATGATTTTTTGACCTATTTGACCAATAACCTCAGGTTAGTTATAGTTTGTGATATGAAAAGAGGCCTGCTCCTTTCATGTTTGACATATCTTTAAAAAAGAGCAACAGAAAAAAGGGAGCTGGTTTTGTGCAGGAAACTCCAACATCACACAACAAGGAGCTGACTACACTAAGGGGTATAGACTGAGTCGTCAGCGGCAGTAGGAGTGAATGCAGCTTACTTGCAACAAAAAGATGGAACTTTCAATCGATCAGTCAGAAACAGATCCTCTGTTTCTTTAATGGGTGTCTGATAATCATAGGGGCTACAGGAGCAAAAGATAAAGTTTAAACCGACTGCTGCAGGATGTAAACCTGCTGCACTGAGCTGGAGCTGTCAGGGAGGAAACTGCTTCAGATTTTTACCAAACATGACGCTGATAAATCCTTAAAGAGGCTGCAATGATGAGTCACACTTGTGTATATTATTCTGCTGGGATCTTACAATGCAAAAATGGCTCTGCTTGACAATCTTTAGTCCTTTTTTTACTTGGAGATGAACCTTTGTCTCCCAGTTCTAACAAAGGTTAGCTGTCCCCTGTGTTCGTGTTAGCTGCTGCACTGCCAGGCACGTCCAAATGTTGTAAAAATGGGGTCAGCCGTCCCCTCGCTCCATAGAAGTTTGCATGTTTTGTGAACTGCAACGTGAGTTAGAAGTGCCATTCATCTAGAAGCTAGGAACATCTATTTCTCTGAGCAAAGTCGAGCTCATGCATCCTTCCTGCAGAAAAAGCTTTGACAGATTACAGCCCACCATACCCCGCTCTCTTTCACTCTGCTCAACAGAAGCAGCGTCCGCATGGATTCAGCTGATGAAAACACAGCTGACAGACGTATCTAATATGGGCTGTATCACAGTCCCATCAGCACTGACACAGACATTTATACTCCCTCTTCTTGCATCTACTCAAACTCTGAAAACTGGAGCAAATTGTGAGCTGAGAATGGCAAAACATCCTGCACAGCCAAACAATGATCAAACCAGAGGCTGAGTTGTGCTCGCAGATTAGAAAGGTTTGATTGTGTGCAGAGAGGCAAGGATGACACAAATGTAATTTACTTCCTGTAAACTGACACGCCACAGTCGCGTCTCCTTCTGGAGGTTTTTGTTTCTTTAGTGGTGGCTCTGATGAACCACATCACTCGGCCCAGAAATCAAATTTAAACCATTTGCATTTTGTATCTGCAAACATCTGCATCTTTATCCGATTTGTTCTTCCCTTTATGAAACATTTCACTTCACCGACAACAGCTACAGTTGAGGAGGCAGCAACATCAAGGGACCCATATTTGTCTGAGTATATACTGCTCATTTTCTTAACATAAAAACATTTAGTGTTGCAGCATATGCAGATTCAACTTGGTCTATTCTGACCAAGCATGAGGGCTCATATTAGGATGAGACTGATGCTCTTGTTCTTGTCGCACAAGAACAACAAAAAATGCCACAGATTTTATTTCCTAATAAAATTCTATTGCTGTGGTGGGGAAACCTCTCCACAAAGAGAGAAGTTATAAAAGGACCATAAATCCTAATCGTTGTTGAAAATGTGCTCCATCTAGAATCACTAATGTCTCACATTGAGGTTTAATAATGCCTATTAGATTTAAAGTACAACGTCTCTGCCATCACTTTGCTTTTTCTGCCAGCTGCAGACCTAATTTCTAGATTTATTTATTTATTAGACTTTAATATACTTCAATAAACGTTGACATGTAGTTCATTCAGTTACCGCCCGGTAATTTTAACATGGAGTCACTCTATTGTCCTTTAGTCTCAGTAAATACTCAAGAACTGGCTTTATACTCATTTGCAATGATTAAAATGTGATTCAACCGTGTGAAGGAATTGTATTGAATTAGCTGTTTTATGCCAAATGACATGTGATGCTGCAACACACAGCAGCTCTTCCATCACTCCGTTAAACCTGGTAATCGATGTTTTCATTAGTTGATGCTGCAGTGATTTTTTTGTGCTTCAGATCAGGAAGTAAACACATCGTAAATATGGATCAGACTGCCGATTTTTGCCTTCTCTGGTTTTTTTCATCTGACACTGCAATTGTCACAATAACAGAAAAACGCAGCATCTACCTTTTTATGTTTCTGCTGTTTAGTTTATTGAGCAGGGACCATTACACTTACAGCAGCATTGACCAGAGGAAAATATGCTTTGTACCAGATACTAGCTCTCTGAGCCGAATTCCATCTGCAGTCCTTAAAACACACACAAATACATCACACATATGAAATACACAAAAATAAAATACTAAAGAAAGTATGATTTTAAAAGAAAAAGTACACATTTACACTTTTTATTCCTGGTCAAGGGAAACACGACAAATGATATAATTAATGCTGGCATGTCTGTTTCTAACAGATGTTTTTTTGTTTCTGTGGAGAATATTTTGAAGTGTTGGCATATTCTTAACCCTGTTGGAAGTTTGTTTCATTCTGTTGTTTTAAGTGAGAATGCCAGTTGTCCTAAAGCGGTTGGTCTTCCGGGCATGGCGCATTACCCTTTGAATGTTGTTCATGTTATTTGGTTCATCTGTTAATTTGATAATCTATTTAAGGGTGGAGGAGCCATATTATTGATTATCTTGAAAAGTAAACATGAATTGCTATATCTAATGTTAATTATCGTGTTTTCTTAGGATCCCCTGTGCCTATTAGTAGAGCAATTCCAGCTGTTTATTGGTTGCCTTGTTTGTGTGTGACCAACAGGATACAGTTGTGCTCAAAAGCAGAATTTTTTTCATATTTCTTTTTTTTTTGCCATTTTTCAGAATATAAATAAGAGAAAAAGGGTTTTTTCTCTCATGGTCAGTGGTTAGGTGAAGCCATTTATTATCAAACAACTGTGTTTACTCTTTTTAAATCATGATGACAACAGAAACTATCCAAAGGACCCTGATCAAAAGTTTACACACCCTGATGATTTTGGCCTGATAACATGCACACAAACAGGTTTGAATGCTTAATAAAGGTAACCATCCTCACTTGTGGTCTGTTTGCTTTTAACCAGTGCGTGGGTATAAAAGGTCAGAGAGTTTTTGGGCTCCTGAGTCCTGACAGACCCTTGCATCTTTCATCCAGTGCACCCATGTTTCTGGATTCTGAGTCATGGAGAAAGCAAAAGAATTGTCCATGGATCTGCGGGAAATGATGATTGTATAAAACCGGAATGGAATATAAAAAGATATCAAAGGACTTGAGAAAGCCATCAGTAGGGAGCAAACAGTTGTTTGACAATAAATGGCTTGATTCAACCACTAACCATGAGTTAAAAAAAACCTTTTTCTCCATCATTCATGTTCTCTGGAAAATGGTCAAAAGAAAATCACAAATCCTGCCAGGTATGTAAACTTTTGAGCACAACTGTATACTAAATGATAAATGAAACAGAATTAATGTGCTTAAGTAGAGTTTGACTCCATCTGTTGTCAATGAGTTTCTAATACACCTGAAGTTTGATGATTTGGATTTCAAAGTATGGCAAAACTTTTTAATATGGCTTTTGAAGCTGAGCTTAGAATTTTTTCTTAGTCATTTTTTCTCCCATAAAAGTTATAGTGGGATATGCTTTAAAAGAACATTGTTGCTATTTTTCCAACATTTAAATGTCACTCAGTCTTTAAACATATTCAAAGCCTGTGATAACCTGGCTGCGACTTGGTCTGGTTCCTACCCATGTGTGGATGACCTTGTTGTCAGCATACATTTGGACATAATTACACACAGATGTAAAGCTCATGTAATTGATATAAAGGCTAAACAGTAGTGGCCCCAGAACAGAGCCTTGTGGTACCCCAATAGTGCACATCTCCATTTGTGATGCTGCATCATGTAGACTGTTGTCGCCATATTGTATGCCTTCGCTTTTTCAGTGGTTTCCCATGCAAATTAGCTGCAAAGCCACACCCAGCTAGTAGTCATGATTGATTCTTTGTATTTTCTGTGTGGGACATATGGGCTGTCTGATCTTGTCCTTCTGAGACTAAAAGTGATGCTCTGAAGATGCAAAGCTAGAAATCCTTTTGAAGTGTTGACTGATCTGGCTCTTGTTTATATTAGAGGAAGACTCTAAAGATCCTTTTCTGCACAAACAGCAGGTCATCACTACAAAACTAACACCATCCTGCACTTCCCTCCAGTTCTATGCATAATTTTATTGGCTTCTTGAGCTAGAGTTCCTAGCTACACAAGGTTAAATGTGAAACATGGTTTGTGGTCTTGTGTTTGCTGCACATTACGGCCCCTACATGACCAAATTTATGAGTGCAGCTTTAAAGTTCACCACAAATCTTCAGCATTGTTACTTGTACACGCATCTTTTATGAGGTTAACTTCCAAGCTAGCCACCTTCTACCCAGTAACGCAGGCATTATGTGTGAGTGAAATGGATGTGATGATTTTGTTTATTATTCAGGTCTTTGTATGTCTGAAAAAGGACAACAGAGCTACAACAAAAGCAAACTGAGATAAGACTGTGGTTTACAATAAGGGTTTATCACAATGATACAACAGTCTTCATGCATTTTTCATGCAACAACCTGCATAAGTAAACAAGAGGAGAGGCTGTGTGATGCACTCTGCTCTGTCCTAACAATGTGTGATGTAGCCAGTGTTGAGAAATAACTGCTTGTATGTAACAGAGTTACGTCATTAAATCACATTCAGTTGCTTTACATTCTTTTGCTGCAGTGATGCAACACCGTGAAGCCGAGAATTAAATTCAACCAGTTGTAGGTTGGCCAACTAAGACTCGTCTCAGTATACAGACCATCATTTAGTCATCCATGGCCAGATTCTGTGCATTCTTTGTTCATAGTGTTTCTCTAATACTCTGAAGAGAAATGGAAAGATAAACAGCAGTGAAAATGCTGTTAACACAGAAATCAAACAAGAAAAAATGTATAGTCTGCATAATATTTACAAGTTTATATTTCAAAAGTTCCCATTCTTGCTTTAGGTGTGAGAAAACAAGACTCTCGGAGCACATTCACTCTGGTCCTTTAAACGAACCCTGAGTTTTGTGGAGGTGGTTTGGAGTAATGAGAACGCTCATTCGCACCTAGCTGTGGACCAAAGAAGCAAACTCTGGTCCACTTGACAATCAGGGGTCTTGGTTCACTTGCAAGTGAACTCTGGTGCGGTTGGCTTCCAGTTTGAATATTTTAGTTTCTGGCCTTTTTTAAAAAAGAATTCTATCAGATCCGCAGTTATTCTTCACATGTACAAGCACTAGCTTATTCCCAGATTAAAACCAAAACCAAGCTAGTATGATGCTGACAGCGATGAAAAGAAACACAACTGTAAATTTGATGTGATCATATTTTAATAAGCCAGGACATCTTTTATACAAATTACCATTGTAAGAAAAAAATAAATAAGAAACACTCAGATGTTTGATTTTATAAAGTTTCCAGTCAACAGCTGTTAAAAGATCATCACTTACAATATTCACTTCATGTACAATCATTTACAGCTTCATAAAGTGACTCACTGATTTAAATTTACAAGATTTATCAAGATATTAAGCAGTGACTTCACAAGGTAAAAATGTCAGATTGTATCTATAATCTGTAAAGGCAAAGAAAATGTAGTCTTTCGTGGCCAGTTAGTACAACTCAAATGGGAGTAATTAACACATTTTTGAGGACCATTTTCATCAGCAGGATGGTGGATGAAATCAGAAAGAATATCACTTTGCACCGTGTGAGCCTGAAGTATAGTGTCAGGATTTTGGGGGTTCTAGTTGTGTTGTGACTACGGAGGCATTATTTGTCTCCTATACTTGCGGAGTGGTTGGGGATATATTGCAGTGCTGTACCGTGTAGATAAATATGCCAGAAGACAAATGCATATGAACCAAGTTGTAAAGTTCAAGTTGATTAAAAGCTATTGCATGCCCTTTGTTGAACCTCTCTCATTAAAAGGTTCAACATATTCTTATTCAACAGGGTTTTTGATACTTTCCATGTCAGTCAGAACAATGGTCCTGTAGCTGCGCTCCAATCCCAACATAAACTCCAGGTAGTTGCTGAACTCGAAGCCTCGAATTGGCTCCTCCTGCAGATGAGAAAAAAGATGTAGTTAATGTTCAATATGAAAGGGGCGCTTCGAAAAACGGAATTTATCAGAGTTGAGGCGTCAGTTGATGCTTTATACTATATTATATCAACTTTGTACCGTATTAAGTGTCTGATCCCTCAGTGTGAAATAAACGCTTTATATATTTTATGGATCTAAAAGTGTTCAAAGTTCCAATTAACTGCTCATTATGGGGTATATTGAGCGTTATATTAGGAGTCGTGATTGAGTGAACATGGGGAAATCTCCTAATATAGCCTTGGTCTCTCACTTTAAAGACCAAAAAGGGCAATCGAAAGTTTCCAAAGAACTTTCAAAAGAACAGATTGTTTTTCACACTGCCTTTCAATTATCCACACATAATTAGTTTTAGCAAAAAGTTGCAACAGCTGCAAAGACATATGCGAATAAAATTATACAGACAGTTTGGGTGTAGAGGCAGAGGGTGACTTGCTTTTTCATCATTCACTTTGTTAGGATGTGGGGTGTGAATTATTAGATTCAACCTTTTCATTAAGATACATTCAATCTCTTTCAAAGTCAAAGGAAATCAAATTAAATCTGCAGATCTGCACTGTGCCAGTAAACAACACGCCTATTTATTGTTCAGGTAATGAGGTTTTCTTGTATATTAGAAAAACTGAAGACAGTTGCTGGCATGTCCTCCACCCAGGAACACGTATATCAGGATGCATTTTAACATTCAACATATTCACTAAGAGACACATCAGATGTGACAAAAAAGCATTTATTACAGGCTCATTACAGGTAATCTAAAAAAATTAGAATATCATGAAAAAAGTCTATATTATTTGTCACTCAGAGATTAAAACCCATATATTATATAGATTCATGACAGAATTAAACAATTTCAAGCTTTTATTTCTTGGATTTGGATTTGGATGATGATGACACAAAGATAATGAAAACCCAAAATTCAGTGTCTCAGAAAATTAGAATATTGTGAAAAAGTTCATTATTGGGAAGTCATGGTGTCACATTAATCAGCTTATTACCTCAAAACACCTGCAGAGGTTTCCTGAGCCTTTAAAAGGCCTCTCAGTCAGGATCAGTAGGGTACACAAACATGGGAAAGACTCCTGATTTGACAGATGCCCAGAAGACAGTCATTAGCTGCGTTTCCATTACCCCTAGAATTGCGCAAAACCTAAATATCGCAATAATACACCTACATTTCGAAAAACCTAAAATTTTGCTAAAAAATGTTTACGCTCTCAGGAGGTGGTTTTTCAGACGTATCAATATAGAAGTATTTAGCAAAAGTGTAATGGAAACAGTTTTTCCATATTTCCACTTCACCAGATGTGACGTAGAGGGTTAGGTGACCAGTTAGTTTGGAGTAAAGATGACGTGGAATGTATGAACGGAGTAGGAGGTGGGAATCTTTTTACAAATAATTAAACAGAAAAATATAACTACCATCCTTGATAACAAATAAAGCGAAATGTTCCAAAACATAAAACATTTAATGTCTCCATCTTCCTCAAAATGAAGTCTTGCAGGACAGGATTTTACAAGAATTACAGCTTATGCGCTAAACACCATTCAATGGAAACACCGGCATATCGTAATTGTAGTTTGTCGAAATTTTAGAAATATCGCTTTTATTTTGCGAAAAACGCAGCTATTGACACCCTCCACAAGGAGGTTAAGCCACAGAAGTTAATTGCTGAAGAAGCTGGTTATTCGCAGAGTGCTGTATCCAAGCACATCAACAGAAAGTTGAGTAGAAGGAAAAATTGTGGTAGGAAAAGGTGCACCAGCAAAAGGGAAAACCACATCCTTGAGAGGATTGTCAGGCAGAATCCATTCAAGAATTTGGAGGAGCTTCACAAGGAATGGACTGAGGCTGGAGTCTGCGCATTAAGAGCCACCACGCACAGACGAGAATCTATGGGGTTTAGATCAGGAGGAAGATGAGAGACACCAGATGCGACCTGAAGGCCGCTATCAAAGCAACCTGGGCTTCCATTACACCTGAGCAGTGCCATAAGTTGATGGCCTCCATCCCACGCTGCATTGATGCAGTAATTCATGCAAAAGGACGCCCAACCAAGTATTGAATCCATAGGCATGAACAAACTTTTCAGAAGCCTGACATTTCTGTTTAAAATATCCTTACGTTATTGATCTTATGTAATATTCAAATTTTCATTATCTTTGTGTCATCGTCATTAAAAATTCAAGAAATAAAGGCTTGAAATCGTTTCACTCTGTCACGGATCTATATAATATATGGGTTTTAATCGGCACTAATTTCTGTTTGGGCTTCAGTATGTATCTGTCAAGGCAGTACCTGGTGTCATAAGGAATAACTGTCTGGTGTGCAACTTCGTCAGCTGTCATCCTGAGGAAAGCTGCATTCAGAACAGCAACACAGCATCACTGACTTCACCTTCAGTCATTATCCAGTCCAAGGCCCAACGTGTAAAGCTGAATTAATTTTTTTAATTAATCTTTTAATACAGTTGTCTATCTATTCCTGGCTTCTATATGCCAGGTGCCAAACCGTCCCGAGCAGGAATCCTTGGTGAAAACAGGGCTTAAGTTACAGAGTTATCCCCTTGGGAGGAAATAGTTTTGTAGTCTATTTCTGTCATCATTCTCAGCACATGAAAGGAAAAGGAGTTTATCTGCTGTTAGTGAGTGTACACACATTTAAAAGACCCCTTTAATCAGGATACATTTAGTGTAGAAACTGTTTATAATCGTTCTGATTTTATGAAAATGTTCAATTTTTGACAGATTCTGAATCAGGATGTGCAGCGTAGGTGGGAAAGTGGGATGCCCACTCATAAATAACATTTGAACATAATACTGGCAGACAGAGGATTTTTATCTCTAAAAATGGAGAAAGACTGAGACATTAGACCTGTGCCCAGTGAACCTCTGGGTTTAGTTTCTGATCAGAAAAATGCTTTGATTTGAAGAAACAGATTTTACAAGCAAAAAAAACCTGCAAAGACGTCTTGGTTTCCAGAGCTAAATACTATTAGATCAGTATGGCCTTAGATCAGCTTTTAAACATTTTCTATTTGGTTATCAGTTTCACATACAGAGACATTATACTAGCAACACCATGAGAGGGTGGATATGTGTTGTGATGGAAGGGTTTTTCCTTTTTGCAGCTGTTTTCAGTGCTAGTAGAGAAGCATGAAGTAATCACTGAGAAATCATTACTTCAATGACCTGCACCTCGGTGCCCTTTAGATGAATCTTATCCTTTTATATTTGTCAACAGTCAACATGTGATTTCAGGGGGAGTTGCTAACATGAATAAGCTTTCAGTTTAATGGAGGGCTGCAAGCAGTGATACATCAACAAACAAAACAAACTTTATAATTCGAAAAATCATGTTTTCATTACATCTAAAGAATTAAAGGTCAAATTCTTAACATTAGTGATGTTTCAAGTCCGTTAAATGTCAGACGAGTTATTAAATCCATATTTTTATGAGTGTGGATGTGAGCAGGCGAGATGACTCCTAGTGAATTAAAAAGGCACACGACTACATGTGTCAGAGACTGAATATCCATCAAGTCTTCACGATTAACTGCAGTAGAACTGTTTGGCTGGTTGAAGAATCCCTGCAGAACACATCTGCTGACAAAGTTAAAAGCACAAAGAAAAACATAGATGAGCAGAGGAAAATGATTTCTTTTTCTGTCTGTAGGTGAATGAGGGTAAAAACAGATGATACAAGTTCAACAGAAAATCAAGCTTTTCTGCAAACATTCAGCATTTTTTTCAGTTGAATGTTCTCATCCTGAGCAGGTGACAGGAGCTGTTTAACATCCTGCATAAGCTTCACAATATGTTAAGCATTAGCATTTATGAGATCATTGAATAGGGTAATTAATGTATTAATTACCAAAGATTTTAATGAATTCTTAAGCTTGTCATCACATGATAAATGAGTGGTGTTAACGTTCAGTGGTGGTCTGAAATTTGCAAAGAAGGGAATTAATTAGGACGTTAAGGCAGAAAGAAGAATATAGTTAAAGGAAATATGGTGGTTAGTGACTCCTGAAAGCAGGCTGATGGATTCATCCATTTTTGGTCGCGCTTTAGATTAATCGGGGACGTTTCTGGTGTTCGTGTGACTGAGAGCTGCATCATTAGTCATTTTCAGTGCAGTGTTTACCTCCGAACAGCTGGACAAAAAAAATCACTGACAAATTTAGGTGTGTTTGAAGACGGAAAGATGGAAAAACATCATCTCATCCATCAGTTCCCGTTACAGAAATGGTAATGAAAAATGAAAGACTTAGAAAGGTACAATGAAAAATGTTCCCTAAACTAATCTACAGTATGAAACAATGCAGCTTCATTGAGTATGCAAGCTGAAGCGAGCTCTATGCGGTGAGAAACGGAGGGAAAGAGTACGAGACGACGTGATGCCCAAGCAGCTTCTGTTTCACTCGTTTTTCACTGCAGTGAATTCAAATGATTTCACTTACCTGAGCATCTTACTGAAATAATGTCGCAAATTATATGAATTAATGGAAGTCATAGTTGATTCGATTTTCATTTGGGGTATTGACAAAGGGGCGGATGATGAGGGAAAGGTGGGTGAACTTGCAGGACTTAAGATGAGACCACATCACAGATGAAACTGAAGGACCAGTTGCCATAGTAACACAGGATGCAGAGTTTTACTTTCATGCCTAAACACTTGAATGTATTTAAGACTCAAGCTAACATTTTTACCCCTTCAAGTTATTTAAATTTCAGCTGTAGCTGTAGTAGATGTGGTGAGAATAGAAGGTGAACTACGTGTAACAGAGTTTTTTATTCATGCAACCTTCACATAAAGTTGTGACCTGAGTAATGGAGGATCTGCGCTCTAGTCAACCTTTATATCTTAAAACGTCTTTGTTCTTGTCTGCTGTTTCTCTACGCAACTTTTCTTATATTTGTTTTATTTGGCAGCTTTTTAAAAATTAATTTAGGTTAAAAAAAAATAGCTTTAAGATGTGTTGTCGATAAGTCCTCGAGCTGACTGTCGCTGTCAAATCCCCATGATCTCAATAACTTCAAGTAAAATTCATATAAATCCTTTTTTTCTCTTATCGTGTCAGGAAACAGGGAGGATTGTAACAACTAATCAAATAGTGTAAACTCAATTTTGAGATGTTTGTAAAATCAAGTTCATTAACCTGTCTGAAAACTGATGGTTGGAACTGACAAATGCCACATTTCCACGTTGTTTTCCACCACTTAACAGAGCTGACAGTTAATTCCCACCTGTCCTCTGCAGCAGACGTGGCATACAGCATCTGTCATGTGCAGTTTGTTTAGGAAACATACATGTTAAATGGAAATGTTCCAGTTTTTTTTCATTGAATGCTATTCTTTAAAGGGTTTGGTACATTTTTAAATAATTCCAAGGCTTATTGGATAATAGTGGCCAAAAATAAACAGAAAATTAAATCATTGATGATGACAACCGTAGTAATAGTCTGCACAACTTTAAATTGTTTTGCAGCAGTCACCCTACAGTGTGACAAGCTAATCGTTCACATTGGTTAGTTTCAGAGCTTCAGTTTTTCCCTCCTCTGCTGTTTATGTCCTGCTGGCTCTTTAAACAGTTGAGATACAATGGCATCACAGAGTCACCTTAAAGCTGCAAAGTTCTGCTGTTTTCTTTGTGTGTGATCAGTTTTACTTTGAGCAGATTAAATGAAAGTCAGCTGTGCAGCCCAGATAAACTAACTTATCTCCTATAAGCGTTTCCTTGACAGAAAATCTTCAATTTCTTCATATTTTTAGCTTTATCACAGCACTTCCAAAAGAAGTCAATTAAACTGGTTGTTTTAAATCCTTGTCTGTCCAGACATTTAAGGACATGTGATGAAGATTAACCCGGAACTTGTGTGATGCTGTTGCAATGATAAACTACTGTGGTAGCAGCTAAAGTAAAATTAATACTACAAAATGTCCACAGCTGGACTCCCGATTGTAACAAGTCATTTGCCTTTTAAAATTTTAATTTAGATGGAATATAGGTAGGGGAGGGGGGGGAAGGGGGGGGGGGAGGGGGGGGGGGGGGGGGGGGGGGGGGGGGGGGGGGGGGGGGGGGGGGGGGGGGGG
>JBBBVU010000024.1:21231496-21247724 GCA_037177055.1 Atherinosoma microstoma | reverse complement strand
TGCAGCAACTGTGTGATGCTATCATGTCAATATGGAGCAAAATCTCTGAGGAATGTTTCCAACACCTTGTTGAATCTTTACCATGAATCATTAATGTATTTCTGAAAGGACAGGGGCTCCAGTCTTTGCAGATTTAAGAGAGTGCATGTTCTCACCAGCAACACCACTGCTGCATGAACAATTTTACACCAAGCAGTTATACAAACTCTTATGAGAGAGCAGGAATTAATAGGAAAAATCTTTTATCGCTGGTAGAAGAGATTCTTTTCTTACTAAACAGAACATAAACCAGAAGGAGACATGGGAATGTTTGCAGCTACACTGACATTGACTGAGCAACATATGAGAGCAGCTTCAGCAGAGATGGATGGAATTATGTGCATTCAGGCAAGCAGAGCAGTAGCAATACAAAAAAAAGAAAAATATCCTTGTGAGGAATCTTTTCTGCCTTGTCGGTGTGCATAACAGCTTAAAAAGTAAGCTTGTGTGTTAAGATGTCTCGTCTGCATGCACAGACGCTGTCATTGTCTGTTATTCCTAAGAGTAAGCTTAATATTACCGTCTCCATTGTTAGAAGACAATCTACATGAACAAACACATTAAAGAGTCAAAACCAGTAACAAACCGTTTTTGAATCCTTTATGAAGCACAAAATGACCCAGGTTTATTCAGCCAGTCCTGGTTATGTATTTCTAACCTATTCAGGAACTTTTCTACTTTTTTTCAGTGGTGCTCAAAACCCAGAGATTGTGCTTTTTATAAGAACTTTAGAGGGTAAAATGTTGGACTTCTTCAGCCACATTCTGAAAAGTGCTTTTAACTAATGGTGCAACTATGACAACAACAATAATGAAACCACCTAATGAGTGTGTTTGACCTTACAGACTTGACAATTTATCCAACATCTCTTTAGAAAAGCCAGAAATCGACCAGAAATCTGTATAAGTGGACAGCAGTGTTACAGATGTTACCTGTGAGGGGGTGAAACCAGACATCCTGAAGGCAGAATGGACCAGAGGGACTTCAGCTTTCAGCAGCATCTCCACATAGTGAGCTGTGCACCAGTAAACAGGAGGGATACCCGATTCAGCTATTGCCTGTGGAAAATGGACCTGTCATGACACACACAAAAAACATAGAACTTCATTACAAGAATGATTTATTGGTTGTAGATTTTTTGCTGAGACACCGAGACTATCATTTTGATTTAAATACAGAAACGGCATGCAGCTTTATTTGTTAACCGTGTGTATTCAGCCCCACATTCCCTCTTATATTCGCCTTTGCTGCTTAATTATTTGTGGCTTTTCCATTTTCCATGATATCGACCGCATTGTTGTTGTCGAAGGCTAACTGCTGTGGAAGAAAATTCACCAAATACGTCTGCATCAAACACACCAAGAGCACGTAATAAAAAGTTCAGCCGAGTCAGGCTGAGAAATTATTGACTTTTAGGAATAGAGGACAAGATGATAGAAGCTGGAATGATCATAGTACGTGGTAAATCTCAGTACTTTAGGTTCCTTGTGTAACTCAGAATGATTTAAGCAAGCCTTCCTTTTATAATTAGTCATCTCAGTTGATTTATTTATCAAGAATTTTGACACTTGTCTTCATTTTCTTTATTATCAATTTAGATGTTTTGGTCATTCTTAAGTTTCTTGTATTTTAAGTTGTAAAGATGTTCTGTATGTCTCTTACCTTCACATTGACTAAAAGTCATCATTAAAAAGAGTTCTTTGTTTGGTTTTATTAGTTGTAACCTCTGAGATAAATGATGTTTCATTTATAAAGTAAGGATGAAATCAGAATAAAGAAGATCATTTTAGGTTTAATATTTACAAAAGCTGGAGACTAGGTAAATATTTAACATCTGGACCCATTTAGAGGATGTAAGGCCGATGGCATTTGCATAAAAACTGCAGTTAAATTTCATTAACTCATTCATGAGTCTAGATCATTTACATTTCAAATAGTATAAAGAGTTTATTCTGCTGACTCAACCACACCTCACACAGCTCCATGTATCATCCAAGCCAGCCGGCTGCTCTCACTGAGGATTGGTTAAAGCTGAATTTTTGCAAAAAACAATATAAAAAAAAAAAAGACCATTTACACTAGAATGTGCTTTAACTAAGTCATTGTTGTGGATCATTGCAGCTGTTATGATTATTTACTGACTGGGAAATGTAAATAATTAATTCAATATGTATTCAATAGTAAGAAAACATTAAAAATGTCCATTTCAAATATTCTTTCATATGTCTTGTTTTGTATAAGAATAATCAAAAACATTTTTAGATTTAATGGTTGAAATCAGTTAAAAACCAGTTAAAATTGTACAGGATGTGTTCCCACTACTTTTATGTTAATCTACTTGAGGATTTACCGACTGTTCAAGGATCATTTTGACATGAAAAGTTACAGAAATAAGCAACACGAATCATTATGTTATTATGTAAGGTAAAATAAACGGCTGAAGTTACTCATTTCTGAAAAATGAACACGTCCTTTAACCAAAACCAACAAATAAGTTATTTCTTTAGACCCTTCAGGATGTTGTCCTTTAAACTCCTGCCTGTACAGTCCACATGAGGGAATTACACTACTCACAAAAAGTTAGGGATATTCAGCTTTCAGGCGAAATTTACAGAACACATAAAACGTTCACGCTACTCTGATATATCATGAATCTAGGACATGTAACTAGAATATTGCCGTAGTAATTCCTCCATTTCATACAATCTATTAGAAAGAAAAGCTGACAACAGCTGGGTGTACCACAAAATAAAAAATGACGACATCTCAATAATTTGTCATGTGTTCGGCGTCGTCTCGGTCTGATGATGTCTGAATGTCAACAGTGAGATGATGACTGTATAGGAGCAAGTTGTCATTCAACCAGAACATTTAGTGAATCTTCAAGGTTCGGGGAACTTTTGAGATTTTTTTGTGGTTATTCACCTTATTGTGAACAGCATGTTATACAAAAAGTCCTTAAACACTTAACAGCTTTATGTGTGCATTTAAACGCATAAAGACAGTAAAACGAAGTTCATGAATAAAGGTTATAATGCATTTTAGGTTCAGACATCATACAAAAAGACAAATATCCCTAACTTTTTGTGAATAGTTTACAATAAATCATTTTGCTGGTTGCCTTGGTAATAGTCAACACAAAAACTCCTTACAATGACACTTTTACCAGTTTTCCACTGCTGGTTCAGGGCTGGTTTCAGAGTCAGTTCTGAGTTGTTTCTATAAAGATCCTCAACTGGTGTTTCCAATCACAAACCCGTATATATGAACGGTGCTTTGAAAGCGAGATGAATGAATGTCAGCTGGTAATATTAAAACACCTGTTTGCAGTGTGGTTTATAAACCCAGCTTAAGACTGTGACTAAGCAGCACTTTGAAAAGCATTAAAAAATTCAACAGCTGAAAACAAAACTTTAAGACGCACTACAAAACTTTTACAGATTTTCTCAGTGAGGAGCCCCTTATTGATGGCTAATACGGCATCCATCTTGCATCCTACCTATACTGTGAGCTCTTTTCAGCCAGTAATAGACAGTCTTATCCTGACTCTTGTCTCATGTCATGGTCTGTCCCTCTATCTTTACCTACGATAGCGCCTTCTTGCGTTTCTTTGCTGAATCAGTGCCGGTGCACATTCAAAATGGCTGGCGTGTTCACATGCTGAGACGCTGCTGGCAGCAACAGCTCCAGAAATGCACATGACAGATATGCCATTAAACAAGTCTGGAATGCAGAGTTTTATGGTCAGAAAGTTACGTAGTGCATCTTTATGTAAACTTTTTTTCTTTTTTATTTCTCAATTATGTTATTGTGATTTTTGCTATTTGTTCCAGCCTTTTACTACTTTTTAATGCTTTCTTTGCACCATCTGTAATGCTTTTAATGTTTTATGTAAAGCACTTTGAATTGTCCTGTACAGAAAATGTGCTTTACAAATAAACTTGCCTTGACCTTGGAAATTTGTGTTTCTGACTCGTTCCTGACTGATTCAGCAAGGACATCTAAAAGCATATTATTGAAGGAAGCAAGGAAAGGAAAGAACAAAAGAGACAAGAGTCAACATCAGGCTGGAAGGAGAGAGCTCCAGAGTGCAGGCAGGATTCAAGATGGATGCCATCTGTAGGGGGCGCCTCCCTGAAAATATTTTCACAAGTTCAGTAGTGCTTCTTTAAATGGCTGGAAAATTCTCTCACTGTTTCCATGATGGACTTCAGAGACTTTGTTGTTATTTCTGAAATTAACCAAACCAAACTTTGTGCTGGTTGTGGATTTTTAAACAGAGACTTTATAATTTTATGACTGTAACAGTTACTCACTGATGCATGTATCCTTGCAGGCCAGATAAACGCAGACGTCAGCAAAGACGAGAGGTTGAGCAGCAAACGTAACGACCGGTCTGTGTTTCCAGCCATGATGAGAAAAATGGTGGAGGTCAGCCAGTCATGACCTGGATAATCATCCTGCTGAGTGGCTGTAGGGCAGAGTTAAGGAGGCAAAAAACTGGTAGAACAGAGACAAAGATCAATGACTCACCCTCAAAGCACTGCTAAAATAAACAATAAATACTGAAGGAGAGTTTATTTTACTTTCAAATGTAACAATGCATATTTAAAAGATACCATCAAAACTAAGCTTTCTGTTTAATGATCCACCGAGCCACAACAAGCTCCAACTCAAACCACAGATCTCACAGATCTTTGTCTGGAGTTCTAACATTTTATGAGTATGCTGTGTGTCAAAAGGAAACTGAGGCCTTTTGTCGTGCCAATTAAAAGCTAAAGCTTTACACACTCTGACATCAGTTAACAGCGCAGTAGAATTTGCTTGACATTCGATTAACCCGGATGCAGCAGACAATTAACTCACAGATGAAAAACAGCCTTCCACAGACAGGTCTGCTTAGATTCAAGTTTGTTTTTAATACAGGATCAGGTCATAAATGTATGAAAAGGATTCAAGGTCTCTGCTCAGCCAGTAAAAGTAAGAAAATGTTTATCGTGTAATTTTGGGTTATTGGGAGTCAAGTGTGAATTTTCCAAAACTATCCCACCATAACAGGAATGAAAACTACAGGATTTAAAATTCTGCTGCAAAGTTTCTAACTTAAAACCTTCTCTTATCACATTCACTTGTTTTGTTTTTTTAAGCAGGTGCACATTTTATTTAATAAATTCACCTCCTTATGATATTTTAATTTTATATTTGCATTCAGACCCTGGAGATAAATAACTACACGTGTGCATGTCAACTCTGGCTCAACTCCAGAGAACAACCCGGCCATCGATGCTACTTTTCAGGTCCAACTTGGTTTTTGTGAAAGCACAAAAATACATTATATTTGCAGTTTTCCCTTCTAATAGTCAATAAATATATTATATATTTGTACAAGTTACTCAAGCAGTCATATTTCTGTCACAAAGAAATCTCTCATTGGTCGCATCCTTAAACATTTTATCTAAATTATCTATATTTACTATTATGTTTATGTCTGGTATTTGATGATTATATATTTATATATAAATAAAAACATAAAAAACTACATTTTTAATTAAGTTGATTGTTTTTGTAATCTGTATCAACTATTTCATGTCCTAAAATTGATTGTGACATGCTATTTTTAATACTCAATATCCAACTTCTCTGGTCTTTAACTGTGTTGCAGAAAAAAAAAGCATTATTTATGATCAGAATTAAAATTATGATTAGTAAACGCTAATGTAAAGCAGAGAAATTTATAGTTAACAGTTCAACAGACCTAAAAATGAATAAGATGAAACAAAATGATGCTTTCATCCATTTGGACAACATCTTAGCAAATGCTAATTAATGAAGAAACCCTTTCACCCCAAACTACAGGGGGGGAAAAGCTTTATTGCATCCCATAATAAAAAGTTAATTCTGTGAAATTTTTCAGTCTATAACTCAGCAGCACATTTAAAGATTTCTTGGCTCATGCTGTGCACGCTGTGAGCACCATCTGTTTTGATGGCTAGTTAAAAATGTCAGAAACATGGGAGGACAGACTTTAGTCACTTAAAATGTGAGAAGTCAACGTGACTCATCGCTTCGGCTTGTGTTTTATGCATCAAGCATTTATTAGAAAGCAGGTGTTCTGTCTGGAAAAATCACTGTTAAAATGAATTCTCCAACAGGTTACCTTTAGTATTTCACCATCTTTCTTCTGTTGGTGGGAATTTACTGCAAATATCGAATAATGACTGACAAAGTCCAACAATGAGTGCAGAAAATATCCCCAAAAACTTAAAATAAGACTTTTGAGTTATTTTTCTGGAAGGAAATCAGTTTTTTATCTTGCTTACAAATAAAATTTTTAAAAAGTCTGTATTGACACAAATGTCTGCCCACAGATAAAGCGATCCATACACAAGCTGGCCAACCCGCCGATAATAAATGTATGCTCTTTGAATGGGATTGACAGACGAGCCTTATACATTTGTGATAAACGCTGTCAAGATATCCCTTTTATATGAGTGATAAAAAAAGCAGCATCCCAAAGGAATGAAAACCATTTTGATCTATCACCCAAAAACATGAATGAAACTAGAAATCTCAAACTAAAACAACTTCTTCCCTTCACAGTCAGTAACTCCTTCCTTCAACCAACTTTGGAGTATATTTCAGATCCTATACTTCACCTCAATACACTATGAATTTCAGATTGCCTGAAGGTATACTCGGAGGTATATTCTAAGCAGTATAGTACAGTTTGTCTTCCACTTTCCCTTTGTGTGCACAAAAGAGATTTCCTGTTGCAGAAACTTAGCAAATTCACATGCAACTAATTTACAAACTGACCATTAAAATGATGACTTTCTCCTTATTTTCAGCTTTTGTATCAGTGTTTTGCTCTGGTGAAGACTCTTTATATCAGTGTTTCCTTGTTCAATTCACCAACAATGGAAGCCATGAAGGAAAAATGAGGTCTATCAGTTGCCATCTGGGACAAAAGAAGACTGAATTGTTCACTTGGACACAGATTGAGAAAGATAAAGTGCATTGTGTTGATCAGACAGACTGACGTTATCAGTTTCAGACGGAGACCGGTGGCTTTATCAGCATGACACTGCTGACACCACACAAGCATGCTGTAGGCCGAGTCCACGGTAGCGATATGTGCAACAGTTTTTTAAAGGCTAATGCTGATTATGTACTAATCTTTTATGTGTCTGTCTGCAGTTATTTGGAAAGAATTAAATATATTAAAACGCTTGCAGGTCCCACAGCTTCCACTATTTAAAAAAAGCTCTCTCCAATGCTAATGTTTTCTATTTCAGACTCAATCTCTTCTGTACAAAGTCATGTGAAAAATAAGAAATAAATTTTAGTTTCAAGGTTTCAAATATCAAGAAATAGTAAAAATCAAATAAGATAAACATTAACAAATGAAACTATATTGTTATTCATTTAGCTAAAACTGAGCCAAAATGCAGAAGTAGTGAGAGAAAAAACATGTTTTGGCTTTGCTTTGGTTAAGCAAATAATGATAGGATCATAGTTTTTGTGCTGTTTATCTCATTTTAAGACCTGGTCTTAAGACATGTACAACTGATGGAGGGTGTAAAATCTTTTTCTTCAATGGGTTATGATGACTCATAGTTGAAGTGGATACATGCTCAGCTGAGTTGAGCTACTATTAGAGTCTGTTATCTGACTGCTGCTGCAAAGCTGTGGACTGTGAAAAAAATGTGTTACTTCAAACTTTCTCTGTGAGAGATCATTGTACATGTAAGTATAGGTAAATTCTCTAAGTTACTTGAATGGTGATTTTGTCTGGAGTTTATTAGAACATACCATCTTTTGGGAAAATGACAATGTGCTACTTTTCCTACACACAGTTTTCCATGCCTGACAGAAGCAACTGAAAATTAAAGAACAGCTTTTTGGGGAGTTAGTCCCAAGGCCAACGTAAGGCCAGTCTACTATATACATGCAAGAGTGATTGTTTATTATCTGGATGTATTAGTCTAATTTTTTACTAATTTTGGACCATTAATATATATTTTAAAGTCTGGATTTGGTCGAAAAAGTTTTGTTTTTTTTGTTTCGTGTCATCTAAATATGCTGAAAATCTTGCTATGGGACTCTATGGGATAAGATAGGGTTTTTTTGTTGTTTTTAATGTAAAGCACTTTGCATTGCAATTTGTTTGTATAAAAAATACTTTATAAATAAAGTTTGATTAATTGATACAATAATAAATTTCAACATGTGGTAAACTTTACAACTAGCGGTCAACCTGAAGATATCCAAGAGGCTAAATGATTTGGTTGCAAACAAGTAAAATAGAAAAGACTTCAGAGGAAGACAAAATGTTCCAAGCTGATTTACATATTTTTGGTTCCAGAAATATGGTAAACACATTGTGCTGAAACTACTTTTCAGATAACTTTTAAAATAATTCAGAGAGTTTCTAGGTTACACTGATGTCTATAAGATGGAAGTGCATCAACTCTGCAGGATACTGAGCACTGATGTGTTAACTCTCTGTGAGGACAAGAAGATCTTTATGTGCTTCATTAGCAGCATCAGGTCGTTCATCACATCTTCTTTCAGCAGCTTGAGGTAGCAGCCATACCTGGGAATTTCAGATAAAACGGACAACATGAACCTCACATTTTTACCCATTTAGGAATCTGTCTTTCCACAACTCCACCAGTCTTTTTCAGAATCACATTTTTTATTTCCGACTTCTTCAACAGAATAGAATCATAAAAAACTAAAATACTGTGAGCATTTTATGAACAATCACTTCTCAGCTATTTTGTTTCTCAATTCCCATAATCCCTGTCTACTACTACTGCACAACAGGAAATTTCTATCAAGCTGAGAGAGAAAAAAAACACTGAGGCCCAGATACCCATGAGGACTCATCTAAACTATACTAAACGGTCAAATGGTAAAGACTAAACTCACAAAGATTTCTGAATCAGCACTTTTCAAATGAGCTCATAAAGGATTCATTTCCAGAGAACTCAAGAAATGCCTGTACACATACTCAGGAGAGAGAGAGACTTATTGACATTGTTTTGACGTAACTAACTCTTTGTCAAGTCAAAAGTTTGAATTGTGCAGAAAACTTGGATCTATACTTCTGACCAGACTGACGAGCTCCAGGTTGTGCCAAAGGTAGCTTAAAATTCACAAGGCAAAACCCAAAATCTTCCCACATGTACCGTGGAGCAGCTGTACAGGCATTTAATTTCATCCCCCCCCCTCCAAAGTTAAGATAAATAAATAGATAAAATATGACAACAGTAGGATGGCTTGTGCAGGTCCAGCAGGTCCTTACTCATGCAACAGTACAAGTGAATTAAAGTGGCCTGGCATTCCTGCACATCCTGCTGTATTGTCTTCTTTCATCAACCTTAATTGTAAAAACCATGATATGAACAGTTCTTCAACTCTAGTCCTTGAGGGCAACTGCCTTGCAGTTGTTTACCTTGATGTTCCCGGGTTCTGCACAAGCCTCTTAATGAGCCATTAATTTGGGTCATGGGAGTGCAAGCAGGGAAACGGCTAAAACCTGCAGGACATGGACCCTCGAGGACGACGGTTTGTTCAGCTGATTAACATGGAATGATCTCCTGTTGCCCCGGCATTTCAATCTCTAGTTCGTTTCATTAAACATTTTCTGGCTATTTCTTCAGGAATTTCCCTTTTCCTTTTCATTTCCAATAAATATGAGCAGATCTGTCATTTTGGGAGTGAACCTTTAAAGAACTGGCTTTAAGTTACATGCTTATTAAAAGAAAATTAACAAGAGGTTATTCAAATTTTAGAGGTCTTAGATTTACTGTCTTTACTTACTTTTTAGACATTTTAACTATAGCAAAAGAAACTTGCAGCTAATACATAAACGTGTCAGCACACAGATTGTTTAAGAGTAATTACATAAAACACAAAAGAAGCTGCTTTATATATCTGTGCCTGATTCCAGACTCCTATCTGCAAAGTTTTTCATTGCAAACAACCAGAAGAAGCACAACTGACTGCAGTAAAGGCTTCTAATGACATCAAAAATACCAATAAACGGACAAAATATGGGTGAAAATGACTCAATCTAACAGTGAAAATGACTCATAGCTACAAAGGAATATGGAAGAACAACAAAACCCACAAGGGGAGCCTAAAAAGCTCAGAAATTACTCAATATTTCCTAAAAAAGCAACAACTATGAGACTCATGACCACACACACATATATTTCTAACATTAAAAGAGAGAGTTTAAAAACAGCCTGAAAGTGGTGCACACACGAAAGAGCCTCAATATGAACACTAAGACAAAGAATAAGGATGTAATAAAAGAAAAAGACTTTCAGTGTTTACTGGTTCATAATCAGTATGTGAGTCAGTGCACGTGAAAGACTGAATTTTAGTCTTTATTAGGAAATATGAGCATGCTAACAGGGTGCATGAAATTCAAAATAGTAAAGTTTGCTTAACAACAACATTTGCAGATATTAGCTCATAAAATTACTCTGTCAAAGGAAAGCCTCAATACAATGGTTTTAAATAGGGGTGGATAGAAAACTTGTTATTGCGATAATGCATTCATAAATTAAAACCAACAATTATTTTAGCACATGTTAACACAGAATCAGTTGCTCACTGGCTCCGAATACACATTCAGACATGGCTGTCACTTAAGGCCTAATTGTGGTACAAGACATATAAAAGGCAGTTTTGCAATGACAAAGATTTATAAAAGAGTACGGACATGCATACATGAAGCCCGAGAAATCTTCAAATAGAGCTTTGCCTCCTCTACTCAATGTAGTCAAGAACTAAAGTAAATGGGACCAAAAACTGGAGGTACATCACCGTTTATTGTTTTGAGATTGCTTTTAGGAATGGCGACTCACTTTAAGAATCCAATTCAGCAGATATTGAATTATCTTAGCTGAAATAATTTCTACAGAGCTGGTCCTCCTCATTTACTTCAATAAAAAGATTGTCCAAATGAATGAACAGGAAGTTGCTTCACATACCTGACACAGGTGTCGATTCCCAGCTGTTCTACAGATGATAATACAGCATTCTTCACATTTTTCTCTTCTGCTGTAAAACAGGATGTCAGGATTAAATCAGCTTTACTCAGGGAATATAACAAATGCAAATGTCTCTCACAATGCATTGTGACCATGAAGAAAGGGAAAACAGTAAATGCAGAATTGCTATTTTCACCACATTACAGATGTGACACTGCGTCTCAACAGCTTTAGAGTTTGCAGTTCTGAAGCAGTCGTTCTGGATTTAACTGATGTTTGTAAGAAAGGCTCATTAAGGTGACTTGGGTAATTTCACAAACAACCAGTTGTGAGTAATTTTATAGCAGCATTTGGATGCTTTAGAGAAGCAAAAACATTTTACCTTCCACCCCCCCCCCCTTTAAAACGGCATGAAAATTTGCACCACAGGAGATCCCCATTTCCCTGCAGCAGCGAACGACCTCATGCAACTGGTTTGCTCTTACTTAGTGCCATCATTTGTGCAGAATCATTAAAGTATATCAGTTTGTGGACTTGTAAGTATAATTTTGTGGAGATGACAATGAATGAGGCAATAACTGCGGGCAGACTAACATTTTGTTTTGCAGGATGTTTCCACTGCATCCTGGCTTTGGGGAAACATATTACATCTGTGGAAATGGATCCCCTGCTTCAGACAGTTTATGGTCAGGAGAGTTTAACAATTAATATGAAGGGAACCATTAGCAGCAGGGAAAACTTCAAATCCAATTTATTGAGTAACTGTTGAAAAACGCAAAACAAATAATAATATATATATAATTTTGATTAATCACAGGGAATAAAATCTTGTATCAATTGAGAGAAAATAGCTTTAGATGTGCCGGGGAAACTAGTTCTGTATGTTGTCTCTCACTCTTCTCTTTTAACATATGAACACCTCTAAAAACCTCCTGCAGATGGCAATTACAACCTGATGGAGATTAATCTTCTAGTTTTATTTCCCTCCCTAAACTCCTTGCATCTCCCCAGCTTTGTGCCGCCAGTCTATTTTACAGTTTTTAATAACTTTAATCACAACCATTAAACTTTTGATTTAAAAAAAAAAAACTGGTTTAAAGTGGTTCAAACCATTTATCTTTGATGTTAGTCAGGACTACTTGCTCCGAATATAACTGTAGAGACTATGAAGAGTAATATCAGCAACATGCAGCTTTTGCATGGATTTGTTCCCCAGACATCTTCCAATTCCTATTCCTTACCTTAAATAGAAAAAGTTATGCTTAAATTATTACGAATGCACAGTTTAAGGAATTAGAGAATTGTGCCTGTAAGACGCATTAAAAGAGCGATGAGCACAAATTACCCACTTATACATGCAGCCTTTTCTCCATCTAAAAAAAAAAAAAAATCAGGAAAACTGGCTTAATAAACTCGGCAAAAAAAAAAAGTAAGGAATTTTGTGTTTGGTGAATTATTTCTTTCTTGTAGCAATGCCTGTAGGCAATAAATCCTATACCAGGGTTACTCATTCCAGTCCTACGAGAGCCACAATCCAGCAGGTTTTCCATGTATCCCTGCTCCAACTCACCTGACTCAAATTAACGAATCATTGCGCAGAATTTGATAGGCTGTTAGATCCATAAAATTTGATTCAGGCGTGTTGAAGCAGGAATACATTGGAAAAACCTGCTGGATTAATGGATGAGATATGGAGAATGCTAAGCTAACTGCTGCATCTATATGGTAATAGCTTTTGGTGGAGGCAGTGAGATGGTGTGGGGCGGCATATCTCTCAGAGAAAGTCTTTTTGGCAAGATGTTTGCCATTGGGAGAAGATTTGGTAAGTTTTTCATTGGCAACCCAAACTCAACTCTGCTACTCACCCATAAAAACATTTTACTTACTAATCCCGACCACAAAAAGGCAAAAAAGGACAGAAAAACACGCAGAGCAGCAGACAGTCTGTCTCTAGTGAATTAGCACAATACATAACAGCAGCATCAACCAAATCATCAGGGCTGGGGGTAAAATTAGTCCAACCAAAGGTTTGTTATCATGTTTAAATTGATCAACACAAGTAATCAATACCACAATATGTAAACTATCAAAGAGGAAAACTGAGAAATATTAGGCCAAATAAGAAAAACTTCAGTACCGTCCATTGACATCTTAAGACTGAAAAAACAAGTCACATCACCTTTATTTTACATGCACATACAGGCTGGTAACCATGGCAACAGTAAAAGTAGCAGTGATTGACACCTGTTGAATGATGTTAGATGATTCAACATAATAACGTATCCTTGTAATTTACTGATCAATATTTTCTTGACAGTAATGGTGTATTCATTGACGAGGGTTAATTAAAGAAAAATTAAGTTATGTTGAATTTTTTGACCCAAAGTTTTGAATATTTGTTCACAGATTGCTGTTGCATAATTTCACATCAGTCAGCAATACTTGAACTCAGGTCATCCAGACCCAACTCTACCTCTGTAACCACAAGGCTACCACTTCCCCTTCACCATTGATGGACTGGTATGCAAATACAAATACACCATTGACTGCACCTTCATAAGTTTCCCCAAACTGTATTTGAGGGGATATTATAAAGGACGCCTGATTCAAAATAAATGGATCTCCAATAGCTTGATGTCAAGCTGTGCACAAGCCTGTTGCTGTATTGCAGGAGGAAAACGTCTAGAACCTGCAGGACGGTGGCCCTCGAGGGCCAGGATTAAATATTCCTGTTCTAACAGAGACTAAATGTTTTAGAGGAGAGTTTTAACTCTTCCAGAAAGCTTGGAGGTTTCAGAAGGTTTAACAAATTTCTGTCTGAGATATGAAGTTGCAGCAGTTGCATGTAAAAATGCTGTCTATGCTCTTCTTCATCATCATTTCCAGCAACCCAGTTTCAGCAAGGAGCCGAGATACCGGACAGCTGCTTTTAGAAGTCAGAGCTATGATGGCCGAGGAGATACAACTCAGAACAGAGAACTGACAAATGCTAATGCTTGGCAAATCACTTTTTCTCCATACTGTGAGAACGCTTAAGTAGGGCAGAGTGGCTAATATTGTACTCAGCATCAATCATCTACATAGAGATATGCACGCACATACACACACACACAGAGACCTGACAGCTGCCTGGTCTCCTCGGAGGCTGAGGGCATAGAAGATGATCAGCGCTCTGTGTTTGCAATAGTGTTATTGTTGTTGAGACATATCTGTTTTTAAAGATTTAAGTCTAAGACAGTGGCTCTTTTCACACAAAACCCCTTACCAAGAGATTTTACTATTTTTTTCTTTTGTATTTAGTCATTTAGCAATATCTTTCTATCAATCTCACCTCAATTTTCATCCATATAACTGTCTCAGATTTTTTTAATTTCTATAAAATGTTTCACTTTCATGCCCCCAACAGTTCTGTGCAATTTATCCACGTATAGAAATATAAAAAAAATGAATGGATAAAGTAAATAAATCCATCTGAACTGTTTGAGAGAATAAAGATAAATGCATCGTCAAACAAACAGAATTTAGACTCTTCAGGCCTCAGATGGGACGTAGATTTGTACTGACAGATGTAAAGACGACGCTAATAAAAAAGATGGCCGATGCGCTGAGGGGAAAATGAAATACTTCAGTCTTGGAAAAAGGCTCATTGAAATATACATAAATGAAAGAACGCTGAACACATTTAATATCCTTTTAATCACAATTATTCATTATTTAGACTGTGTCTAGTCCGTGACATCTGATCCATCTGAATCTTTTTCCTTTCATGAATCTCGGCTTTTCTCTGTTGGCAGCTCAGGGACGTTTGAGTTTATAAACATTCATATTTACAGCAAAGTGTTCCCTGTTCTTCATTTCTCCTTTCAGACGGTCTCATCCAACCCATCTCCTAAATCAACCACCGGTGTTTAGACCAGGGGTCTGCAACCTGCAGTCCCGGAGCTGCAAGTAGCTCTTTGGACCTTCCACAATGCCTTTCGATAACATTGGCTAAAAATAATAAACAACTAATGTTTTTAAATATACATATAACAACAAATGCTGTTTTTTTACATGGAATAATTGCATTGAATGTCCACAACACAATGACACTAAAGGTACCAATATTTTTTTTTTATCTACATTCATTCATTCATTCATTTCATTACATTTTTCTATTACATACTTTTTCACAAATATCTACACCCCACAAAAGAAAAAGGTATCTATCCTCTTTTTGCTAGAATTTTCTACTTTTCTTTTAAAACTTGAAAATAGAAATATAATTGTGGTTCTTGAAAAGTAAATTTCCTATAGTAGATATTTATTTATGTCACATTTGCAGCTCCAAACAAGTTTTATTTAGCTGGGCTGAGGGCAAAAGTTGCTCTTTGGATTGTAAAGGTTGCAGACCCCTGGTCTAGACTCACGGTCCTGGCCCATCATCCATAATTTAACCATGACACTTCATCGAATCTCAGGTCTGATCACCAAAAACTTTTCTGTTTAAGTTTTTTTTCACCAATAAATGTTGTTGAGTCTTTTCAATCGATCCTTTCTTAAGGAAATCATAGTAAAGGTAACAGCACAATGTAAAAGGTCTTCACCCCCATTTTTGGTGATGAAGTCAGAGCATCAGAAATACTGTCATCACAAACAGAATGAACCAAAAAATCTACAAGGAGATCACCACAGATATTAAATGCTACAAGCTTGTAAAGTTTTTAACAAGTTCACATTTTCAAAAAGAAATAAATGAAAGAAGTCCAGAGTTTGGTGCAGATTCTTTTGGGGGGAAAAATCAAAACAAAACCAAACAAAAAAAAATCTAAAGACATTCAGGCTGAGCTAAAGTAATCTCTGCAGGGGATTTTAACATTTACCAGACACTGAAAGCTACACTCAGAAAAAAGGTCAAGTTGGGACACTATAGGCAAGGCAAGGCAAAGCAAGTTTATCTGTTCAGCACATTTTCAGGTTCAAGACAATTCAAAGTGCTTTACCTAAAACATTAAAAGCATTACAAATAAAAAGCAGCTAGAATTACAATAAAATCATTTAAACACAAAAGCAATCATTAAAAAGATTGAAAGCAAGAGAAGTTAAAAGTTACCTGCAGGTTTAATGCATAGATGCATGAGAACAGAAATGTTTTTAACCTGGATTTAAAAGTTTCTACATTTGGCGAAAGTTTAATCTCT
>JBBBVU010000024.1:21216347-21226580 GCA_037177055.1 Atherinosoma microstoma | reverse complement strand
TTCACGACAATGTCATCTCAGGGCGCTTAACAGACAATCAGTTTGAGCCAATCTGATTGTCATTCATTGATTCATATCATCTACACAAATAAAACTTTAAGCTGTTATTTTTCCTGTTTTGCTCTTTGGGAAGTTTTAATGGCAATCTCTTCAATTATCATCAGCAACTTTAAAGGTGCTTCCTGCACATTTGGGTTTACTGGGTCTGCGAGGAAGCCTCTTTTGCAACATCTTCATTCACCGCATATTTCTCGCTGTTGTCATCTTCTAACCCAAGTGAGATATGTGGCTCCTATGATATAAGCAGCAAAGTTATCTGATCTCGATCTGCTTCAGTAGCTGAAATCAATACCATCAGAGCCAGTTTCATAGACCAGGTCCAGTTCACACGGGGTGGTACGCATTGTTTTGTGTTTCCACAGACAAAAAAATGGGACAGATGCCAGAATAAAAATAATTTTTTGCGACCCTTCCGTTGGGGTCCTAATCTTACAAATCCAACCCAAAAGGGTGGAGTTTGACAACTTGCAATTCACTGATTGGTCGAAAGAATCATTGAATCGGGTGCGACTCGGCAATAAGAACAAAGAACAGTGCCACATTCGAATATACTGTGGACTTTTATTTTGTTTAAAGCCACATGCCAAGAAAAAACCACAAACACAAAATTCTCATCCTCTGTTTCTGTGTTGTTTTTTTCTTCTAAGATGGCATTGTATTGCTATGACATCACACTATTACGTAGCTGATGCTCTATTGCTATCAGGCTGATTCACCGCCTACCAGTTAAGAGTACAGTTGGCTGTAGAAACGCAACAGGGATCAGGATTTACTGAACCAAACTGCAACAAACTGTCTCATACCAAGCCAGACCCGCTAATGGAAACGGGACTACATACTCCAGCCTTTACCTGATTCCAGACTGGCAACATACCAGACCGATGCAACATGTTGGTTGAGAGCTTAAAAGGTCCTGATCAAACAAATACAGCCACCCTAACAAAACACAAAAGCTTGCACTAATATACGATATACTGGAGTGAGATGTGGTGACTGTGGAGGCCATTGGAGTACAGTGAACTCATCGTCATGTTGGAGAAGATCTGAGCTTTGTGACATGGTGCATTATCCTGCTGGAAGTAGTCATCAGAAGATGCTCCTCAATGCTCATAAATGGATGGACATGGTCAGGAGCAATACTCAGGTAGGCTGTGCTGGTTAAACCATATCATTTTGGCACTAAGGTGGGCCAAGAAATTAGGGGCCGTCGATTGGGGGTGCATCGCTGAGAAAATCTGCAAAAGTTCTGTAGTGCGTCATTAAATCCCCTTTCTTCCTCATTCTAATGCTCAGTTTGAATTTCAGCAAGTCGTTATGACCATATTTACAAGCTTTAATGCATTTAGCTGCTGCCATGTAATTGGCTGATTCACCATTTATTTTAACAAGCAATTGATTTATTTTATTTCATTTTCTTTTTTTTGTCTTTTTGTTGTTTTTGAAAACCCGCACTGTAACAGAGAAGACTAACATCTCAAGTTCTAAGAATGTGGCTTCCTTCAGTGATCCAGCCAGTGGCCTTTAGTTATTTTCCCTTGACTACGCTGTCAAGGAAAGAAAGAGAATTTATTCTTGGCTGACCTTTGTAACGAGCCGGAGAGAAGAAGCACTCTGCAGCAGAGTTGGATAGATGGGCCACAACTGTCTCCAGAAGGTCAGCCAGCACTGAAGAGAAAAACGGACATAAATAATAATATAAGCAAGTTCAGCTACGTTAATGTTATGTTTAAAGAAAATCCAATATCCAGTCCCAAATACATCAGCTGCTTTACTCAAGACAAACAAAAGCTCATGTTTTGCATTCTAATAAGCAGTTTGTTAGCTGGGCGGACACTTCCAGTTAAAAATAATATAAATAGAATTATAAAATATTATACAATTCAGAAAATAAGTAGAATGACAGGATGTAAGACAATAGACCATGGCTCAGCTGCAAAAACACACATCCAGCACACATCAGTATGTGGCTTCAGTGCTCCCAGCTGTCCCAGAGTAAACCATGTCTGCTTTGCTCTTAGAGTCATATATCACATTACTGTCCAATGAAACCACCCACAGTCACTGAAGATCTAATAGTGAAAATAAGACGGGAACACTGGCTGATAAGGCTGCTGCAGAAACTAACACAGACAACACAGCAGCTTCTCACAACACAGAGACCAACTTGTGAAACATAAAAACTCATAAATTACAAAGAGTTGGGACTTTTTGAAGAATTTAAGAATTCCTTCACTGAAAAATTTAATTTGTTCCCCTTTTTTTAACATTTATGTATTATAGCTGTCTCTAAATCCAACTATTAGGCTTTCATACATATCTAATCTGGGACACCAATCCCATCAACTAGCAGAGTGGGACTCACTTATTAAGCGGTGGTCAAGGGAACAAGGTTTATCCAACAGCTGCATTTAGCAACAAATTATTAGCTGTCTGCTTCTTTCCTGCTTAAAAAAAGTTAACTTTCTGAGGGTCGAGCAGCATTGTGGATGTCTTCTGTACATATTCACAGATCCCACATCCTGAACCAGAATTACACAAAGTTATTTTTAGGAACTGCTTTCATAGAAAACTTTAAAACTAATAACTATGTCATTTTATTGAACATAGAATCCTTTTCAGTATTTTCAGAAATAGCCACAGAATAAATGTAAAACCTCTCTATAATTACTTTGAGAAACTTTTAGAGGGAACTGGGATAAAAATCTTTTCTATGAGAATTCACTTCAACTCGACAAACTTGGCTGCATCCTTAGTTGCATTTTAATTTTTTATTACACTTATGATGGATATACTGCATTTCCCTCTGATAGTTTTACATTCCTCAACAAATCTTAATGTTTTATACAAACAATATAGTGGAAAAACTCTTAAGACACACCTCATTTATTTGCCTACTCCAAGGGAAATGGAAAAAAGGTGGAAAAAGGTCTTAAAATGTGAAAACATAATGGAGATACATACATAAAGAAGGCAAAAACAGGGTTTGTAGAATTCTAAGGTGCTTGAAAATCTATATTTGGTATCGACAGCTTCATTCTTTAGCAGTCTGAACGCTCTTTGACTAGATTCATTGTGATTCCTAAAGAAGTCTTCACAAAGAATTCTCCAGACTTCTTGAAGGACATTTCAAAGCTCATTTTTGGATGTCGGCTGTCTTTTGTTCTGTTCTATGTCAAGATGATCCAACACTAGCTTCCAGGCTCTGTGGAGAATTCATCATTCCATCAAGTAAGTTGATTTTGTCTTCTTTAAATATATTTCACTGTTTCTTCTTTCAAAGTTTTAGCAGATGTTCATTTTTACATCGACATGTTTCCACTGGCATCTGCAGTCTTCCTCAAAAGCGTTATCCGGCCGTTGTGACGTGTCGTTAATCAGCTGTTATTCCTTGGCCTGGCCAACCTGACAGATCCACCAGGTTGGCTACGCCCCCGTCAGCCGATAGTCTCTGGAGGAGAGGATCCCAGTTGTGTGACAGCATGAAAGCTCCCTCATCCAGGTTAATAGTGTCTTTGGCCCGCTATCTGATCTTAATTGCCTCCTTAATTCATCTTTTGTGTTTGTTCGTCTGTGCTCTGATGATTTTAGCATCATCCCAGTCCACGATGTGGTTTTTTCTGATATCTACATATAAATGCATAAATCAAAACATGTATATCCCAAAAGTTGTAAGATATTTTGGTTAACGATACTGTACAAAATTCAACAGCTGGAAGATTAGAAAACAAAAGATGATGATAACCACACAAGATGCTCTCCGTGACTCCAAGTATGACTGAATGCTTCTCATTGATATGCTAGTGCAGAAGACCAATTAAGCAATCAATAAGCTGACAAGATAGTGAGATATTGAACATGAAACAGCTCTAGCAGTGAGTGTTTTGATGAAGAGATAGTAAGTTAATCATTTTTGTCCTCCAGCTGAAAAGAAGCCTGTCGAAGACTCAATGATAATCACTGCGTCTTCATATGAAGGACTACACTGAAGTAAATGTTCAATAAGTCATCATGGAAATTTGGTTAATTTAGCAGTCAGCATTTAAATGTAACCATTTCCTCACACTGAATGTCTCTTGAAAAGTAAAATGCCAAGTTTTGTGTGGTTAATGACATACTTAACAAAGCAGCACCTCCACAGCTGATGGAGGCTTAAAACATTATAAATCTTGATCATCATTCTGCAGTGAAAAGCCACAAATGAGCTCCGTAGAGCCGAGTAGATGCTTCTGCAGGCACGTTCAACGGTGCACTGATGAGAGGAAGTAATCATTGTACAGATTCTGTGCCCTCCTTCATTTCTGTCTATTTTTGTCTTCTTTGAATAACAGCGATTCACTCCTACGTGAGAAAGAGTAGACATGGGTGCAATTTCAAAGTGCCATCAATGACACCAATGTTTTTTATTTGTTTTTTTAAAGATGGGCACATGCTCCAGATTCCGGTCATGTTGGTGAGACGAGGATGATGCACCTGCATTACAGTAGAGGACATCAGCAAATTATGGAGCTTAATACAGACACAATCTTCTTTTCTAATTTTTAATAATACACCTAAAATATTTACACTGATGACGCATTGATGTTATTAAAGCTGACTCATTTGGCTTTATGCATAAGTCTGAAGGTGGGCTTAATCATGCTGCATTTCAATCATCTTAAAGATCGAGATGTGTGCAGGAGGTTTCACTTCAGTTGGCCCACAAATAACTAATATACAGGTGGAATGTCTAATGAAAAAGGATTAGTCAGAGGATTAATGATGCATTTTAAAGAAAATCTGGTACCCAATGCTGGAAAACTGATGTTACCGTTTTTGGTTTGGTAGGTGAAAATACTTCAAATCCTAAGGTCACTATTTTAGAACAAAAAAAATTACAACCCAGCTGCCATTCAGTTCTACTTTAGGAGGTTTAACCGGGCACATAATATAATAAAAAGTATATGACCCTCAACTGGTGTTTTACTGTAAAAATATGACACAGCAGAAACTCAAAGCTATGTGGTTCCAACTAATAATTTCAAAGTTCTCAAGAAAGAGCAAACTGAGGGCTAGATGCTACTTTTACATTTCTAATTCCTTCCAAAATAGATGCCAGGGAAACTAGAAAACTAGTTCCAGTGATCTGATCAGGCAACCGCCCATTATAGCAAGAAATCAACTTTTTTATATATAATTTCCAGGAAATGACCAATATCAGGGTGCAATCATGAACAACTGTAGAAACAATTTTTTTAATAACAAAAGGTGTAATTTCTGTCTTAATTTATTTTCAAATTTGCACCGATACAAGCATTTAGGTGATGTATTATAAAATGCAGATTGTTAGAAAACTAAAAAAAAAGTTTTTTTAGGGGACTTCAACCCTCTTCTATCAGTATGCTGTTATTGGTTAACATGAACAATTTTAAGTAACTTATTATAAATTCACACACATCCATGATTTCAAAGGTTTTACAATTTAAATACCTAAACCATTTTATGAGGGAAGTTCATAAAATTTGGTCACAGTTATATATAATTTAGGTTTTGAAGTAGTCTATAAATGTGATATTTATGCCACTAAAGATTATTTGAATGTTCAGAAGGAATAAATGTGTCCACCTCCGTGTCTGGGAGGAGATCCCATCGTCTAATCAGGAGCATTCCCAGACGTTGTAGGGAGTGCATACAGGGACATCCCCCCCACACACACACACACACACACACACACACACACACACACACAGCCTCATTCTGGATCATCTGGGTGAATTTTCCACAGAAGTTGGGTCAGCCTGTGATCTGATCTTTCCACTTTTATTTGGAGAATGATTCCGAATCCAGACCTCCATGGGTTAATGATTTATATTTCCACTGATCATTTTTTCTGTTATTTTGTTCTCAACTCATTCCACTATGAAATGAATAAAGATTTTCAACTGTAATATTTCATTCATCAAGATCCATGACTCAACCACAACTCTGTTTGTCAAATACATGCGTAATCTCGCCTATACCACCACCCACTGATGATGTCTAGTTTATATGTCTCAGACCACCAAACATTGAGAATGTATGCGCCCATTTTTAATTAATGGGCATATCCAAAGTTTCGTTCAAAGATCTTCAACAATTTTATGTAAAAACATCTACAGACATTGCTTTAATACACTCCGTCTCTTAGAAGGAACCCATAAGGTCCAGTAGCTTACCTTTTCCTGTTAGGGTGTTGGGTTTTGACATCATGGCTCTGCAGTACTGTCTCCTGCAGTTCTCTAACCAGCTCTCTTCATTCTTCACTTCAATTAATGAAACCAAAAATGTGCTGATCTCACAGTCTGCATGAAGAAAAATAAAACTAGGTCAAAAAAAGAAGCAAAATTAACATTGGAAACAGCTTGACATTGTTTCTCTTACCCTGTGAGTTATGGTAGATCTCTGGTAGATCCAAAGTATATATGCGAGGTAGAGGGTGGCATGAAAACATTGGCCAGGGGTAAGGAAGTTCTCCCTGTATAAAGCAGAGAGAATCACATGCTTTCAGTGTTTCTTAGACCTTCCTTTTCAGACCTGCATGATTCATTTACTTTCCATTTCTTCACTGCTCTGATTAGATGGCTGTTATTGTCATTATCTGAGTAAGTGATGCATCATTATGGGGGAACGTTAGCCTATTCTTTTATCATTTTATATATTATACTGAAATTGTCTGACGGCAGTGTGTTAATATTTCAAAACAATGAAAACTATAAAGAGTGTAACGCAGTTGAACAGTTATTTGGCGATGAATTCAATGAGGGATCGTTTTGTGCTGCGAGCTAGTTGCAGTTCATCAAATGGTTGTTCATAATGGTGTGCCATCAGTCATTTCCTCCTTTATACATTTGTTTCTTTTTCTCTCCCTTCATTTGTTCCTTTCTTTGTAACCTACAGCCACTCATTATTCTTGTCCAAAGTTATTTTTGAATAACCACTGCTTTTGAGTCGGTTCAGTTTGTGCCTTGATAAAATACACTTGAAATGTTAATCAGCTTTAGAAAACAAGCCTCTTCATTTACTTATGAGTCTGTGTGCTGTGAAGACAGATGAATGCATATAATCCTCACACAGCTAAGCTTTTAAATAAAGTTTTATGAGCAGCATGAGACAACACATGACTTTAATAATTAATGTTTTTTCTTTTTTAAATCATGAAATTTCCTGTCCCTCTCAAAAGACTCAGTTTGAATCCCTAGAGAAGCTATACTATACCACCATTGGACAGGTGGTGTACATCCTGGACAAACAGACGCTGAGTATAACAGCCTCAACTCATCTATTACACCTAATTTGGTTAATCTGTGCCACATATTAACCAAACTTGCCGAGTTTGACTGTTAAAACATACATCTTTAGGGGTTTAAAAAGGTCAGAAGAGGCTTACAAACTGTGGCCCTCAAGTTTTCTGTGGTTAGTTTTTCTTTCAATGCAAAAGGTAAAGCAAACTAGTTAACAAACAACAAATAAAACACCTAAATTAGTAAACCTAGCACAGAAATTAAGGAAATGTGTGTTTGCTGTATTATTTCTCCCCTTCACCAATTGGTGTTGTATTATACAGAATTGGAAAGTCTAGTTAGTCACTTTTACAACAAGGTATAACTTGTATGGATCATGCTTCTGTGGAATGAGCAGCACAGCCAAATGAGTGGGTAGTACCCCCACAAAAATTCCCTGTGATATTCTCTTGTTGGTATTCTCTCTGGTCCGGAGTTGCTTGGTGGATCAAATGATTACACTTTCCCAGAGTAAGGAGGGGGGAAAAAAACACATTGGCCATTTTTACACTTTATTTTCCACTGTCAGAGCTCAGTAGTGATATAGTTCCATACGCAGCCACGACATCTTGGTACCTCCTCCTCCTCATGCTGGCCATCAGTCTGGTCACATTTAGCTGTAGGAGGGCATCCCATTCCTCAACCAGGAGTTATTGAAGGTCAGCTAGTTTGGTTGCGTTGATCACTCTGTGACGTACACCACATCCAGCCTGATCCCACAGGTGTTCAGGTGGATTGAGGTCTGGACTCAGCAGCTCATTCATCCTTTCTACTCCCAAATTCGGAAGGTCCTCTGTAATGATCAGGCTCTGCGGAAGAGGAGGATGTCATCCTGGAGGATGGAGTTGGGTCCCAGATTCTGGAGATATGGGATCACCAGCAGCTCCTGAATCTCATTCTGATTTGTCCGTCTAGATGCCAATCAGATGTCAGTCACACATCTGTGATTGGCACACACCTCACAGCACTTGAATCTTAACACAAGAGTGAATATAGCAGGAGATTTAGGTATATTTTTGGGGGGCACTACCCACACATTTAGCTGTATTGCTCATTTCACAGACACTCAATCCTTCCAAGTTGTACCTCATTGTAAAGGCGACTAATCAGGCTTTCTAACAACGTATAATACAACATACTAATACACAACACAGTTGGTTTAACTGAAGGGGAGAAATAATCAACCAAACACAAATTGTCTTACTTTTTGTGATAAGTTGATACAAAGTCTAACGTCTTAATATTTTGACATTGTTCTAAAAATGTTTCATAGCCATTATACTTTTCATCAGGTCTCCTTGTATATGGTAAATGACTCACACCTTCAGAAATGTCATTGCTTTAACACAGTGGTCTCACCCAAAGCGGATTCACTTAATTTGTTTTTTAAATTTCACCCAAGTTTAAACAGGAAAAAAAAAGGTCTACTGCAGGAAACACTCACTGAACTAATTTACACTCTCCCTTTTCGAAATCTCTTTCATATAATTTCCTTGACCTCAGCATAAATTAGTTTCCATTTTGGGTTCAGAATAAACAACACCTAAATAATTGATATCAATCCCATAACATGCTCAGTAAATAAGGCTGCAGGCTTCAAACCACAACTGAGGCGCTGTTGGGAATACATAATACTATCTGTAATAGAATTACCAGAAGCACAAGTGCAGAATAGAAATCAGCAGATGGTGAATGGTGAGCACAGGGAATGCTGAGCTTTCGTTAATGGAAAAGAACAGGAAAAGGGGAAAAAAGGATTAAAAAGACAGATTGTTTGTTCACTTAACCACAGCATAAAGTTTCATCAGAAGGTTTTTGCACTGTCCTCTGACCAAAACATAATTCAAACTGGATGAGTTATAATTGCTTAAATAAATGTTCCAAGATGCTATAAGCTGCAAGGTCAACAAACAGATACTTCAAAGAATAACACAGTGACTTTCTTTAGTGAAAAAAAATCCAAGTTTTGATTCGTGAATAGACTGTTTTATGCTTTCATACATGTTCTGAGGAGGATTCAGTTCAATTTCATTTATAAAGCGATTTTCATGCAGAATTAACACAAAGTGCTGTACATACTAAAAACTCTTTTAGAAAATATAAAACCTTCATACAACAGTATGTAACAGAAATTTAAAACACACTCATTATCTCTCATACTCATAAGCACACGTATACTCTCCCCACCCCTCCAACCCCCAACCGGACCTCAATCTATACAAACATGAACTCCCATCCCTAGTGACTCTCTTAACTGAATGTGAGAAAATAATATATTGATAATAAAAGTCAATAGAAATATCAGGGCTGACACTGCAGTAAGAAAACAATATCTTGGGGACCCATCCAGACCAGAAGCCAGCCCACCCACCAACCACAGAGGGCGCCACCACTGAACCCACCCAGACCAGGGCAGGCAAGGGTCCGCATTAGAGCCATTGGGCTGCAGCGCAGGACCTCCAGCCGCCCAGGCAGAGCTGCTTACTGAGGCGTGGAGGATCTCCATGAGGAAAACACTGGAGTTAAAAAGTAAAGGCGAGATCAAATAAGCGTAAAAACAAGTACAGATAAAAGCAAAAATAAAAAAAAACACATAAAAGGAGTTCATGACAATAAGATAAAAAATATATATAAAAAAATTTAAAAAATTTAAAAAAAATAAATCGAGTAAGATTCGGTTAAAAGCTCAACTAAAAAAGTAGGTCTTAAGCATCTTTTTAAAAACATTAACAGTCTCTGCAGCCCTGAGGCCCTCTGGCAGGCTGTTCCACAGTCCAGGGCCATAATACTGGAAGGAGGCCTCACCGTAAGTTTTAGTCCTAACTTTAGGAACCATTAAAAGGCCGGTACCAGAGGACCTCAAGCTCTGAGAAGGATC
>JBBBVU010000024.1:21184572-21197553 GCA_037177055.1 Atherinosoma microstoma | reverse complement strand
ACCTCATCTGGCTCCTCTCGATGCGGAGGAGCAGCGGTTCTACTCTGAGCCCGTCCCGGATGACCGAGCTTCTCACCCTATCTCTAAGGGAGAGCCCGGCCACTCTGCGGAGGAAACTAATTTCGTCCGCTTGTATTCGCGATCTCGTTCTTTCAGTCACTACCCATACTGGTATTAAACTCAAATCTGGATGGCAGTTTATTACATGGGAAAATCTGAGAAAACCAGGTTATGTAAATAACAAACACAACTACAATTATCAATTTCCTGATTCGATCTATCAAAATAAAAATCAATTTAATAATTCTATTTTGAATTACTGTAAAATTTGTTATTGTGAATCACGGTTCCATTATCTTAAAAGACATCTTTGTATTTATATTGATAGAAAATCATCTTACTTTGGGCCTACCATGCTTTAATACTGCAGTGGCCCTGACAGACAAACCAAATACTTGATCTATAAAGATAGTTTTTTTATTTTCATTTTCAGCCAGCAAAAGGTTCCCTTGGAAGGTGAGTGGTAAAAAAAAGGAAAAAAACATTTTACAGAGTGATATTTAAAAGCACACTGTTGCATTTGTGCATTCAGCTTCTCTTGCTTCAAGATATACAAGTCAGAAAACCAACTCTTAATTTATATAATGGTATGAAATCAGGTGATACCATTTAAACCAATAAAACAATTCAGATTATCAAGAGGAACCTTATACCCATAAAGCTCCCCTTGGCAAAGCAAATTTGTTCAGTACAACACAGCAGCCAGACCTTCATTCTGCTTACTACAATGCTGGATAGGACAAATAAAATATATAAATATAACTTGTTTTCCCTGTAAAGTCCTGTCAGTGTGAATACTTGAGCTGTGGAGTCCCATCTTCTTCTCACCATCACCAACAAGCAACTCTGTTCTCTTATCTTTTCAGAAAATCAAGTGGTGTTCATTCTAACGTGTTGAACAAACTCCAGTTAAATTACGCAGAAGAGCATCACCAGAACATCAATCCCTTCTTTCTGCCCTGCAGAGCAGCAGCTCTCTGTGAGCTGCACAAGTAAAAAAATCTGACTAACATGTAAACAAAACCGAAATAAAAAACAGCCTTTGTCAGAAAGTCTGCTGATTAAGGTGCATTCTTCACTGTTGTTATTTCAGAGTATTTCAGATCCTGGTCTGATAACAGAAACAGGAAAATGAAAGACTACAACAACATTTTATTAATAATTCAATTGTGTTATAGCTGCAGAGTTTAGAAGCAAACATGTTAACTGTCAACTGGTTGATGTTAGATAAAAATCTAATATTTTTGTTTAACAGTCGCAGTTTTATAGTAAACTTTATATACCTATACATATAGAAAACTCCATCGTACTGTATATAAAGTGTGTATTGCCATAGGTTTTTGGTTACATCACCCAGCCCTACAAACCAACCAATGCAGGCTCACCTGAACAAATAGTTCAAATCCACAGGATCTCAGTTAAGGATGAACATGTCACATCATTATTAAAGGAAAAGAAAGACATATTTAACAAATATTTATATCTCTGATATACTGAACTACTGCACATCAACATTTCTGTGGGGAATTTCTGAGAGAAATATGCACCAAAATCAGATCAAATAAAGCTGAGTGATAAAAACATGGATATCATCATTTATCTGTATCCTCTGTTGTAATGTTTGGCTTTAAAAGGGAACAAGACTGCCATCAGCTGTAAGACTGATGGTAGCATGAACAACATTAAACCCAATTTTATGATCGGCGGTCAATCATCGACCTCATTTCTTCTGAATCATAATTCAGGTCAACAATTTGAATCTGATCCACGTACTTGTAGCAAAAGTGTTTATGATTTAAAGGTTTGTCATTAAAAGCTGTTATTTCTGTGCTGTTGGTTGCTCTCAGTTGAACACATCCACATATCAGCACATAGTTTGCATTTGTTATAGAACCTTCTTTTGCATGTGCAGTAGGGATGGGTATTCAATTAAATTATTTTAATCAATCATCGGGAGAATTAATAATCAATCTTCGATTAATCATTAATATTTTATACAAAAATGTGGTATTTATAGGCTATATCAATATGCAGTGAAAGTCGAAAAATGTGTTTCCTCATTTAGTTATTTATTACAAGATGAACAGTTTGTGGCAGTTAAACAGGATTCAATCAATGGTTACACTGGAAAATATGCGCTCACATTCAACTTCAGCACCAGTCTAAAGATGCATTAGTTATATTGATTAAAAAATAATGTCATCGAGGAAATTCTTAACGATCAATTAATCGATTGTTGATTAATTATGCCTATCACTAATGTACAGATAAATTTGCATTTAATACGGAGACGAGCTATAAAATGTACTGTAAACAGTTATCCTCAGTCTCTATCTCTACAGAGATAAATCACCTGTTTTCACAAAACAAACCTATGTATTTAAATGCTATTATTGAGCACCATGATCATTTTGTGCCTTCATTCTGGGCATTTGAATAAAGGATTCAAATTATATGCATGCGTGACACACAACTCACATGTTCGTCATTTCTTGGGTGGATGATCCAGAGCTGGCTCCGGGAACTGGGGTTGGAACCCTATCTGATAAAGAGCTCACCTGAAAATTCAAGGGAAATTGATTTTCTATGACTCAGCATAAGGGTGTGTCAAACATTTAGAGATTTAGATCAGAATTAATCTCCCAACATGTTCATATTATGATTCCGAGACAGTGTGAGATTAAAAAGAGCTCCTTCCTTTGCTGTTCGGCCAAATGACATTAAATGATTTCACAGGCCTATGAACTTACTGGAGTGTGTTTTTCAGCCAATCTGAATTTTGACTTTATAAATTTTTTTGTACTTAATATCAATAAACTGCAGCTCTTTTGGTTTTTAATCGTGTGCTTGTTTGACGTCAGGAGTCTTTCAACCACGACAGGCATAAAAAACAAAACACATGTAATTATAGCATGCAAACATAAACAACGGGTAATTTATCTACATGTTAAAACTTAAAAGACTAGGTAAGAGCAGTGAAAACTGAAAAATTTCATAAACATTGCTTGAAATAAAACTAAAAACATAAAAGTCTAATCCCAGAAGTCCTGGTCTAGCATAAAAAAGAAAAAACTAGTTTCAAATCTCGTGTTTCCCACAAATGTTAGGTGTGGACACAGACTGGTGACATCGCACTACATTGTGTCTGGTGTATGGCCGTGCAGTACGTGCAGGTGGGTGATTAATAATTAACACAAATTGGATAAAGTCAGGAGGAAGTGGACGTGAACATGTTGTACACTGATTCAACAATGTCTCGTCAAGTTAATTTTTAACATCATTGTTTTAGATGATGAAGAGGTAAGCTGTACGCTTGCATTTGTTGTTAAACATTTGTTGTAGATGGGTGGTATGATTTCTCTGTGAATTTATATTAAACCTGATGTGACAGGAGTTCTTTTCTGGTTTTAGTTACATATTTGACAGTTTCGGTTTCTGGTTTTGTTTTTCAGTTCCGTTTTCCAGAACAGACTCCAATCTCTGAATATGTCCAATTGTTTATTTGATTTTCGGACTATTCTAAAACCCAGATCAAGCGGAATTATTACGGCTGGTTAATTTCCTGTTGAAATGGCAATGCGTCTTACTGTGGTGTGTAAATAAGGAGAATGAAACATGGATATTCCAGCTACTGAAACTGATCATTAGGCACATACACTTGATTAGATAACGTAGAAAAGAGATTCAGATTTTTTTTTACCAGCTCCTCTCATGTTTGTACAGCTCTCCGAGAAAAGGTTTTACTTCTTGTGTGTACCAAATTTTCCTCTGATTAACAGCCAATACACATGCAATATGACTGAACAAATAATGTGATGTTAAATTGTGTTGCAGTGAAAAAAACTAAAGCAACAAATTCCCAAAAGTAAACATTCTGTCTCGTTTTAATCCAAACAATAAGGAATTTTTAACTAGAGTATATTTGATGCAGCAAATACATCAGATATAACAGAAAAGCCTCTGCAAATAACAGAGATGGAGTTCTTTTTGTGAGTTTTAAACCCACAAATGTCATGCTCCTACCTTTTTCCACGCAGCAGCTATGGCTTTGTGCAGGCCGTAGGGTCGGAGGACCTGCAGACCTTCGCAGGTGTTGTACATCTGCCGACAGACAAAGATGAAAGCTCCACATAACATGTGAGATGAATCTGATTCAGTCGGTGATAGCAGACCCTTATCCAGCAGTTTCAGGGTGAACCGTAGGATGACGTGAGCAGCAAAGGTTCTGAAGAGGAAAGAAGACAGAGAAAGATATGTTATGAGCTGATGGGTTATGTAGTTTGTTGATGTTTGTATTTGGATGTCTTCATGCGTGTCTACTCTTGGTTTGTCCACATTGTTAATGGAAATGCTTAATACATAATTACATTATAGCCCTTTATAAATTGTCCGTGTTAATTCCTTGATTAAGATTATGGTAACATAATCCCAGAGACCCACAAACCAGCAACATCCTCTGGTCTAATCTGCTCTCAGTAGGATTTATTATTCAAATTTAACTCTGATCTAAAACATCTATCTTTGTCTACACACAGCCTCACCTCTCACTGTGGGCTACAACAAGATTCTTCTCATATAAGAAAAGAGCCAATCCTCTGTCAGTGTTTGCGATGCGAGCTAGAACATCAGCAACGAGAGTCAGTGTCTCTGCAGGAGACTTTAGATTGACCTGAAAACCACAGAAAAAGAAAGAAATCCAACAACTTCACAAATAAGTGACAGCCAGTCCAACCACAGGTACAGTTAAACCACTCACTCTCCTGCTGTCATAAGTTAGTTGAATGATCAGAAATGTGTAGATTGTTCATCTTTACATCAACAGTCAGGATAAATTGTTTTCTTCTCTATTATTTGTGCAAATGGGAAAAAGTGTAGATGAATATCCGCAACAAGTGAAACTAATTTTTAGCAGTAAACAACCCACTGTACGTATAAACCACATTCATGTTTGTCGTTTCTAAAAGAGTGTGTGAATGTGTGTGTGTGAGAGACCTGCTGTCCACTGAGCAGTGCTTTAACAGGGGCCAGTAAAGTCTCTATTACAGGAGTCTGGTAGAGACATTCTGCAGCACATTCTGTCCGTTCACATAACATCCACAGCACCTCCATCACCAGACTGCTGGGCGACAGGGAGTCTGAGCACACAGAGACATCTTTACACATGAATAAACATATCCTCAAAGGTTACAGGTTTTAAATTGTCCTGCTTGTTTTTTCTATTGATATTCTACAAATCTTCGAATCAGTTCAGTCCTCTTTCTGGGCCCTGGAGGCTTCTCCTCGTTGGATTTACGCATTTCAGACCTATTTTATATTTCAAAATTCCATGTGAAGAGGAAGTTTTGTACATTCACATTATTTACACATTTTTTATATTTTTAAAACAGATGTTTTTGGATGGATTTGATGCATTTACATAGAAGTCAGGACACTAACTTCTATGCTTCTCTGAGATAATATCTAAAATGTTGGAAGCACTCAGCTTCTAATACTATATGAACAACTAAAAAGTACCTTAAACATCACAAATCGGATAAGATATATTTTCCAAAACCAAGGAAAAAAAACTGTCTCCTTGCTTGGAAACATTACCTGATAGAGCTTTAAATTTAAACTTTTACATAAAACTCTAAATTAATTTACTTTGTTCTGCAGAAATAATGCTTAGTTTAAAGAGTGCTGCTTGTGAACTTCATGAGACTGCAGGTGAAATACTAGCAAAAAAAACAACAAATATCAGCATGACTTTCAGCAGCAGTCATAGTGGAGAACATTATTGATTACTGGCAAGAAAGTTGCTGCTGTGTAATTCCTGAGAGTGAACAATAAAGTCTTTCAGGAGACAGCTACAGTACTACCCGACTCTGTACAAGGTTAAGAGATAAAAGATATGGTCTGAGGAGTGATTTTATGCCTCATGGGGAAGGTCATTATGTTCCTTCAGTAAGTGCTTGCAGACCAAAACTGTGGAATGAAACCAGGGAGGAGCCGAAACTCATAGCTGATATCGGTGTGGGAGTGTATGAGCCCCACCTGTGCGTGAGGTATCCGAGTGAAGAGGCTTGGGGTGTTGATACATGATGTTAATCAGGATGACAACCAGGTCTGTCAGACTAACAGGATCTGGAACGAAAACACAGTAAATGAGTTCATCCGTCTTTAAAACTTCCTGTCTGGACAGTGATATCAACAGCAGGAGAAGGAAGTAACTCAGGTCAAAAGATCTGGTACCCAAGTAGAAGGCTTTGTGATCTTTGCATATTGCAGTACTAAAATCTTAATGCACAATTTTGACATCACACTTCTCAAGTAAAAGAAAAATTGATGGAGTGAGGGACTCAAAACGGATAAATCGTTGCTTTTCCCGAGGTTTTGCAACACTAACAACTGGCTGGATTCAAAATGAAGCAAGCAAATTAAGAGCAAAGTGGCAAGAAATACACAATTCATATAGCACATGGTCTGATTTTGGACTAAATGATGAACCAGAGAAATAATACAGAGCATGAAGCATCATATAAATTTAATGTGACTGCTATGATGTGATATTATATGACATTGCTTGAGACAAATTCATTTTTGCTGTTCATATTATAGCTATCCAAACAAGACAATACATGTTTTGCTTATAATGTCTGAAAAAATACAGTAATATCTGTCTGTAAGGTTGACTTAAAACAGTTATGTGAACACATCCCCCAATTACTACCCTAAATTTAGGTTAATGGGAATAATCTAGAACAGATGCTAAAAAAAAGAAGAAAAATAACTTGTCATGGCACTGCTAGGATCCATAAGAAAAACAAAAAAAATAAAGTCTCAAACCACAAACTGTAGCTCAAACTACAATAAAGTGACATATTGTGACACATCTAGGTGGTGCTCATTTCAAGGTGTGGATAGACTCCATTCAGCCCATTACCAATCCCTTCATGGCATAAAAATGCCTTTTAAATGAGTGACGAGAAATCAGTTACATAAAACCGTAGGAAGGCAGACAACTGATTCAGCTGTCTGACTAAACTACTCAGTTATGTAATTTTATCAGTTATTAAAACGGGGTGGAGGAGATTAAAATCACTGCTCATGAGGAATGGAGGGAGATGTACATGTGTGCTGATTAGACACATTCCTGCAAGAGATTATGCATTGTAAAGATTGGAGGGATTATTTTGTTGTAAAGTTTCAGAGAGAGAAGAGATGTCACTCAGTACATTGTGATAAAACATCTGTGGATCTTTAACTTATATAACAAAATGAGTTTGTCAGGACTGCAGCAAAGCAATACAAAACATTTCACTCTCGTGTAGCATCACACCTTTCTGCTTCCTAATTTTGATGGGAAAGAGCTTTCTTCCATTAGTGTAGATGATGAGTTTGCCCAGCACACACACAGAGTGGACGAAGAACAAATAGTCAAGCTCCTTTCCGGAATAAACACTCCGTTGATCCGAACCTGAAACATGAACAGAAAAGCCAAATGAGAAAGAGTCTGAATGTTTCCTGTAATCACAACTAAGGTTTCCATCGAGTTAAATAAAAAGTTTGTCTTTCATTCACTCATACGAAAACAGCTGGAGGAAAACAAAAAACATATCTTTTCATCCAAAATACCCACTTCTTTTTCTTCTGGTATAAAAATATAATCTGTAAAGTGTTAAAGCAAAAGACCAAAGGAATTGTAGTTTAGCTACTGTAAAAAAATTTTTAGATTAGTTAGATTTCAGGTTAATTAAATGAAGTAAATTGTGATGCAGTGTTGCCAAACCTTTGACTGGCACTGTATGTGTCCATCCCTTATTTTTTCTGCCTCCTGTCAGAAATCACATACCCAGAGTAAAATAAGTATATCTTCACAACTACAAGGGATCTATGTATAATCTCAGTCTCAAAAAAATAAAGCTGAGACATGTGAGATTTCTACAGAAGTGTCAGAATCAAGATATGTTTTACTGTGTTAGAGTAAATTCACCTGGAACGCAGTAGAAAATGTAAAAGGTTATCTCCTCCCAGAAAAAAATACTTTCAGTGAAAACAATAGGACAGCAGCCCGGTTCATCTGGCAATCAGTAAAGTTATGAGTAGAAGCTAAAAGAGTGAACATGAGCAGTTTTACAGATGTTTTAGAAGGAGGCATTACACAGGTAAATATCTCAGGAATCCTCCGACCGATGTTGATGATGGATACCTCAATCAATTTAGGGATAGCCCTCAAATTCACCTTAGAGACACTGGAGGATCCAGAAAGAAGTGAAGCCCAAGATTATATATCATGTTTAGACTTTTGGTTATAGAGTGGGCCTGTTGGAAGGTAAATTGTGTTTATGTGGAAGGGGGTTGGGAATAAATAAGTTTAGACTTCTTCCCATTTCTTTTCGAACATGTAATTATAAGTCTTGATTGCTTGTGTTTGATCGTGGTGGACTGTCCACCTGCTTGCTTTCTTTTGCTGGTCGTTTTGTTTTTTTCTAACAGGTTTTAAATAAATTAATTAATTAACATTTCCGTGTGTTTTACAGTGTTTGAGGTGTAATGCAACAGCAAAAGTAAGACACGTTTCATGATAATGCGATTACTTTTTTGTTTGCTACTCTTTAGCTGCTAGCTCGTCTTTTTAAATCAGCAGAGTCTCTGCTTTCATGTGACATCTTGTTTGTGTGATTTGCTTGAAGTGGAGGAATGAGCAGAAGTTGTAAAGCGGACAGTGCTGTTCATGTTTTTGTTACATTCCCCTATAATTGCTTGGAGTTTGAACTGTGTTTACTTTGGATACTAATGCTTGGTAGAGTCTTTTAGCCGAGTTTCTCCCCATCATCTTGTTATGCTGCATGTTAGAACGGCCGCTTCCCAGTGTGTGCAAACATCTTCTGTGCTGCATGTATCCCATGCTGCCCTGTGTACAGTGGGCTCTTGTGATGAAGAAGTTAAAACAGAAGGTTTCACATCATGTTTATAGTTTCTTAAGTGGATTGAAAATCCACTAACAACGTTTATAGATATGAAAATGAAATAAAAAAATCTCTAAACCACAATGCATGATAAAACGCCATAGTGGACCGATTTCAAACATAACATAGCCATCCTGCAGCATCCCTGAAATATAGAAAATCAAAAACCTGATAATGCTTCGAAAACTCTGCATCCTTCCTGAGGAGTAAATTAGTGAGGGAGGAGTCAACGTATCGCCTCTCATCCAAGACAAGGTCACAGTGTTTAGCCTTGAGGAACCAGCTGGCTTACAGAAGATAACGCACTGACATGAAATACCCCTACACACGAGTATTTGCTCTGATTTATTGAACTTGTGTGACTCCCATAGACTGTATATTGGGATGACTCCACATGTAACATTCTACTGTTCAAATTAAGATTGTAATTTTAGATCAAGCTTAATTAATGAATACAAATAAGGAAACGAAGGAAGCAAAGCAAGTTGGAAAATGTGCCTTGTATTTTGAGAAACAAAAAGTAACTGTCTGCACACAAACTCGAAGGAAGAAAGCATGGTCTTAACTAAAGCTATTAGAGTAATATAGACCCCAGAATGGCACGTTCACATGCCAGAGCAATGAACGAAGCTAAGCTCAAGAGTTTGTGGACTGTTTTACTCACCAGTACTCCTCTGCTCCCCAGAATGAGGATCAGTGTTCTCACTTGAATAGCGTTCACAGGATTCATTGTAATGGATACACTGCTGAAGAGCCGCTACAATCTGAGGGAGAAAAAAAGGAGAGTAAAACACAGCATTTAGCTGAAAATGAGCAGAGTTATGCGTGAATTAAATGTGTGTAAACACAGCCTCCTTTAAATCAAGAACATTCAGATTAGGATTTTGTCTTCAGCGCAAGGGTAGCTCAGGTTTACAGTGTTTCAGTGTTCAGAAGTTCCTTTTAGAGGAAGTTTCAAGATAGTTAGAGATGCCAGGGTAGAGTGGAATAAAATGAAATTCTTAAATGTGTGAGTGCCAATCATTCTCTACTGCCTCTTCAGATGTGTTTTAATCACTTTCTTCAGGAGCTGAGAGGTTTGGAATACTAATTTCCACCACAGGAACCAGGAAGTCAAGAAGATGCTTTACATCCAAAACCTGGTAAACTGCACAAAGTAGGTGAAACAACAAAAAATAAAAATAAAAATAACAACGTCAGAATTTCTCAACATGACAAACTATTGACTATACCATCGAAACTTGGGCAGAGTTTGATGATCTAACAGGACAATGGCTAACGCACACCAAAGCAAGAAGAGGAGGAAACTGGAATATTCACACAACCTAGAACACATGGACAACTTGCTAAGGAACTTTCAGCTAGTTGGGCTGCTCCTCATTTTGAACCACAAAGAAAATAAAAAATACATGCACCAGAATTTTGATTCAATGATGATTCCATGGCTATTCTCCTCTTAAAAAAAGATACAACAGTTTAAAAAGGTCATTGAAGGCCCAACTCTGGTTTGACATTCATCCTCCTGAATGTTGCAAAAACTGACCCTTAAAAATAAGAATAAGAATAAGAATGACTTTATTAATCCCGGAGGAAATTGTTGTAATAATTTAACCTTATGACAACAGTTGCACACAGGTTGTATTTAGCATAATAAAAAATGTCATATTTTGACAAGGATGGTTTATTTGTGGGCAAAGCAACCTTCCTGAGCCCGTAAACACTGAAATGTAGAACATTTCCATCTGGGCATGGCTCTTTGATTATATATTTTAGCATTTTGTTACAATTTCCTAATTATGCCAACGTGATGAATGGTTTTGTCTTAAATGAAAATTAATTTTGAAGTACAGGAAAATATCTGAGTTCTCTTTGCTTTGCTGCTTCTACACATTTGCTGTACCAAATACAGATCTGTGAATGAGTCACTCACCAAAGACTTGTATTTTTTTTCCAGAAGCCTGAGAACCACAGTCCGACTGTAGTAGCCATGCTGAGCGAGGGAAGAGTAGATCAATAAATGGAATATACTGCAGGTTAAAGTGCAAACTGGACGAGACAGATGGAAATTTTAATATTAAAAAAAAAAAAATTAAAATGTAAAAAATAAATAAGAGGCTTTATAAAACGTTTTCTACAGCACTTTGTCATACACACCATCCACTTATTAAACCAGGTAGCTTTAATATCCAGCAAGGCCAGTAGGTGGATTGGTTCCAGAGTTTTCTCTGATCCAGTAGAGCCGTGTTCATGATTGAGTGACAACAAGGAGAATGTGCTTTCTATAACTTCCTCCATGTATCTGAAGTTGCATAGAAAGACAGTTAGTTAGTTGACAGCATTTGGACAAAAATGTTAACTTCCAACCGAGGAACGGATCATCTTTCATATCACTGAATATTCTCATTTCACACCAGACAGCGTTTCAGTGTTAAGAAGTTCCCTTTAGAGGAAGTTTCAGGATAGTTAGAGATGCAGTGCCATCTGAGACAAAACAGGAAAGAAACCAATCAACACTGATTTCAGCAAAAGAACAACTCACTTCTCTGGATGCCGGATCCAGAAGTTCATCACCTCCTTCTGAAAGTCATTCATTAATCGAATCTGAAACAAAACAGTAATACAGCGAAAGAATCATATGGCATTGTTTAATATAAGAGGAAACACGTCTGAGACTGAGGGGTAAAGGTGCTTCACCTGTTTGAGAAGACGACTGATCTCAGGTCTGTTGATGTCAACAGCAGCTGAGCCACTTGGAAAGCTCAGCCTGTGGCTCAGAAAACTCGATTCCACACTTTTAGCTGCTCATAAAAAGGCAAAATGATCCTTTTACAAACAAATTATTAATAAAATGATTTACACTAAATGTCATGAAATTATAGATATTCAAAAATACATATAATTTTAATTTAACATGTCCTAAACATTTAGATGAAATGTAAAATGTCTTTGTTTGGTTCAAAACATGAAAGTGTTGCACTTAATATTAAAGCCCTAAGCGGTCCAGTCAGATAGGCCTACCCAAGCTGGTGTATATTTCTCGTGTCACATTCAGAGGAGAAGAAGAGAAACTTTTAGCAAAGAACTGCAACACATCCTCCTGTCAGACACGAGAGGGAAAAGGCATGAAATGTAATTACAGACAATCACAGTAACAAGCTGTAACATGCGGAAAATAAACCAGATCATCCAGGTGTTGCATGCCAGCATGTATCAGAATGATAAAACAGTGTTTTCCTTTTACAGCCTGAAAATGTAAATATAAATCTAATGAAATGTCACTTTGTAGGACACTGATGTAGAAGATTCTGGACTCACATTGAGGTCGGGCTCAGTCAGAGCTGCACAAAGGGCCCTTCGCAGGGTGCTCCAGCTCTCACAGCTCAGTACATCAGATGGAGGGGCACAGCAGAGAGCCTGAAGAGCCTCACGACGCACCTACACACAAGTTAACATCATCCACCTGGACTACACTGTATTTATACTGACAATTTACGCATGGTTTCTTAACCTCTGTAGCTTAAACTAACCAGTGTCAATTCCCTCATCATCAGTGTAACTACTCAGCCTAGTTTCCATTTCACCTCCCACATCTCTACTTTGTTCAATGATTTTTAATGGTTAGGTATTGTACAAACTGAAAATTAAAAGCTACAAGCTTCATCCACAATATTGCAAACATGAAAGAAAATGATACAACTGCACATTTATTTCCAGAAATAATCAGCACTGAATAAACCAGATTTTCCCATCTAATAGACACATGGTCTAATAGACACATGTACACTACTTTTGGACGGATGCACGTGTCAACTAGTGTGGCAGAAATAAAAGCAACTAGATTCTAAATCTTTTTTCCATACATTAAATGTTTCCATCAATTTGTCAAAGTCACAGTATGGCATTATTATTATTATTATTATTATTATTATTATTATTATTATTATTATTATTATTATTATTATTATTATTATTA
>JBBBVU010000024.1:21165343-21181066 GCA_037177055.1 Atherinosoma microstoma | reverse complement strand
AACTGGAGAAACATGATCTCTCCTGCTGGTTCTCATCAGAACCCTGGCTGCAGCATTTTGGATCAGTTGGAGACTTTCAGGGTAGATTTGGGACAGTCCATCAATAAGGAATTACAATAGTCTCGTCTTGAAGTAACAAAAGCATGGACTAGTTTTTCTGCAGCACTATGAGACAGGATGTCCCTGTTTGGCAAGCGGTTCTAAAAACCTGTTTTATATGTGAGTTAAAGGACAAATCCGGGTCGAAAATAACTCCTCAGTGTAGTACTGGAGGCCAAGTCGATGCCATCCAGAGCAATTGCATAGCTACACAGTTTAGTCTTTGATAATTAAAACGGTCAACATACCCCTTTACACCCAAAACACTCAAAAAATTAGAGACAAAAAATTACTTTGTGGTGCACACAAAACATCTTTCCATGGACTGTGTTAGCTCGATGCTGCTAAACACTCCTGTTAAATGGAGCTAACTCAAGAGAAAATGTGCTAACTTTAGCTTTATTTCTGACTTAAGGCTAAAATCCACAGCGCCGCACAAACCGACGAATCAAAGAGAAAAGCATCATGTGAGCATTGTTATAAAGTCACCTTTCTTTCTGCACGGGTAAACACCTTTCATCCAGGTAGCATTTTGAGAGCACCTGCCAACTACAGCTGTGTCTCTATGGAAACGATCACTTCTTTATAGCGAGGTGCATTGTGGGATATCTACTGAAAAACATGAACCCATTCAAGCGTAGGAATTTGGGATTTTAGATTGTTATATACATAATGAAGTTAACTGATTCTGTAATATTCTAAAGGGTTAGCCTTTTTTTTTAAAGAATAAAATCATATGTTAACATTTTTTCACTGAGTAAAATCAACCTCAAACCACAATTCATTCTAAAATGCGTTATTCTTTGGAAATAGCTATTCTGGCTGTTTTTCTCGTGGGGCTTTGAAAGCAGCGGTGCTGACGTAGGGTGTCATGTGATCTAATGTTTTGTTCCTCGCCGGGTGAGACGGGGGACTTTCCAAACTGTGAAAAGAAAACTATCCGTTTTAACAAAGTTTCTTTGGAGATATGTCTTACTTTTACGTCTGAGTCGTTAATTAACGTGACGTTTCAACGTTTTGTGCTCGGATACGTTTCAGACTAGCAAACTAGCGTTAGCATCACTGGTGTGGACCATGGCAGCTGTTGACAGCTTTCAGTTTTTGTTCAGAGAAATTTCTCGGTCTTGCAGCTCATACTTTGAGACCCTGGCCCTGGTGGGGGCTCTGTACACAGCCAGCAGGGCAGTCATCCTGCTGAGTGACTGTTGCACGTTGGTTAGGGTGCATTTCTTGCCGAGAATGATCCCATGCAAGAAGCTAACTCGGATATATGGTGACTGGGCTGTCATTTATGGTAAGCATGGACCTCAGCATGTTTTCACATCAGTTATTTGTCATCACTTATGTGGATATACACTTGAATTACTGGAGCATAACTGAATATGAAAAGAAAATAGCATAAACTCATGTCCTTCCATTGCTTCTTTTGACAGTCAAAAACCATTTTATAGCCATGCCATCAGTTTATTTAGTAATCAACCAATCAAGTTTGAATGTCAGTCTATGTTTCATAAGCTAGCTAGACACTAGCTCATATCAGATGGACAGAGAAACAGTGGACTTTTGTTCTGTGGTCAGATGACTCCAGCTGCTTTTTGACAGGGACATCTGATTCAATGAGTCAAATAATAACCATCCAGGCCTTTATCAGAGAAAACTGTGATATGGGGAAGCATCAGTGTCCATGGCATGGAGGACGTGCATACAGCTCCAGAAGAAAATGAGGAGACCACTGCAATTTATTCTTAAATCAGCATGTCTGAATGTTACTACCAAATTTTTTTATTCCTACACAAGCACATTTCATTCTGCTTTAAGAAGACAACAAAGTTAGTCTGGCAGGGCTAAAAACAATTTACTACTGAAAGGGATGACTTGAATTGGATTGTAGAAGACTGGAGTAAGGTCATTTTCTGTGATGAGTGAAGTTTTCAGCTTTGCCCATCACCTGTTGTCTTCTGGTTTGCCGGAGACCTGGAGAGGCCAACAATCTAGTGTCTCACACCTACTGTTAAATATGGAGGAGGATCAATGATGACCTTGGTGTTCTTCAGGAAGGCTGGAATCAGATTGATGTTTATGTGTGAGAGAAGCATAAAGCCACATACAAGGTTATCCTAGAAAAACATTTGGTTCATTATGGCAGGACTGTGCTCCCCAACACAGAGTATTAGTATTTCTAGCAGGACAGTGCTCGATGCCACACAGCCAGGGTGAATCAAGGTCTGGATGGAGGATCATCACATCAAGAACCTGACATGGCCTGCTCAATATCCAGGTTTGAACCCTGTTGAAAACATCTGGAATGACATCAAGAGGAAAATGGATGGTCACAAACTATTAAGCAAAGCTGAGCTGTTTGATTTTGAGGAGAAAGAGCTGTATAAAGTTACCCAACATTAATGTGAAAAATTGTTAGGGAGCATGCCATAACCCATGAAAGCTGTGGTTATTCCACCTAATATGGATTTCCGAAGGTTGTTTAGTCAAAACATTAATATTTTTATTTCAATTGAACACTAGATTTGTTTTCTAAGAATTTATGGTGTTCTGAAATTACTGTATCGTTCTCTTATATTATGTCATTTCCCACTAATGTTTTGCTCTAAAGGTCTAGTTTTATTTGGAAATTAAGAGAAATGTCATCTCACAAAAAAATGAGGCAAAGCTATTCAGTTTGCCATTACTTACAGCTATAAAAGATAAAACTTGAGAAACTGGTCATTTTGCAGTGATCTCTTTATTTTTTTCCGGAGCTGTGTACATGAAGGAGCCACTGATTCAAAGGCATATCTTGGATTTTGGAAACACATATGCTACCATCAAAGGGGACGTTGCAGGACAATGTCAGACGTCATTCTATTTGCAATTATGCGTTGTTGGAGTGATGTTATGCTGAAGGTTATCAGGATTTATTCTCTCTCATATGCCAGTGGTGAATTATTTCCTCTCTGCTGATAGGTGCATCTGAGCCTCTAGCCAAAGCGTATGCAGAGGAGTTGGCCAGGCACGGCATCAGCATCATCTTTATCACTCAGGATGAAGCCTCCGTTAGAGAAATCGCTGCATCCATCTCCCAAAGCTACAGGGTAGAAACTGCTGTCATCTTGGCCGACTTCTCTCTGGGCCATGCAGCAAGCAAGCCCATCAAAGAGGCGATAAGGAGTAAAGATATTGGCTTCTTGGTGAACTGTGTGGATGAATCTTTGACTTCACCTCAGAGCCTGATTGAAATCCCTGAGCAGGGCCTCTTGGATCAGGTGAATAGGAACATCACGGTTGCTACTCTGATGACCCGACTGGTACTGCCAGGGATGGTGGAGCGCAGCAGAGGGGCTGTGGTCAATATATCATCAGGTGCCTGCTGTAGACCCCTGCGTGGAAGAGTGACACTCACCGCCTTCACAGTGAGACAGCACTGACACACACATCTGTATCTTCTGCCAATCTTTTTACTCAGCAGATGTTTTTAATAAAGATTGATTTTAATATCTCCTCAAAACAGGAAAATTTATTCATTTTCAGACTGAATTCCATGTTGGCTATACTGCGTTGCATTAATGACCGCTTTTCCAACATTTCAGGGATACTTGGATCATTTCTCAAGAGCTCTTCACCTTGAGTACAGCGGCAAAGGGATCTTCATTCAGAGTCTGATCCCCTTCCAGGTAAAGTGTGATATATTTGGCTCTGGGTTGCTAGGTCTTTCTATGAACATTTACTTGTAGATTTTAATAGAAAATGTTGTTTTTGCACAACAAAACCATTTTTGTCCTGATGTCATTCCTTAAAATTGTGTTTTTAGATAGCCTCAAGCAGGTGGCAACCATCATCATCTTCATCATCCTCATACTCTTCCCCATCATCAAGAGAAGGCTGGTTTGTTCCGAAGCCAGAGGTTTATGCTCGCCATGCCATCTCTACGCTGGGAGTCTCAAACAGAACCACCGGCTACTGGCCTCATACGCTGCAGGTCAGTACACATTAGTTAATGTTGCCTATGATTTTAAGACTACAAGATCTTATATTTGTAATCAGCAGTAGATTGATTGATTGATTGATTGACGCTGTGATAAAACCAGGATCTTAAAACATAAAAAAGTTTTCTGTTTGCTCTTTTCTTCACAGTATGGACTGATGAGATGCATTCCCGAATCGATTTGGGTTCTGGGATCACGGGTGCTCAGTGCCAGCTAAGAGATGTCAGATACTGGATCTTGTTACTTGAGTCATGTTGATTTTCATGAATTTCCAAATCATCCAGTGCCATCACGGTTTGTCGTAAAGAGAATTTGGCATCTATTTCTAAAGAACCTACAGAATAAGTCTCATGATGTTTTCCATAAATCTTGATTATAAATCTGCCCAATCCTAGATGTTGCAAGGAAAATAAACGGCATGGTTAACAAGTTTCTTTAGGTCTCCAGAAATAAGCTTGAGTAATGGTTGGAAAGACAAAAAAAGCAATACTGGTGCAGTTTGCACCTCCAAGAATGATTATTAAAAAAATAGATAGGAAAAAAAATATAACTGGACAGTCATTATTCTGAACTAAGAAAATTTATTTTGACTGCCAGATGTCCTCTTTTGACCTCATTCCTGTGTGATTTGATTTGAACTAAACAAACTTTATTTTATCTAAAGTAGTGTGTGCTGTCAGCTTTAACCAACTACGACCACAGAATTTGGCACACATTCACTCAGTCAATATTTGTCCAAAAAGAAATAAAGTGACAAAAAAAACATGTGACGTGTGAAAAAGATCCATAATACAACATTACATCTTCTTATAAAGCCGGTGTAAATCTGAGCACACTGTGGTTGTTATGTCTTCAGCTTATCTGGCTCACTGGTGTAAAGATAAGTCGAGCATGGGTCAAACTACCACACATTCTTGCATTAGAGTGTTTCCAGCCAGGTATTAGTGTGTGATGATGGTGAGTGAAAGTGTTCGACGAATGTAGCTCAATACGAGGTTCCAGCATCGTCTGGAGAGTTATTTAAAATGCAGTGAAGAGTGACGTTGTGGTGTTTTGTTGAGAAGTTGCATTAAAACGTTTGTTGTTGCTTTAAAATGATATTTGTGAGTAAAACTTGAATAAACTGTGTTAAGTTATTGCGCGACTGTTGAATCTGTCATTACAGCTTCGAATTAGGCCAATAAATAAAACTTGTCTTCCATTCCCACATCGCTGTCCTGTTCATTATATCTACCATGAGTCAGATTCTAAGTGGTTGAAGTTTATACTCTGTAGGGCCGAGTCCTGCAGGACTGTTTATTGTTTTTGCCGTACAACCTGATAAGTGAACTCGGACGATAAGTTGAAGGCCAGATGGGCACACTTTGTTTTTTTCCTCTTGAAAACATCAGGAGCTTGTAAATTATTTACATCTACGAGCAGACTGAGACTGAAGAGCTTCAGATGAGCTGGGTCAGAGGCTGTTTGCAAATCTCATGAACACATATGAGCAAGCTTACATTGCATAGCTGTTTATTTAAAAAAATACGCCAAAATCCAAAAGCAGCATGTGAGAAACTGTGTCAATTTGACTGTTTTCTGATTAAATGCACTTGATTAATTTATCATTATCAGCATGAACACCTATAAAAGCAGATGTTTTGGCATCCTATGTCAAGGAGGAAAGACACCAGCACTAATCTAAGCGACGTAGCTCCTGCTGCTGCATAACAAGCTGGGAAGAGGTCTAAGGTTGTTTCCAAACTATTTCCATCATTAGTAAGTTCAACCTAATGTCAGACCATGCAATGCTCACAGAAACTAAAAAACCCAGGAGCTACATCTCAGACTCGCCAGGCTTCAGCATGTTAAATATCAAAGTTCATGACAGTCCAATTAGAAAAAGACTAAACAAGTGTGGCTTTTTTTGAAGGATTGCAATAGTAAGCCTCTTCTCTCTAAAAAGAACATCACCCCATCAGAACTGTTGCTACTGATTTTTAGTCCAGTTCTTGTGTCATGTGGCAAATCTCAGCCTATTCTCCCCGTTTCTCTTGCTTAGAATTGCCTCTTGACAACCACACTTCCATGGAGACCTGTAGAGATGAAGCTTCAGCTAACAGTAAGGGTCCCCTACAGCTGTAGGTCTAGATACATCTCACAAAAACTCATTCTGCTTGCAAAGGTCAGGTACAGAGAGCAGACAGAAAAAGTGTGAAAAAGCAGCTCGCGTTTAAAGAAAAACCTTCTGGAAAGTCTGGAGAACTCTATAAAGAACATGGCAGCATGGCTTAGAATTGCAAAGCTGCATCTGAACAAACCATAAGACTTCTGGAACAATGTCCTTCCAGACAAAAGTGGAGATGTTTAAGCACAACACACAGCAGCACATTTGCAGAAAACCAAACAGCATAGCACAGACAGCTACTGATAAGCACGATGGTGGAGGTGCAGTCATGCAGAGGAGTTACTACAACTCAATCTGGGCTCAGGAGAATACTGTTAGGAAGGATTATCACACTTTAGTCCAAGCAAGGTTTTAGAAAGTTCACTAAGGTTTCCCACTTGTCTGTTTTTCATTCTGAAAAACTCCACGATGACTGTTGATACACATGCAAAAAAAAGGAAAACCAACTAACGCAGAATATTTTTAAACATCTCGATGTAAAAAAAACTGCTTCAGGTTAGATCTAAATAGCTCCTGAGCCCATTTTAATACAAAAATATTTAAGAATTCTTTTAATTTTTTAGATATTTCGTGTACTCCAATTCATTTTCCTGAGCTGCAGATAAAGAATGAAGGTGGTGGCAGTGAATCATCGCTGTCATCTTACTATCTGAGGGGTCCTTCAGCAAGTCACCCAAACCCTAACTGTTCCCTGGATGCTGCACACAGCTTTGCTTCGGAGTTCATTGTGTCACCAGTGTATCTGAGTGATTTATACAGATTTTAAATGAATGAGTGTACAAATTAACATGTGATTTTCAGTCATTTTACAGTGATTTCAAACCATCAAACCATCCAAAAACTTGTTCAAAAGCACCCACATTTGTTTATCTGATATTCTGTCACTTTCTTCATTTGCATGAGTAACTTGCGTAAAATACCACAGAAATAAGACAAAAAAACATGTTTGGTTGAACTCCAGCCAAGTTTTTGCCTCAAGCAGCCTCTCACCTTCGGTGTTGGAACCGTGGGTACATTGTTGTGGTTAGGACGGTGTCCTTCCAGATAAGTCGACAAATGAACAGCGGCACACAGCTAATTTCTTCTTTACTCCCTCTTCTCATCCTCGTGAGGTATCGCTCCCTTTCTCCACCTTTTCTCCATCTTTTAAGTTTTTTCAGCCGGTGAGTTAAATTTATTACATATCAGTTCTTAATATCTTTTTTATAAAGAAGTTGAAGAGACTGATGCTTAAGATAACGTGTATGGATTTATTTATAGATCTATGATGCAATACTAGTGTATGAGCTGAGTTTTGCTATCTATGTGGAAATGATCAATATTAAGAGACTACAAAAATTTAATTTTCTGATGACTGCAAATTAAACATCTACTGCTGGGTAAAAATCGAAATAAAACAATATAATTAAAAATACATAAAAATGTAAACTTTTAAAGGAAATGGCATAAAGCAACATTTTATGACAAATTTCCCTTCTAAGTTTACTTATCTAGGCAGGTGTCAAAGTGAAGCTGACTGCTCACATTTCTTTACTTAAGATGTGGAGCAGTCATGGTTTTGCTGCCCTGAAGATAAGACTGTTTTGGAGACTTGAAATCAGCAGCTGTGGCTTCTATCTGCAAAGTCACAAGACTAAAAAAGCAGCCAGAGTTTAGAGACTGTCTGATCTGACTTTTACTTATTCATCTGCTTTTTTTATTTTTTATTTCTTTGAGCTCCAAAATGACAAATAGCAGATTAAATAGAAGAAAAGAACCAGACACTACAAAAATTAACAGTACTTTCCAGAAGTCTCATTTATATTATTAATTGTGATTTACTGAAGCAGGAAAACATATTTGAAAATATGTGTGCAGAATAAAGGTTTATATAGTTCTCCAGGCTCCTTGAAGGACTTTCCAAAGCTCTTCTTTAGTTGTTTCTGCCTTTTGTTCCGTTTTATGCCCAGATGATCAATAATATTGATGTCCAGGCTCTGGGGAAGATTTATCCCTACATCAGACCAGTTGCCACTGATTATCAGTCCAGTTTTTGTGTCATTTGGCAAATCGCAGCCTATTCTCCCTGTTCCCTTTGCTTAAGAATGGCTTCTTGGCAGCCACATGTAGACCATTGCTGATGAGGTTTCAGCCAACAATAACCGAGGGACCTACAGGTGTAGGTCTAAATGCATCTCACAAAAACACATTCCTCATGCAATGGTCAGGTACAGAGAGCAGACTGAAAAAGTGTGGAAAAGCAGCTCACGTCTAAAGAAAAACCTTCTCTAATGTCTATAGAACTTTTGTTCCTAATCGGTTTAAAAGATTACAAGTCTGGCTGCTTGGAAACAAAACAAAGAAATGAGGGCTGGATGAAAATAAGAGCAAGCTGAGCTGAGGAGTTGGGAAACAAAATAGATGAAGATATTTGGAATTGTGTCTCAAAGAGGGTGAATGACAGCGACTTGTGCAAAATGAAAACAATTTAAGGTCTCGCACAGAGCCCGTTTTTCTAAAGCAAGGCATCCAAAATGTGACCAATGCCAAATTAGCCACATGTTCTGGTTATGCCCTGATCTAGTAAGCTGCCTCTGATAGTTTTCATGCGTTTCACTCGCTGTCCACTAGATGTGAGAAGCTTGTTTTTTACTGCCATGTTGCCGTCATTTTTCAGACTATTTTTCAGTCTGTTGATGTGTGCCCTCAATGTGTGCCCTCAATGTCCTGTATGTCCTTCCAGAAGGAAGGGAGGGGTGAACAGTTGATGTCCAGGGTGTGTGGGGTTCTTTGAGATAGCTGGCTGGAGTTGCCCAGCGTAGTGATTGCACCTAAGAAGAATACTCTGGCACTGCAAACCAAAACTCCAGGGGTCCAGGGATAAAAAAGAAAAAAATTTGTCTCGGTCCCAGTTTGAATATATTTAGGAAATCTGAAACCATGTCCGAGACCCCTAAGCATTACACAAGCTCACCACCTTCTAGCATGTAGTTCGGGAGGCATTTAAATCTGCTGCATCCCAGCCATTTCTCCCTCCTTTATTGTTCTTTGTTTTCTTCTTTTTTTTTTTCAGTTATATTTGATCTATTTATTTTTTAATAAGACCCTTACCAACTCTGACTCAATCTAATAAACACTGTTTCACTATCTAACTTAACTTAAAGATATACAGCTTAGTTTTAATGTGTGGGTGTTATTAGATTTATTTTTCTCCCCTCCGCTTCTCTGGGAGGGGGTCTGTGAGGTGGGTTTTTTCCTTGTTTGTTTGTCTGTTTTTCTTTCCAGGTTCATGTTAAAACAATGGGAATACTGACATAATATATTACAAGTATGTAGATTGTTATGTTTGTCAATGTTTCCAATAAAATAACATTTTAAAAAAGGCAGGAACAAGATTTTTGACCAGTTCTGTACTTTTGAATAATCCTACAGATCTCCATTTCATAATGTATTATTTTTTCTTCTCAAACAGAAAGCAGGGCAACTGGCAACTGAAATGGGAGAATGGGAGCTACTGGGCCGCCTTCTGGAAAAAGTTCAGAGCCACTCCTCAGTGATCGGCAAAGTCTGGCTCACCGTCCTGTTCATCTTCCGTATCATGGTCCTGCGCACCGGTGCTGAGAAGGTCTGATCTAAAAATCAATAACTGTTCTGGAGTTAAAGATGAATCATTTCTACTGTCTGGATTAAGAACAGGTCAAAACAAACAAAAAGTTGTGAAAGAATGTTATCCTCAAGCCAAAAAGGTTTTAGTATAACAAGGCCAGTGAATGATTCTTGTAGTATCTTAAAGATACAAGGCAACAGTTGTCCATCCAACATGATAAGACTAAGAAGACTTTTGTGTTTATCTCCACCTTCCTCCTCTTCTAATCTCCTCCAGGTGTGGGGGGATGAGCAGTCTGACTTTGTCTGCAACACTCAGCAGCCCGGCTGTGAGAACGTCTGCTATGACCTCGCCTTCCCCATCTCTCACGTTCGATTTTGGGTTTTTCAGATTATCGCTATAGCGACTCCAAAGTTGCTATACCTTGGTCACGTCCTCCATGTTCTACACGTTGAGAAGAAGGTGGAGTATGACAGAATCAGACAACATGGCGGTCAAGCCACAGCTGCAGAGTGGAAGAATAGGAAGCAGACATTTAGTTAATCTCTTGTTAGAAACATAACCATGACATCTGTAGTTTCGCAAATACCCGTAGAGGTTAAGATCAGGGAACATGTCACAGGTAAACTTTTTCGAATGCAGTATGAAGCTTGTCCACCTGACTCCATCTGACTTTGAATAACTCGAGCTGGTTGCAACCATTTATATGAGGAAGGTTTAGTTTCCTGGAGTGTATATCCAGTTGCATATTTTCACTTCAAATCAGTTAAACTTGTATTAATTGACATTTGGCCACAAGAGTAAAACCTTCCAATCAAGTCATTTTCCCACTAAGGATCATTTCCACAAATGTCTTGAGAACTTCCAGGAAGTTTATGCAGCTGTAAGGTGATGCTCCGAAAAAAAAAAAAAAAGCGTTTGTCTTAGCTTCAGGAAGCTGTAAGGCAACAACAGCTCCAGGAACGTGCATAATGAATGTAAGTGTATCAAAATGAGTCAGAAGCAAAGAGTATTAAGGTCAGAAATGTATGTGACATACAGAACGTGTGCAAGTTGCCCTCATGTTTAATTATAAGCTTATCATTTTAGTTAAAATTTCAATCAAACACAATTTACCACCATGCTTTTTGCAATCTGGAGCTGTGTGGGTCTGTAACTAATCAGCCATCCATCTCGCCTTTAAATCTTAATGCCTGAACCTTTTGTTATTAATGGATAAAAAAGTCTGACTCACTTCCTGTTTTTTTCATTTTAGTTGAAAGAGAGGATAAAGAAGCAGGCAGAGCTGGATGACCAGACCATCCTCTTCATTAGGAGGGCTTACAAAGTTCCCAAGTACACAAAAAGCAACGGGAAGATCAACCTCCGTGGCCGCCTCCTTCGCAGTTATGTCCTCCATCTTCTTGCTAAGATCATCTTGGAAGCCCTGTTCATCGTGGGTCAGTACTTTCTTTATGGTTTCACCCTGCAGGCTCGCTACGTGTGCACCCGCTTCCCCTGCCCTCACAAGGTGGACTGCTTCCTGTCCAGACCCACTGAGAAATCCATCATCATCTGGTTCATGCTGGTCGCAGCTTTCGTCTCGCTCGTTCTCAGCATTGTTGAGCTGTTCTATCTGTGTGTGAAAGCTATGAAGGAGTGCATGGCACGGAGGCAAGACTACACCGTGACCCCGGTGACACCCCCGAGTTCAGAGAAGAAAGCGTTTAAAGGCAGGCGCGACATTCTCCAGAATTATGTCAACCTGGAATTGGAAAGACAAAAGCCAGGGGTGAATGGGGTCACAGGAGGGGTTGGAGAAGAGGCTAAGAATGTATCGGGTGAGAGCAACATGAAGGAGATCCACATCTGAGGTTGGACTGAGTAACAGTAACACTTTCCCAGTAGTTCCAGTGTTTTTGTGTGCTATTGCTGGAGGGTGGATGGTGGGGTGTGTGCAGTAAAGAGCGGCGGAGATGGGAATGGCCAGCTTCAGTAAACAGCACTTAGTCACATGCAAAGTGTTGCTTAACTGAGCTGTTGTTGCATCATGACGTACAATAAAGCAAGCCATTTTTTTCTTTTTCACCTTTTTATAGAGCAACAGTTTTTTAAACAACAAATTAGATATTTGATACATTTAGTTCATTTTTACATTGTAATATTGTTTTTTATTCAATAAACATCATATTCTGATTAGTATGGAGTTAATTTGTCCATTTTTTTAATATAAATCTGCAAGTATGTGCCTTGATTTAAAGAATTCACCCACACAAGCAAACATTTATAGTCTATGTTTATTGGAATCATTATACAACGTTATTCACATGCTTTCGCCTCCTTTAAACTATTCTTTTTATGACTGAAAGAAAGAAATTATAGATGCATATGGCCAAGATTATTATTTTTCTCTGTGGGCAGCTGAAGCATCTGATTAGGGTTTTTTATTTGAAACATTATACTTTCCTCCGGAGAGCATCTGGCTCCTGAAACGTAGACTGAGCCAAACATTGATAAGGCCTCCAGGAAGAAGCAGGTGATTCTGAGTCACATACAAAACATAATTAATCTGGTTGGATGTTATCTGGAAACTCCTTTCACACAGAGACTATCAATTTATTACCAAGTCAATAAATAACATTTCTGAACATGATAGGATTTTAAATAATGATTAGGATACTTGAAAGTCCCCTAAATGCTTCAGTATGTCTGTAAATTTACCCCAAATCCTTATTATTCATGTTATTTCCATTCATGAAGCCTGAGCATTGACGTTAAAGCAGATCACCTAATCAACCTTAGTTGGATGATTGCCCTTTCTATTTATTTTTAAACCCACTGGCCGGAGCTTTCGGACCTGACACTAAGAACCTGTCAATTATTACACATTGGTCCCTCTTGGTCGTATCTGTCTTCAGCTTTTCTGCCCTCTTTTGCTGACAAATACAACGTGACATAAAAGCCAGATGTGTGTTGCGTAATTTGGTCCCTCATGAGTCCTGGAGTCCTCACCCACAAAACTCCAAGGTCCAACTACAGTTAGTGATCTGTTTCAACCAGAGACGGTCTTTTCTGAAAAGGTCAGCAGGTAAGACGGACCTCTTTTCTCTTCTCTGTCACATACAACTGATTCCTTTAATACTATTAATATTACTGAGTAGTTTTAAATGACTTCTGTTGCCTTTTCTTTTCATGCCTTATTTCCCTCAATTTATCCCACAAGTCTAATTTTGAATGTTAACTGCTTTAAATGCACTTATCATTTCTTAAAATGTGATGCAAGCTTTAAACTTTCAAATTAGAAAGAAATTTATTTCCCCCCCCAATTTTCTTCTAGTTTTATCCGTGTCGCTTTTTTTCCTGGATGATGATTTTCCATCCAGAATTCTGGTTAGCAATTGTTTGGAGAATATATTGATCAGTTTTCTCACGGTTCAAGACACTGATTGTTTTTCTTCCTTGTCATGCAAGAGCAGAAAAAAAAAAATTTTTTTTAAGTGGTGTATTGATTGAATGATAAGTTCTAGTTAACGTTTCAGTATCAAGGTGTGGTTTAGGATCACTGCAGCCTGTCTTTAAACTCTTTTCTGTTTTCCTTCCTTTTGTCACAGATTAGTGCCTGAACATCATCAGTAAAGATGGGAGAATGGGGATTTCTGTCAACCTTGCTGGAAAAAGTCCAGTCCCACTCCACAGTGATTGGGAAGATCTGGATGAGCGTCCTCTTCTTGTTTAGGATTATGGTTTTGGGAGCTGGTGCTGAAAGCGTCTGGGGTGACGAGCAGTCGGGTTTCACCTGTAACACTCAACAACCTGGTTGCGAGAACGTCTGCTACGATCGGACCTTCCCCATCTCGCACATTCGCTTCTGGGTCCTCCAGATCATCTTCGTCTCCACACCAACGCTGGTCTACTTGGGCCATGCCATGCATGTTATCCACAAGGAGAACAAGCTGAGGGAGCAGTTGGCGAGTCCCGGGGGCCCCCGAAAGCTCAAAACACCCAAATACACCAATGACAAGGGAAAGGTGAAGATCAAGGGGAACCTGCTGGGAAGCTACCTCACCCAGCTTGTGGTTAAGATCCTCATCGAGGCTGCCTTCATTGTGGGGCAGTACTACCTGTACGGCTTCATCATGGTCCCCATGTTCCCCTGCTCTAGGAAACCCTGCCCCTTCACCGTGGAGTGCTACATGTCCCGGCCCACTGAGAAAACCATCTTCATCATCTTCATGCTGGTGGTGGCCTGTATCTCTCTCCTCCTCAACTTCATCGAGGTGTTCTACCTGATCTGCACCAGGGTCAAATGTGGCTCCAAGCGTCGCGCTCACAGGGTTACTTCAGCAGAAAACCCCGCCAGCCTTTCAGGACCCAGATGGCCCACGACCGAGGACACGTTCAAGCAAAACAAGATGAACATGGAGCTGGAGAGCAACCACAGCGTCGGAGGAAGCCTGGATGGAGCCAAAGAAGAGAAACGACTACTGAGCGGCCATTAAAACAAAAAAACAAAACTTATGTGACCTTTAAGATACAGCCATATGATCTAACATTTTTGCCCCCAAGGATCTTATTCAAACACATTCAATGGACTGAAGTAAAGTTGTAGCAGTGCAAATAAAATAAGCTTTGTCATTGTGTAATCATGAATTCTTCTAAAAAGAAAATTTTCCACAAGTAGAAATATTTTGGGGCACAAAGCTGGATTTTTACTTTTTTTTTCAAAACATAAATCTACAAATAAACCTGTGCAATACTGATGTATTTATACGACAGATACTCTTGTGACTGTATGAATTTTGTTCATGCCCAGTTGTTGAATGTGTTCTTTAAGTTATTGTCTTGTTTGTTATCTAGAGCTTGTCTTGGAAATTTGCTGAACAATGATGACAATGATTGTGGCAAAGAGTCTGTTTCTACTGATGTGGCAGAGCCACTTTTTATGCTTTGTTATTTTTAATAAATGATTGAAGTTGAATAAAAAAAAGGTCTCTTTCATCAGTTTATATAAAATTGAAGGTTAAACACTTTTCACCTCACTGAGAAAAATATAATCACCAGATCATCTTCACCTGATGAGTATCTCCATCATTTCATAGTTACATAATTATCATATAAATTCAAATATTAATTATTTGCTCTGGTAAATGTCAGATTACTTAACCCTTTCAGCCCTATGCCTATTTTTTAGGCCTCCACTCATAATGAAATGAGTATATCTCTGCAACCACAAGGTCTTGTTCAATACTTTTGGAGTCATTGTGAAGTCATGGTTGATATATATATATAAAATACATAGTACATAATATACATAATATAATATATACATGAAGGTGTCACATAGAATAAATGTAAAAGTTTCAGTAGAGATTCAAATAAATTGAAGACTTTAAGGATGAATATAAATATCCCAATGGAATGATACAGCTGTAGCTCTAAACTTATATCAAATCACAGCACAATAAATCACATCTGTAAAGGTCAACTCTGATAGAATGAAAGAGGTTTTAGTTTAGACAGCTCAGACAGCATCTTCACATCAACCATTTTGGCTCAATTTCGTACATTTGTTCCAAGAGTCCCCTAGTCGGAGGTCCTCAGAAGTTAAAAGCTTAAAATCAGCTATTGCATCTACCTATGATAGTCATTTCAGCTCTATTTTGATTGAAAAACCATCAGTGGAGTAAGAGAAACTGACATTTTCTGCTTGAAAATAGCTGTTTATCAACATTAGTTGATAGTTATCTATCATTTCACCCCGTTTTTCATTATTTACGGTTATTTTGGTTTAAGATTAAAGTTTGCCTTTTAAATACACACATATAAAGGTCCACACAGGTCAGCTAGTCCAGACCAGAGTCCAGACTAAACATGGAAAAGCAGCTTTTAGCTGTTATGCTGCAAACAAGTGG
>JBBBVU010000024.1:21122559-21135220 GCA_037177055.1 Atherinosoma microstoma | reverse complement strand
ACACACACACACACACACACACACACACACACACACACACACACACACACACACACACACACACACACACATTTTGGCTGCAGTAGGAATTCATGGTCTGAACCACCGTCCTGAGGAGGAGCTCTTATTCCTCGGCTGTGGAGCGTCTCTTATTCTGCATTTCTGTGCAAGTGACTCGTACCAAAAGAAATCTTGAATCTTGAACCTTTATCATTTAATTTAACAAGACTTAAAAGCTCCATTTCAACCTCATTTGAAGCTCCTGAGTACTATTCCCCTTATTAAACCTGATCAATGAGTTATTTTGTAACCCAGGTTTTACTACTTGGATAAAATAGAAATGTCAAGTCATGATCAAGTCCTAACCAAAGAAAACAAAAGCTTATTATTGTAAATACTTCATGATTTTATCACACAAAGTTTGCTGCATTTTCATCACTATATCTGTCAGTTTGTGGTTTTGGTTTGTTCCTTTGATGTGTTTATTATCGAGGTTTATTTTGTTGCATTTGTACTTGTTTCAAGTGCTTTTTCAGAAAAGCCTCGATATGCATAACAGACAGGATCATCCCAAAATGAAAAGAAAATGGCACCCAATCAAACCTGCATAGAGATGACTATCCACCAAGACTAAAAAAACAAGGCAAGGAGGGGATTAATATACCTTTAATATTAAGGAGAGGAAACAAAGAGACCAAAGGTAACCCTGAAAGAACTGGAAAGCTTCACATCTTGTGGATATGTCCAAAAAAAACAAAAAAAAAACAAGTCCAGTCACTGAGCTGGACTTCATGTAGAAACTGGAAAAGCCATTTCTTACTAAAAAAGTTATATGGAAGCATGTTCAGAGGAGACTCAAACATTTAGAAAAAAAAGACCTCATCAGCCAAGAAAACCAGCCACAGTGAAGCATGGTGGAGGCAGCATCATGCTGCGGGGATGGTTTTCCTCAGCAGGGAAAAGATTTATATTCTCAACTCTCCCAGTAAGAGGAAGATGGACCCTGGTGTTATGCTGAAGACACAGCCATACAAGCAGAATTTGGTGGTCATTGTCGTCATTTCTGAGATTTTACGGCTTAAAAACAATCAAGTTCTTTGCAGGTTTTATCAACGTCAGGACACGCTGGAGGAATTACGTCTTTCAGCTGGCCTGGGGGCGCCTCGGGATCCCCTCAGACGAGCTGGCAAATGTGTCCGGGGAGAGGGAATCTGGGCTTCCCCGCACAGGCAGCGGCCCCCACCATCCCGGATAAGCGGCGAGTAGATGGATGTTATCTCAGAGCTGAACTTTACGACTATTTAGATTAACATCACTGAGTAAAAGGGCCTGAACAGCAGCTTTATGGGTACGGTGTTGGCTTTATTTGTGTGCATATGACTGTGTGACAATGACAATTTAAAGAGTGTGTTTTTAATTGCTATGTTATCTTGTTTTTGCAAAGGCTTGTTTTATTTAATATGCATGAATTGTTTTTATCATGTAAAGCACTGTGTGTTGCCCTTGGCATGAAAAGCACTTTATAAATAAAGTCTGATATGATTTGATTCCTTAGCATGGCAATTACTCTTTATAAATGGGTTTGTATGAACGGTTATTATAAATTAGACTAATGTGGATTTATTTCAATTGGATCACATTACAACTTTTCTGTCAGTAAACATAGAAAGCTGAGCAACCACAGCTACAGGTAGCACTTCAGCTGTTAGAAACGATGGAAACAAGGGCAGACAGAGGGGAAATTTCAGATTTCCAAATAAAAGAGACAGAAAAAGATAAGAAGGTGTTTTGAAATGATCTGCAGAGTTTGAGAGCCAATATGTGTGGGAGGAAACAAGCCGTGTCCAGTCCACCAACCACGCAGCTTCTCAGCTTTAGACGACATACTGATTACAATAAATGCTCTCCATGGCACCTCAGAGCAAGATAACAAGTAGGTGTTTTTTGTTCTTTTCCATCACTACAGGTGCTTTAAATATAAAAACACTGAAGATTAAGAAAGGTCTGTGTTTCACTGATGTGTAGTAATACAGACCTGCACATTAACCGAGTCAGTTAGCCTGCAGATGTACTGACCTAGCATGTATGTCCCTTCATCGGTGAACAAGCCCTCTTTTACTTTCCATCAGCTCATAATGTAATCATCAAGATAAAAGACTGTAAAACTGGCCACCAAGTGAAAAACTGTTCTGTGACACAAAACCACAGGAGAAAATAGAAATTAAAGTTAATGTGTCCTTTTTTTAACAAAGGGGGACGTGCTTATTGCATGTCTGCCTAGTACAAAAATAATTGGTTTTTCTGCCTTCTCCTCTTTGGCTACTTATCTACATCACACATCTTCTTGTACTTCCTTTTGCTATGACATGGGATTTTTACACGCACAGAATCAAGTTAATCATTTCTTCTCTTGCAGCTTGGTTCGCATATACGGCGAAAGATGAATATCTGAAATCATTCAAGAAACTCGACCATCATTTTTAAAGTAAAAAAAAACTATGTTGCATCAGAATAAGCTCTGTGACGGTCAGTGGTGCAACAGGACGTGTTCAGAAATGCCACGCGTGGCATTTCTGAACACGTCCTGTTTCAGAAGAATTGTGGTAATGCTGTCGCGCACAATTACGTGATGTCTAGGACAGAGGGGGACAGCTGTAAGACCTAAACGAGTAGAAGTAAATGTGAAACAGAAATGAAAGTTTGAGTTTTGAATCATTAGCGTGCTGCTGTTTGTCGGTGATGACGGCAAAAGACATCAGGAAAGAAAGAGGTGGAGGTTACCTTAATGTTTCACTCAAAGTGAACAAAGAGTTTTTTCTGCAATAGGTCAACCACGACGCTTTGGTCTGGATTTTGAAATCAGTGTCTTGAAAAATTTGTCAATGCTTATTACAAAAAAAACGATGGAAAACTATTGAATATTTCTGCAGAAGAGTTTTTTGTCTTCAGCTTAAACATCTGAGTCTTACTCCACATAACTTTTTCTTATCTGATCATAATAAAATATGCATCACACATCCAACCAGCATATAATCCCATTAGAGATTTCTTTGTTCTTTCCTTGTGTTGTAGATATCATAAACACAAGAAACACAAGATGAACGTGGCCGTTTTGGCCCCATCAAACTACATCACTCTCCTCAGACCTAACTCTCCTAATAAGTGACCTAACAGGGAGATCAGTTAGGTTAAAAAAAAAAAAGAAAAAGCTCAGCAGGTCTTTCTGAAGCCAAACAAATGCACTGCAAACCTGTTCTGGTGGAGCTGCATGCAAGGACGTGGATGACCACATCGGAAAAGCCATTTTGAGAGGTTAACCCATCTTTTAGCCCTCATCTGCGGATAAAGTATTTCTCCTGTGAATATACGGAGATTTTTGCTGCGTGTCTCTATATAATTTTGCTGTAGTGTGTCGCTGAATTTGGCTGCAAGATGGTTAATACTGCCACCTCTCAGAAAGATGGTTGCCTTTTTGGGCTTCAGCTGGTTCCTTTTTGCATGTTCTCTCTTTATGTAGGTTATCTATGGGTACACTGGCTTCCTCCCACAGTCTAAAGATATGCTTATGAGGTTAATTAGTGTCTAAATTCTCCCTAGGTGTGAGCATTAACGGTTGTTTGTCTCTCTGTGTTAGCCCTGCGATGGACTTGTGACCGGTCCAGGTTGTCCCCTGCCTCTTGGCCAGTACCTGCTGGGATAGACTCCCGCTCAGCGATTCTCCATTGGATTCAGAGAGGTAGTTGAAGACAACCTGCTACAAGCAGAAACCTGAGACTTCGACGACCTGGGATCTCCTGTCGGTTTGACAGACCAAAGTTAGGGATATTTATGTTTTTGTATGATGTCAGAATAAACCTAAAATGCACTATAACCTTTATTTGTGAACTTAACATTCTTTAAGCTTTTGAATGCGCACATAACTGTTCAATGTTTAAATATTTATTGTACAACATGCTGTTCTCAAGGTGAGTAACTACAAAATAAAAAATCCCAGGAGGTGTCTGAACCATGAATCCTACACTAAATGTTCTGGTTTAATGACAACGTGAATCTAAACAGTCCTCTTTATCACACTGTTGACATTTAGACATCAGACCAAGACAACACCTCACACATGATAATGTCGTGGCATATCCAGCAGCTTTTCTTTCGATAAATTGTATGACATGGAGGATTTACCACTGCTTTATAATACCATACATTCGTTATACAATATCAGAGGAGCGTAAACCTTTTATGTGGTGTGTAAATTTCACTCGAAAGCTGAATATCCCTAACTTTTTGTGAATAGTGTAAATCTACAGGACAAGTCTCTGGAGTCTAGATTTTAAGTTCACACAACTTCTATGGAGAAAGCTGAAAGTGTCAGATCAGATGCTTCCCATTTAAACTAATGATGCTGAGACGATCTTCAAGGATGATTAAAAAAAAAAAAAAAAAAAAAATGAAGGTGCTTGTAGAGAACATTTCAGCTTCTGGTTTTAACTACATGTTAATTCTTGAAAAGCATTTTTTTTTTTAGAATTAAATCTACTAATATATATTTTCATTATGCATTTTTACTGATCACCCAGAAGTTCATACATCATCCTATCTTTGCTTTCCTCCAAACATACCACACGTATGGGCTTGACGGTTAACACGGACAGCCGCTTGAGGAATTTCACAAGCTTTTTCCCCGTTCTTCTGGAGAAACCGCTTCAACTGACAGTTTGCCAAATGACTGTCTCTGAATCATGAAACCTGGAGTCATCTTACATTACTATAAAAACTAAAATCAACGCTCTTAGTTTGAAAGAGAGAGAAAAATAACCCAAACGTCTACATGTTCCCCGTCAGCTGAGCCTCTCTGTAAACCACACCTCCAGCTGACTATAAATTCCTCTGTAAGATCGGTGGCTGCCTCAGACGAGAAGACCACACAGGCTGTTTTGTCCTTTATGCTGCTATTTTCCTGTGGATGATGTGATTTATTCATATTTTTTGGCACTACAATCATTGTTAGGCTCTCAATAGGAACTGCCGTATTTGTTGGATTAGAGTGAGAGGAGGAATCTGCTTCTAAGAGAAGATTCAAGGCTTGAAGCGGGAGGATTCAGACAGAGGATTCAACTTTGTGATGTTAGTCAAGAAACTTCTCTTTCCTATTGCAGTATTACATGCAAACTATTTGACTACAGCTTCTGCAGAGTCTACTTCAGCTATGGAAAACCGAGGAGAAATTTCTACAAATGATACAATTGACCACTGCAAAACACCAACTATAGTCACATATCAAACCCTCTCCTGGCTGATGGTTGGAGAATTCATGCTGGGTCTACCTCTCAACCTGTCTGTCCTTTACATCTTCGTCTTCAGGTAAGAGGAAGCAGCCATACACACACACACACTCTCCCAGTCACTCCACTGCTCCGTTTCTTGAAAGCACTTTAAAAATGTGGTGTCATTATGATGTGGAAACAGCGTTGAGCTGAGAAAGTAGGAATTTCCTGGCAAACGTTTGATTTTAATCTGGTTTTAATAAGATTAGTTCAAGGAGGTGAAATGCTGATAGGGCAAACTATCCAAATTCCTTTGACCTACAAATACTTACTTAGAAATAAATCAAATCTTTGAAAAATGTTTGGGAAATATGCTTCATTTCATTTCACTGAAGAACAAGAGACAGGGTTATTCTGCTTCGTTTGCTGGCAGTCGGGTGGGACAAATCAAGTAAAATCTCATTAAAAACTGTGTTGTTGAAAAGTTGTAGCTTACATATAAACTTGATCATGTTTTTAGTCTGTTGTCCTTTTCTTCTCTCTTTATTTTGATTTTAAATTATTTTCTTCCGTTTTTATTTCATTTCTTTCTTTTAAAAGTTTGTTTTGTTTTTAAATGAACTTTTTAATGCGTCTGCAATGTAAAGCAGATTGAATTGCCTTGTACATGAAATGTGCTATATATAAATAAACTTGCCCTGCCTATGATATGAAAAAAAAGCGAAAAAAGAGATTTTAATTTGCATGCCTTGAGATGGTTAATAATGTTCAAATTTGGGCCAAAGCATTTACTGTGGTACTACTGCATATTTACAGCACTATAATTTGCAGTGCAGAAAGAAAACCAATGGCAAATGAGATACTCGAGTCATAAATTGATTAAATCCTTAAAATATAAAGAAATAAATGCACTCATAAGATTTTGCCGGTGGATTCCCATGTAGTCATTGTTTCTAGAAGAAAGCAGTACCCAAACTGCACCGGTTTGAGTAAATTGCAGCACCAGGATGTGCAGATATTCCAGAGATATTATTCAGATAAGATCAATAATAAAGGCTCAGTTTTTTCTGCTTCTCTATGCCTGCAGGATGTTTGTAAATAATTAAACAGTTTTGTGAACCGCTTCCTCCCCAGATTTAAGTTCTGGAAGAACAAAAGCATCTTCCTGTTCAACATAGTTGTTGCCGATTTTTTGTTGGTGACCTGCCTTCCTGTCAAGATCTACCACTACCAGCACAACATGCGACGCAGCAATGACGACACGGTTTGCAAGATGATGCTCTTCATGCTTTTTCTCAACCGAGGAGCCAGCATCGCCTTCCTCATCACCCTCTCCCTCGATCGCTACTTTAATGTGGTCCATCTTGGGAGGAGAAACTGTGTCAAAGTGTTGAAGAAATCCCCTCAGATCTCTGTGGTCATCTGGGTCCTTTTGCTGCCTCTCACCATCCCAACAATGGTCAATACCTTCGAATGCTGTAACAGCCACGGCCGCCTAGTGGAGACACCTTCTCATGATGTGACAGATACCTTCAGAGAGGTACTGGTTTCTTTACTTCTCATAAAATTGGCTGCAAGTATCAAGTCATAACACAAAAAAAAGGTCTATTTAGTTGAATTTAAACTGCAATACAAGAAGTTGGGACAGTAGTTCTTCTAATTAAGCTATGCCTGCGTGCGCGGGACATCACATTTTCTATTCAAGACAGCCTTTTAGGTCATTTCTTCATAATTGTGACTAAAGGATCCAACTTCTAAAAAATATTGCCTACGCAGGCTGCAGGAAGGAAATATGACAAATGTCTCCACACTGACACAGATGTCATTCTCAAGTGTTTCATCTAAGAAGCCACAAAACTTTCAGACTGCGTAAATAAAGAACAAACTTCGGTTAGAAGTCATTGCTTTAACAGACTCACTCATTCAGACATTCAAATCCTAGTTAGTACGACTGGATGAATATCGTCAAGCAATGGGAGGAAAGTTGCAGCCGTAAGTAATCTTGAGGTGGAATTATCCCCCTTTTTATTGCATATGCTGCTCTAAAACCTCTGAACTTTTCAGCATTAATACAGCCATCATATGTTAAAGAGCCTAGCCGAGGGGCACGGGTACAACCCCATACCATCACAGAACCTGATAACAGCCTGAAGGGTCCTTTTCATCTTAGTTTTAGAGCAGAGGAAAGCAAGTTTGGTCCTCAAAGGGTCCCTGTCCTTTAGGTTTTAGATCTTTTCTGCTTTAAAAGATCTTATTCAGATAAATGGATCCAACAGCTTGTTGCCAAGTTCTGCATAGTGACCCATTCATTTGAATCGGGTGTGTTGAAACAGGGAAACATCTAAAACCTGCAGTACAGTGGCCTTCAAGGACTGGAGTTGCCCATCCCTGGTCTAAAAGCAATTATCACTCATTTCTTTAAAAAAAAAAAAAAAGACTCAGTACGTTTCCACTGTGTTATGGTTCAGCCCAGATGCCTCCGAGCCCCAAGAAGTTCATGTCACCTCAGGCTTCTTCACAATGAAATTTAACTCTTCCTTAGCCTTGTAGTTAATGAATGATAGTCCTACGTGCAGTACAACCCGAGGAATCAAAGATCACGGTGTCGGGTTTAGGAACGGGCGTCACCTTTTACGTAGTAAAATCTCTCCAGATTCCTGAATGGTTATAAGGATACTATGCAATGTAGATGGGAAAATATGCCAATTCCTTCTAGGCTCTCTCTAAGGAACATAGTTTTTGAACACTTCAATTATTTTCTTACATGTTTGCTAAAAAAAAAAAAAAAAAGACAAGAGATCCTTCACTCATCTTTAATCCTTTAAGATTCAACCTTAGTAATGTACGCTGCCATTAAGTTGGTTTTGCCTTTTTTTGGTGTGTGTTGGAGGCATTAAGTGTAAAAACTGGATGTATTTTGGGAAAAAATGTATATGTAATGTATAATGTATATCCTTATATATATATATGTATAAATAAATAAGATTCATTAAGGTCTATAACTAATTCAAGTTAAAGCAAATGCAAGAACTACTGCCATGTTTTTATTTTCCATACAGTCCTTACTGTCGTTTGCCGTCTTATGTGAAAAAGAGTGCAGGTAGAACACGTGCAAGGTAGTTGTGTAACTGAGCATTCCAACATTTAATACACCAGCAGCAATTTACATAACCTAACCGACTTCTAAAGACAGATTGCCATTCACGTTGTTAAGTATTACCTGAGACAGTCATTCTTTCCACATCTCTAACTTGCAGATTGCTTCAGGCAACGCAAGTAGGCTACACTTGTGCTGGCAGCAGAGTTAACTTGTGTTTTCTCACTTGTCATTTAATGACGTTGTCATGCTACATGCCACTAAGAGCTCCTAAACCTACTTGTCCCGTGGTCTCAAAGTAGGATTTAACTTTTAATGGAACTGAAAGTTTAAGAAAACTGATTTTCTCCTTTAAGAGAATTTCAACTGACTTTTTATCACGTGAGAAAAATAAGCAAGTTCTGCAAAGATTATTTAGGGCATGAACTCTAAATGTATGAAAAAGAAGTGTTAGAAACCGCAACAGCAAAGCAGGCTACTGTCTGCTTCAGACTTTTTTGATAATGAGCTTAAAAACAAAAATTCTGACATGGTTGCTTATTGTGGTTTCTTAATTTTTTTCTTCCCCAGGTCGTCTTCTTCAGCCAAATCATCATTCCCTTCATCATCCTCGTCTACTGCACGGTACGCATCGTGAACCGGCTGAGGAAGAAGACGGTGGGGGAAAAGAAGAAACTGAGGAGAGTCGTGTTTGTGGTCGTGTCTGTCGTCATCGTTTTCTCCATCTGCTTCCTGCCTTGTGCAATAGCCAGAGCGGTTCTGCTGAGCGTGCGGCTGAAAGGGTGGCAAGAGGCAGAAAACATAGCGGTTCAGGTGTACGACAGCCTCATGGTTTTGTCCTACACGGACTGCCTTCTGGACCCGCTGGTGTACTGCTTCTGTCATTCGGGGTTTAAAGACGCTTACGTATCCACCTTCTGTCCACCGTTTCTCAAAGAGAGGCTGTTGAAGTCGGACTTTGGGGTGGGACCTGCAACGACTACAACATCTGTAGCAAAAACTATCACCTTGCCGATAATACAGAAATGATTTCAGTACTTCCCCCTTGTTTATCCTGTGCTCATACAGCTCAGCTGCATACATGACGTACCCATAGTTCCACCCACGCAGGTGTTTTGATCTACATTAAAAGATCAGATGTTATCCCCTATAAAAAAAAGGGCATCAAATGCTCTTTAGATTAAGGTCTGAGCATAAACAGCAAATGTAGCTAAACAGGATCCAAGTTTAAAACACTGACTTAAATGCAGTGTGCCTTGTTGAAACTACCTTTTGAACATTCCTTGCACGTTTTGAATGTGAAATGCATGATATCTGATGGATAGCTCATACCTTTCCCTGCACATGTGCATACACGTCTTTGAAGATGGTTGTTCAACTTCATACATGGCGAACCTCAGTGTGGGTGTACGGGGAATTTAAGTGGATTAACAGTTGTGTTGAGCTCCTGTCTGGCAGATCCACTCATGGCTTCATAATATGCACTTGCTGTCTGATTTAATGTAAAGCAAAACTGTTTATAATGTAAATATGTATGAGAATATTTTTTATTTATATAAAAGCTTTTTAAGCAAACTGCAGTTGTATATGTTGAGCCTTTAAAAATAATTCAATAGCTAAGAATACTTAGCACGGCTGGTTAAAACTAGCTGCGCTGAATCTTTTACCCTTTCTGTGTTTTGCAAAGCTTTTTTTCCCCACCATTTAGGAAACTGTGCGCGATACATCTTGTCCACCAGCGAGACATGAGATCTTCTACAGAATTGATAACTTACCAGTGCTGCCGTTTTCAGCCATTTGTGTTGGCTTTGTGAGTTTTAAACTGGAGCTTGACTGGTTCAAACTTGCATGCAACTAATCTAAAGAATAAAAACTTCACACACACTATACATTTGAATTTTTGTATTATCCAAAGTGGATGATGCGTGTAAATAGGAAACCACCTGAAATCTTTGTATATTGCTGCTGTAAATACACAGCATGCATTCACATCTGAGCCACCTTCCCTTTTCTCCCCCCCCCTCCTCCATCCAAACACGAAGCAATTCCTCCACAACCTCCTAATGATTCTCCTCGCAAATGTCCAAATATTGACATTGCCGTTCAGACTTGAAGCGCCAATTTCCACCCTCTTGCAGGAAGGTGCCACAGTTTATTCAGGTTATGTCATGTGCAATAGGTCAGTTTGAAGCAGCACATTCCCACTTAGACAAAGTTTATCCTTTCTGAAAACTGAGAACAACATTCAAGGTGTGGGCGATTTGGACTGGGAAAATGATGATGTTGCAACAGGAAAGGTGGTGCTGGCTGTCAGGTTGAGGCTGGCAGCCTCTAAGCTGTGATAGCATCAACAACTGAGGAAAACAGCATGAGAAACATCCAGACAAAGATAACAAAAGAAAAAAAAAGCGATTATTGCATTATTGCTTATGCTGTCTTTGCAGAATGGCTCCATGCCCCGTCTGCTGCTTAAAAGCCTGTAATGGTTTAATGGCTCCACCTCAGCCTGAAAGCAGTTTTATGAGATTTACATCTTAAGTGACATGAACATACTTGGAAATGTTAGAAATTATAGTAGGAAGCGAAAGAAGTGCTCATTCTGCCTGTATAATGATCCCTTACGTCTAATGTGGTCTTTTAAAGTTGGAGAAATTAAAAACTCTCATCTCACTGCGGAGACAGAATCTCGCGCTGAATGTAGTGAAAGCTGTTGACCGACACAAACCTGTTCCTCAGAGAAATCTGCTCCCGGAGAACATTATGGATCCTAATTTGCATCTGAACGATCTGAGGCTCGTGAAGTGTGAAATGCAGGATTATGTTGCAGCGACTGTGTCAGGTAGTGTGGGCTGTTGTAATGTTGATGTTTTACTAACATCGGGTGGCAAAATAAAATGAAAAGAAAAAACATGTTTTACCTCTTTTCTACACAATAACGCTTCTACACTCAGATTCTCCTTTTGGAATTAACATAAGTACATTTTAGTGCACTCAGGGTTAGATCAGGCTTTTTGTGAAAAGGATAGATCCCCTTAGTGCTTGAATGAAAAATAAAAAATAAAATTGCAGCTGGATTTCACCTCCCACCCCCACTTCAATTGTTCTGACCGATGGGGATTTTCACGTTTGTTATCTGCTGTTGACACGTTCACACTTTGGAGTTATCACATGCGTCACTAACGGTCAGTGTGGTTTATCAGCCTGAATTATAAAGATGATGATCTGGTTGCACTGATATGTTCGTGGTAGGTTTTGTACGCGGGGTAGGCAAGACTCGGGGTGGGGAATATACTAAGAAAGAAAGAGGAACACAAAATTATGTTATCAAGACATGCAACAAGTTCAAAAAGGTGGGGATGGTGGCAGCCTGAGTTGATGTGTAGTCCCTAAATACACTCACTAAAAGCAGAATTTCTTCATATTATCTTAGACCTAATCCAGCGCTGGAGTACAACTACAATAGCCCTGCTATGTAGCTGCAGGCTAACATTAGGTTAACAGCATTATATAACAAGACTGTGTGTTCAAAAACAGCCAGAGAGTTGATATCTCCTTGCTAGGATGTGACATGGTCTGTAAAGCTAAAATCTAGCTGCAACGTCACACAGCGTCCCAGAAACACTTAAAAGTGCAGTTTCTCAACCTCAGGACACTGCTGGGCAGTAATGGCTCCAGAAATGTTCCTAATAAAAAACATTACTGTTGCCATCAAGAGTCAGGAACACAGAGTTTTAACATCGGAAAGTTGTATTAAACTACTTTTACTTACTTATGAGGAAACTACTTAATAATTTATTTTAAACTGGTGTGAAGTTGGTGATCTGTGTGTGTCTGGAAAAACCGTTTCCGTTTTCTTCCAGTGACCTGTCAATCACCTGCGGTGGTACCCAGGATGTCCAATCAGATTGAAAAGGTGGTTATAACCACCCTGGTTACCCCTCTAGCTCCGCCCCTGTATCAACCCTGCTACATGTGGTGTCAACAGATGGATAAATAGTAAGAAAAGCAGCAAAGACAAAGTCTGGAATCAGAAAAGTGACAGAAATTTTTAAGAAACCAAATTAAAAATTTAAAACATAGCTGTCAGCTTCTGCTTTGCTTATTTATTTCTCTACTGTGACACCGGAAACATTTTTGTGAACTATTTCAGATTTTATTATTAAGTCATATTAATATTACTTAACTTAATATTACTTATTATATTTAATTAATAATACTAATAATACTAATAATAATAATAATAATAATAATAATAATAATTATTATTATTATTATTATTATTATTATTATTATTATTATTATT
>JBBBVU010000024.1:21111255-21122459 GCA_037177055.1 Atherinosoma microstoma | reverse complement strand
TAATAATAATAATAATAATAATAATAATTATTATTATTATTATTATTATTATTATTATTATTATTATTATTATTATTGTCTTGTGTAAATGTAAAATTAGATAGGAAATGTCCACAATATAGTAAAAAAAAAAGTAATAAAAGAAAAAAAAGAAAAGAAAATTGTGAGAAAGTTTTACTTACCTTCAGATTTTTATTTCTTTTATGTCCAAGAGATACACATTCTGGCTGACAGCAATCACTGGAGTTAAAAAAAACTTCACCCAAAGTCCAGATAGAGGTGGGGAAAAGCAGGAGACTTTTCAAAAACTATTTAAAAAACAAAACAACCAAAAAAAGTCATGCAGTGAGACAAATTCTTTCTTGGCAATATACTGGAATATTCAGTGTTCATGCATATTTAAAATTGATCTCTACTTAAGTTTTAAAGCAAACACTGATTTTCTTTACTTTATTTTCAGCTCTTATCCGCTTAAGAATGCTTTAGGATTTAAAGGCCAATAAGATACAAGCACAGCTGAAACAATCAATATTTTGTAACTTTGGGCATTTACAAGTAACAAACGCTGAAGTTTTACCATTAAAATGTGAATGTGTAGTAAAATGAAAGCAACCTGAATGCATCATCACACAAGGGAAAGAGGCAGGTGGAGAAAAACAAAACTCTTACTTTATCAAACCAAAAGCACAGCAGAGGCAGGGTGTCCAGAAACAGGTTAGATATAAAAATGTCAGGACAACACCAAGAATTGGCATCACAAACTAACAACTCACACACACACAAACAGAACAATTGAAACTTGGTAGTAGAATCAGTGAGGAATAAAATGTGTTAATTAGTGCAGGTGTGGTAACTAGTACAGAGGCCCAGGTGTGTCAGGAGAGCAGACAGAAGGTAAAAACAAGAGCAAAGGACAGTGAAACCAAATATTTATTGAGTCTTGTTGTAATACTACCAAAATACCACAGGATGGCAGTATAGTCCAGGACTTAAATCAGGGACGCCTGATAAATTCAGAAAGGAGCAGAAATTTAATGTTAAATGGAAGCAAGGTCAAGACATGATGGCGATGGGCAGTATGATGGTCATAAAGTCTGCTTCTGTTTGTTAGCCGAAAAGATTTTACATGAACAAAGCAGCTTAAATTTAGAGACATCATAACAAATAAACAGGAAGCTTTTCACTCTAAATATACTTTAATCAATAAAAACTAACATTCTTCTTTTTAAGGAAACCGTTATAAGAGACACAAGAGGTAACAAGAGGTTTATACTACAGAGTAACTGTGTAAAATAAGTCCTATTATGATGAAAGCCAGACTATAATCTGGCTACAGATATAATTATAAAGCAACTAAACTTCTCAGAATTATGACACATAATTAATCATAAATTAAAGACTTTTATTTTGTTATTTTTTCCATTTTGTTTGATTGGTTTCCAAGTAAATGCATGACTTTAATGAGCATAAACCAACTGTAAGGCTTTGAATTGTGGTTCAAAGTGGTTGAGATGAGTTGATATAATGTTATCCTTTATATCCTTATGTAAACCATGCATAAACTACATTTTCTCTGAATGCAATGATAAAAAAAATCAAAACTAAATTATTTTTCTTTTCAAGGATTTGTCGTATTCTCGTGTATTTTGCTATTTTAACTTCAATAAAAACTAGAAGCGCAAACATGACAACACATTTTGCATCTGACTTTAAATAAAAATAGAAATTTAGACAAAATCTCAGACATTAACAGCTCATTTCCAAAAATAGTGGTCAGAATCAGCTTCCAAAAAGCTGGTCGAGCTGTGTTCCTGCAGCCTGCATCGTGGAGGTGATCCAACCCAGCAGAGATCCAAGGTGGCACGCTTCCACTTCCAAAGAGACTCATCTCTTCCTTCTTTTGCTTTGTGCTGCTGATGCCAAGCTTTGGAGGGCCTGGCACTAAAAACTCAGTCCTCCTGCTGGTGTGTGTGTGTTTGCGTGTCGTGCCACCAAAACACACACATGTACTGTATAAAACACGCACATGCTTGGAGATTAACAGCGCTGACAGATGAGGAGCTGTGCTTGAACATCGTTTCAGGCAAAGATCAGAGGAAAGAGGTCATTCACATCACAACCAACCCTGAAACACAACACACACACATACACACACACACACAAAGCAAAGCAAAAACACAAATGTGAATTCATACAATAAATTCTTCCTGTTCCTGTTCACCTTCTGCAAATTTTATACAGAGTGAATACAAGTAATAAACAGTCACCTGAGTTTTATTAATTTATTTTAGCATTAATAATAGTCCATTTCAGTTATACACGCTCTGGGCACTTCTTTAATTATCTTTCATTTCTTTCTAAATCAAAATTTTTTATTTATTGCAAAAATCTGAGGAGGATTTCCAGACTGGTTCAAGCTGATAAAACAACAACAGTAACTAGAATAAAACACGTGTTACTACTCAGCATTGTTGGAAATCATCATTCTTTAAGCATCAGTAGGCGTGTCTAAATGTCTTACCATGGCATAGATAGATATATGAAAATATCAATTTAAGTAAAACTAATTCATTAAAACAAAAACAGTATCACAATAAAATGTTAAAACATTAAAAAAAATTGTTCTTAGACAATATTAAAGGAAATAATGGTATCCTGAAAAGTAATAGACATTTATTTAATGTAATGAATGTAAAAGAAATCCTTTTAAGCAATTATTAAAGAGGCACAAATGAACTTTGGTAGATTTTCTCAGTGAGGCGCACCGTAACAACGGCTAATTCAGCACCCATCTTGCATCCTACCTGTTCTCTGAGCTCTCTCCAGTCAGTAAAAGTCACTCCCATGTTGACTCCTGTCTTGTTTCTTGCTCTGTCCCTTTCCCTCTTTCCTCTAATAATGTCTTCTTGTGTTTCTTTGATGCATCGGCCACCGTGCATGCTCGAAACAGCCAGTGTGTTGATATCCAGTTCCTAGCATGTGACACTATACATAGAGGTCATAGTTGTGTAGTGCAGTTTCTCAGCATTGGGACATTGCAGGGCAACAACGGCTTCAGAAATGTCCATAATAATAAATGTCAAAACGAGTTAGAAACACATATTCATAAGCTCCCGTCTGCTTCACCGTGTAGAAGCTCGTCTGATATGAGGATCCAAACCATCACATAGCTCAACTTTTTAAGTTATCTTGAGTGTGAACTCACATCTGAACTTATGGAAATACTCAGACATCATGTATGCTCTTAGCATATTAACCAGTTTTGTTTGTTTGAGCCTGACAAAAGTGACAAGCTTGAAAATTACACCTGAATTCTTCATTTTCTTTCAGCCTGACAGTGTAATGTTGTCTGGAAGTCTGTAAACAGAAGACACAATACTTGTGGTTTCAAAGGAAGTTTTTAATCCTCCAGCAGTTTCCTCAGTTGCAAAGCAAAGAGCTCTAAAACAGTCTTCTTTAAAACAAATTTCAAAACAAAAAGTTCTTTAATCTAAAACTGCAAACATAACAAATCTGAATAAAAATCTTAAGAGTCATTAATGTATCTCTACACACACAGAGTTTTAAACTGATGTATTTTAAGGTCAGCTTTGTGCTGACACAGAGTTTAATCAGTGGATTTTATCCTGCACACCTGTTTTTACAGGTGTACATCGTAATTTCATTTATATAAAACTGTGCAGCATGTGACAATAAATAAGCCTTTTTTCAAATGGGCTTACAATTAGCAGAAAGCTGAGAGCATTTTCAGCTTTTTTCAGACTTTTAACTGCATTTTATTCGGTTTTGTCACCCCTAGAAGAAGCATGGTTTCAATTTGAACAAATATTGGCAGGTTGCTGTGAAACAAAATGCATAAAATAAAAATATCTGATGATTTAAAATGTTTCAAACTCAAAGCTTTCTGCCTTTGTGAGCGTTAACTTTTAAATGGCTTTATCGCAGATAAAGAGATCATTCCTGGCTGTCGCTGGCTTTTTCTAGGCCTTCTTGAGTCCTATCGGACAGGCGACCCCCGTCCCTCCCAGGCCACAGTATCCATTTGGATTTTTGCTCAGGTACTGTTGGTGATAGTCTTCAGCGTAGTAGAACGGCTTGGCTTCAGTAATTTCTGTCGTAATCGGACCAAAACGTTCCTCTGCAAGAACCTGAAAGAAGCAGGAAAAAGGACAAAATTCAGCTGATTAACCTTTACACGTGTCGAGGCACGACCTATGGTATAACTTCATACTTTCTCTGATTCCTGATTTTCTTGAAGAAAACATCTGTTTGAAGAGCAGAGCGACTTGCTGTGGAGGTCATGTCTACGTTTCTCCTCCCTTGGCTGCTGCAATTCTGCTCTCAGCCTGTTCTAGGAGCTCTTCTCTAGGCTATGGCTCAAATAAACAAGGATGACCATCAAATTCTATGACCCCATCCAAACAGTTAACAGCTGCCTGGAATGTGGAAATAAATCATTTCCAAGAGATCCTCTTTGCCTGAGTCTATCCTCTCTAAAATGAAGGATATGGTTCAATTAAGACTCATATAAGTTCCATTGTAAGCATCTCATGGCATGCCTCCCTGTGGTAATAATACAGGGATGACACAACTGAGACTGGAACAGATAATAAATAAAAAGGTTTGTCTTTGCAGGCATCCTTTCCATCATGCTGTCAGACACTTGAACTTAACTCTGAGCCAAATGCTAGCACTTTTCAGACCAGGCACTAACATGCGTCCTGGGAGAACTTATCACAAGTAGAAAAGCACCAAGTACAGGTGTGGACACGAGGATTGAAGACGAATTCTGATCTGATCACGTGGGCCGCAGCCACCGCAGGCCAAAGACACATTCTGGGACAACATACTGACCGGACATGATTCTACAAAAGCAGCAAAGTTACCAACATTATGTTTTCTCACTCTTACTGTGTCCAGAAAAATTACATAGTGCAAAACTGTGCCATGTTATGACAATATATTTGTAGTTAGACTGCGGTCCCACATGCAAGCACAACTTAGAGGGAGTGAAGAAAAGGAACTGAAATACATTTATTAAACCCAAAAAAACTAACATGAAGCTCAGGAACTAAAGAAAATCTAAAGAAACTCATGAAACAAAGAGAAATAAGGGGTTATTTATCAGGATTCGTCCGAGAACAAAGAAGCCAAGGGGAACGTATACCGGGGGAGGTGATTAGATAGAGAATACAAGTGAACTGGAAACAGGGAGCAGGTGGTGAAATGGCGAGCTGGGGATCAAATAAAGATAACTAAGGGCATCCAGTGACTTTGACAGACAACAGAGACTGGAATGAAGAACAAGTAACTAAGAAGAAGAAGAAATAAGGCAAAGGAATGAGGCAAGCACTACCTGAAACATACAGTAAGAGAACTTAAAACTCAGTAAAACGTACAACGGAAAAATATTTTCTTTTAAAAAACAGGAAAGGAATGTGAAGATGTTCTCGAACTATGACACACTGGAGCACTGTTTCTATTTATCTTTTCTTATTCCCATTCTCTAATAATGAATCAAAAACATAGATAGAAACTTGATAATCAATTTAAACTGCATTCACACGGAAAAGGAATCAATTTTGTTTTTTAAAAGTTTCCTTTAAAGAAGTAATCGAGCTAAAAAGGAGACAATTGTGTGGATTTTGGATTTTATATTAAAGAAATTCACATCATCGTCGGTAGCATCTGCACCACAAACGCAAAACTAATTGCAAATTGTTGTATCTGTTGGCGTTTAGGGTTATGGTGCCACTGGTTCAGGAAAGATGCATAAGGGCTGTTAACATAGAAACCAAACAGCGATCTATTCGTGTTTCTTCACTTTCAGACCTGGTTTAAAAAATGAATGTTTTTGAGCTCCCAAGCCAGCTCCATCTGGACGAAAGATCCAAACAATAGGGAACTTTAGCAGATACACCTGAACTTGTCTCTGTGTGGGCATGGCCTTAAAGGTGCACTACCCTATCGATGTCTAATTCGGCATCCATCTTGCATCTTTCCCATACTACTCCGTCAATAGGGGGCGCCTCACAGTAAAAAGTTCAGTAGGGATGCTTTAAGGGTATGAACAAACAACTTGTAGAAAATCTTAAGTTTTGAAACGTAAATGCATTTTTTCTCAGTTTATATTGCACTCGCTTATGTTTTTGTCTCATTTGTTGTGTGTCTGATTTATTTTATTTTATGTCATTAAGCCTTTATTTAACCAGGTTAGTCCCGTTGAGGTCAAAGATCTCTTTTCCAAGCAAGACCTGGCCAAGAGGGCAGCAGCATAGTTACAAGAAAAAACACTTAACACATACAATTTACAACATTAAAACTTTGTTGCATAAAACACGTGCACACGGACAACGTAGAAGTAGTATGAGCAGAAGTATTTATATACAACACATCTCTATAGTCAATAACAGGCAAAAAGGTTGTTTCCACCAATTTCTGTTTCACATGAAAAGAAAAACAAGACTTGTTTCTAAAGCAAAATCCAAATAAAAGTTTCATTTAAATAAACTTCACCACAATTATTAACTGTAAGGTCAAAAACCTCACCAATACCTAAATCTGCCATGTATCTAATAGCATCTTATGCATGTACAGTGCTTGCGCAGCTCCAGCATGGGCGGTTCCTTCCACATGATCATTGCTTCAGTTGGTGATGACACCCTCTCCTCCTTGAGATAAAAATTACTCAACCAGATGGTGTGTGGGTAAATTAAAAGACAAAGACGAACGAGAGCATGAAGACACACACACATTGATGAAACTTTAATATGTGATGGTGGGTCTTCTGGTGCTTTTAGCAGGCAGGTTTAAAGCCAGGCCTTTTTTTTCATCATCTCATGGATGGTGGGGGGAGATCAATGCGGTTGGAAATTTAAATAAAGCGAAGATTCAGGCTGATGTTTCCATGGTTCAACCCAGGATCACCACTAAGGCTTCATCTGGTTTCTTTTAAACTGAAAATATGAGCCGATCCAGGTTTGTTTGGTTAAAATTTAACGTGAATGCAAATGCAGTACAGTGAGCATTTAGGTTACATTTTTAAAGGCTGAGTGGTTCATATGATGTGAAGTAGGTACTCCACTGGAAACCAACCACATATTACAAATTCACAGCTTGATTATATGCTCTATATCCTGCGATTATGTGGCATATGTGGCTGCTTTAGTGTGATAATTCAGACAATATTTACACACCATCATAAATCCTTCTAAAATGCTTCACTTGAAAACCCATTTTATAAATAAGCTAAACCTCGCAAAGACCACAAAGCAACATTACTTTTTCATAAAAATGGAGGAATCATGAGAGACTTCCAGGCAATGAACTACTGCCCTATAAAGGGTAAACACTGTAGAAATTGGATGGGGTGATCTCACAGATATAATTAAAGATGTTATGAAAACAGCTTAGTTGCTGGTTGATATCAAAAGTCTGAAAAATGTTGCAGGCGGAGAAGTAAATGCAGGTAAAACAGCAGGTCTGTTGTAACTTGTATGAAGATGTTTTACATTTGAGTCGGATGATTTAAATCCTTTTCCTATGAGGGTATGGACAATGCATGGATACAAGCACCAATGTAAGAGTAAAATAAAAACAGTGGAACCGATTTTGCAAAATGTTCCAGTCTATTTTGGATGATGTATCCCATAATGCAATGTACCGCGGTAGTCTCAAAACTGAAACTTTTGATTAATTTATTATCATTAGCTACTCATTTGTCTTCTCATATCAAGCAGGTAATGTCCAGGTGAGTAAATGTAACAGATGTATCATGAAGATGTATATTTTTAAAATTTCCTCTACAAGCATGAAGCAAGCTAAACACCGCTTGTTTTTTTAATGCTTTTCTAAACCCAAAACTGGCTAAAATTGCAGTAATATGCTACATAATTAACTGCTAACATGGAGCATCTTACATGCAAGCACTGAACACGGTACGTACTGCAGACTACCAACGATGCATAATGTGGAGTTAATGTCAAAAGCAGCTAATATTTGATGCTAGCTTGCATGAGCTATAACATCAGACCATGGGTGTGTCTCAGTCAGCACACTAGCGCACTTTCGAGCACTACATCTAAGTGCATAGTGTGTTCACATGCACATTTAAGCAAAAACTCAGTGCACTGAAAGTACCCGGATGCTGCCCTAAAAACGGCCAAAAATCTAGTGTAGAACGATGAACACTACTCGCACTAAACCGCCATATAGCTGACGACTTATACCGACGTAATACAGTTAGGACAGTAAATGTTAGCAGTTTTTAGCCGGTTTAGCCGATGTAAATAGGTTATACGCACTACAAATGATTCATGTTATAGTTCGTGTATGTTTATTTGTCAGATATTTTTGGCAAGCTGGAGAATCGTGGTCAAATACCGGTTTGTCACTACCGATGAGTGCAAAATGTAGGGCTCCATGTGGGTCAACACATCTCCACGAAAGTGTTGACTACAGAAGCAAGGGTTCTGTGCGTACTACATTCCAGTGCGCTTACCTATTGAGATGCACTCCATATCGTCTCATTAGCAGACACAATTAACATTCATTCTGTCAAGATATAAGCTGAACATTATTTGATTATTAATAAAACTATACATTTTCTGTTAGAATAACAGTTCAATGTTGAGGCATTAATCAGCATTTTTTATGGCCAATGTTGCATTAACTGTTTATTTGTCTGAAACAGTAGGTATAGGTTGCATGCCCTGGCCAGCAACTTTAATAATATTACACCCATGTACAGACCAGATGCATAAAACTGTTAGATTGATGGCTAAAACTTCACATAAGTGTTCATTTTGCCAGGTTTATAAAATTGTGAGTGTGGACATTTCTTTTTTACAAAATATTAGATATTTTTTAAGTATATGCAGGTGCACATACCTTATTTCCACTCCCATTTTTAGCAATGAATAGATACAGATACTCCTCTAATTTGTCATTTCTATATCAAGACATTGTTTGCACAACTAAATGGGCATTTTAAAAATGAGAGAGAAGAAACAAGGTTGATTAAAATGAAATCTGTTTTATTAATTTTATTTGGTGGTCTCAGTTCTGTTATCATTAACAGAACAAAGGGTCTGAATTTAAAAAAAAAATGTAGAAGCTATCAATCACCTCTGTAGGTTCAGACCAAATGAACACATAGATAAAATAAATAAATAAATAACTAGAATTGTAAAGCAGTGGTCAGAACATGTGTCTGTTCACGCTTCATGTAAGAGATGCTCAGACTGATCATGGTATGTTTGAACATTTCTAAAACAGTCCGGTGAAAACGTGTGAGACAGTTTTGTGCCAGAATTTGTCAGTAGTTGTCTTTTTAAGGCCTGTTTACCTGTGGATCTTCCTCTGCCTTTGACGATGAGAAGCAAAATCAACCACCACCTTACTGATGAAGCTCCTTGAAATCACCATGTTTGGTTTAATGGTCAATTATCCATCCTCTTATTCTATTTTCACCTCATATCAGGATTACACTGCTGTAGGTTGGAGGAATATGTGATGTCTTAATGTTCTCACTGCAGATTCGTCTTCTATAAATACCCGTTTGTGAGGAGATAATTTAAGGACCTGGCTCCTGGAGTGATGAGTGTGTTTTATATGACGCATCATTTAAAAAAAAAAAACTTTTGATATTATTTATTAACAGGCTATCATTTTTTAGTTTAGGGGTGAAACGGAATATAACTAAATGTGTTAATGTGCACAAAATACAATACTTTCTCATCCAAGGTAAATCCTGCAACGCCTTCTCTCTACATCTTAGCCCTGTCTCTTGTGGAGGACCCAGTCTGCTCTGCCTGACCAGCTTGGCTAAAAAAAGGATAGAATATAGACATGAGGATGAAGCAGCAAAGCCAACGGGCAGGTGTTTTCTAATGACAGAGAATGAGGGCAGTTTGGAGGCCTTAATGTGAACTTTGGGTTTGTAACTGTGCAGACCTTTTATATGCACAAAAAGAAAATCAATACATTGAAAGATAAAGAAAACCCTAAAAGAAGTTAAATTATTGTGTATGGAATTACTGGCATAAGCGTGTTGGCATCACTGGTGTACTCAGATGTAAGTCGCTACGGATAAATGCATCTGCTAAATGACTATAGAATAGATTAATCCTGATCACGGTATCAAAAAATACAAATTGTGTTTTTCTTGATTAAAAAAAGCAACAAAAAAAACAAAACAACCCTATGATGTTTGTGATTTGCAACCTTGCATTCAGTCGCTGATCACTCTGATTAAACATCTACATGTTCTCGTGTAACTCGTGTAAAAAGTCTTTAGAGAAACAAAAATTCTCTGCTCACTTTAGAACAGAAAACAAACTGTGCTCAGTAATTTCACACATTGGTAACTCTACTACTTAGTGAGAGTTAATTATTTTATAGCCATTTTAACCTAATTAACATCAACACTCGTTATAAAAAGATATCATCTAACAAACCCAGAGGCTCTGTGGATCTTTTAAAGCATAAAATGCAAAAGATGTGCAGTTGGGTAGCTCAGCTTTCACTTTCTGTGGTGTTTTCTCATCATGGCTGTACTGATACTACAGTTTTGTTTGGGTTAGTAGGGTGGAGGCACAGCCCAGCAGCTGGACCGGCGTTTCTCTTTTCTGTTGCAGATGCTCTTTATGTTTCAGGCCGGTGAGCTAAGTTTATCCTTACAGGTTTATTTTTACAACATCTTTTATACACAAAGGGGCTCATTAATGATGATGTTACAGAAAATAAATCAAATGAATGACTTTAAATATACTTGTACAGGTCGTACGTCAGAGCTTGGTCCGCATTGCAGGAAGTAAGTCGGATTCGCTTTTGGTGAGGGTTGGACTGCCCTTTGTCACTGATTCTGTTCATAACTTGTATGGACAGAACTTCTAGGCACAGCAGAGGTGTTGGGCGGATCCAGTTTGGCGCACTCGGGGTTGGGTCTCTGCTTTTTGCAGATAATGTGGTTCTGTTGGCTTTATCAAGCCGTGATCTCCAACTCTTATTGGGGAAATTTGCAGCCAAGTGTGAAGCAGGTGGGATGAAAATCAGCCCCTCCAAATTTGAGACCATAGTCCTCAGCTGGAAAAGGGTGGAGTGTCCCCTCCTGCCCCAAGTATTTTGTTTTTATTCCTTGGCTTTCAACCCGGCATGAGACTCTGCTTCTGTTTTGGTGTTTTATGGTTTGTTTGATTATTGGT
>JBBBVU010000024.1:21099291-21111155 GCA_037177055.1 Atherinosoma microstoma | reverse complement strand
ACTTTGTACAGCACTTTGTGTCAACTGAGGTTGTTTTAAAGCGCTTTATAAATAAAGTTGAGTTGAGTTGAGTTGAGTTCAGAAGTGAGGGAAGAACGACCTCTGCAGGGTGACTGGGCTCTACTTTAGAGATAGGGTAAGAAGCTCGATCATTAGGGAGGGGTTCAGAGTAGAGCTGCTGCTCCTGCACATCGAGAGGAGCCAGATGAGGAAGCTCAGGCATCTGGTTAGGAAGCTAACTGGACATCTCCCAGGTGAGGTGTTCTGGGCACATCCCACTGAGCGAAGGCCCCATGGAAGACCCAGGACACGCTAGAGGGACTACATGTCAAGGCTGGGAACGCCTCAGAGTACCCCTCGGATGAGCTGGGAGAAGTGGCATCCGTCTTGCATGGTGTCTCTTCTCTGAGCTTATTCTAGCCACTAAAGGTCTTACATCTTTCTCTGTCATTTTCTCTCTTTCTTTTCCTCGCTTCCTCTGATAAAGTCCTCTTGGGTTTCTTTGCTGAATGGTGCGCATTCAAAACGGCCAATATGTCGATGTCCAGGTGCTGGCGTGTGACTCGGAGCCGTAAAGCAAAACGAGCCATCACGTGATGCTCCCGGCTGGAACATAAAGTTGCAAAGTGTGGCTTCTCATCCGTGGGACACCACACGGCAACAATGGCTCCAGAAATGTGCACATTGGAGGTCAGTGTGCCATTAAAACCAGTCAGAAGCACGTTGTTTAAAGGTTGGAAACTAATGTTTTGTTGCTTTAAAATGACTTGCTGTATTTGTTTTTGTTAAAATGAAAACCAAATGTACCGAATACAAATTTAGAATATTGAAACAAGGTACCTTTAGGTTGTTGTCCACAAATGTGGACCTGATTCAAAGTCAGATTTCTTTTTTTCTTGGTGCTATGAACATGGTGCCTTTACCAAATGAAGAAACATATCAATGCATCCTTTTTAACTTCTGCTGTCATTCTTAAAGGAAATCAAAGAAACTCAATATACAGTGGCAAAAAAACACTTGCTACTTCAAGTGTTTTATCAAAAATCTGAGTCATAAAGTGTACATAAACTTAAAATGAAACCTCACACTTGGACCTGCTGGATGACTACAGCTTAATCTTTGAGAGGTTCTTCAGTCCAATTGCACGTATTTGGAACAACAAAGACTTTAAGCTGAGTATTCATGTGAAATATTACATCTTAGCACTAAATGCTGGCAGCTTTAGGCTAAAAATACGTCCATTGGCTCGCTGACAAAAATTCACAGCTACTTGTGATACTCAAAATGGCAGCATTTTCCATTATACTGCTGTGGTATCTTCATTGTCCCTTCTGCTTCTCAGCATTTGAGTGCACTTGTTTGTGCTAGTGCCGATGCAGTGCTAGCAGCCTGCTTTAAATGCATAATTCACATCCATTAATTTGCATGTCAGAGAAGTAGATTGCTCATTTGGAATGCAAATACCTTGACTGCTTTGGTAAAGCAGGAAAACGTGAACAACACTGATAAGTACCCACGAGACAGAAAGAGAAATGAAAAATTTAAACACAAAAAAGAGGTAAAGCTGCCGTACTGAAGGCACAAGAGAGAGAGGATTCAATGAAAAAGAGGAAAGGGGAAGAAAAAAATGGGGGGGCAGTGGTTGGCGATGAAAAGTGGATATAAGACCATTTATCAAAAGAAAGCGTAGCCAAAGAGATGCATCAAGAGAGAGGAGGTGCCAGAACAATGAGAGAACACTGCTTTAGCACCCATGCTTGCACCCACAGGCCGAGCACACATGATCACATTAAGCAAACAAGCAAGTACACGCACACATGCACGCACACATGCATGCACTTGCCACTACCTGCCATTTCAAATGCGGTGCACACCCAAATGATGGGTAGGAGGAAAGAAAAGAAAAAGGGAGGCTCCTTTCATGCTGCAGACAACCACCAGCCGCCTTCAAGGTAATTTTCTGCAGTGCTGTTGTACCTCACACACACACACACACACACACACACACACAAACACACACATAAACACACCAAATTCCCCTGTCATTCTCTGCGTGAACAATACAATCAAGCCAAGCTCAGAAGCGAACATGGTCAATACTGTGACTCTTTTTCTACCCTCTTATCTCCGTTTATCAGCAGTCCTGGCTTCAACTTCACTGCTTTTTCCCCCACTTATATTTCACTGTTCTTGCTCCGCCCTCCGCATTTTCACGGCTGCACGCTAAAATGTGGCCGCAAAAGAAGGATAAAGAGAGCAAAAAAATTCAGCTGGTAAAATTCTGAGCTCTGTTTTTTTCTCCATTTTCTGGAGTTCAGGATCGAGGAGAAGAAGTGGGTTGCTGACACAAGCAGCTGCAGCCATCACGTATGCAGAGACAAAGAGGTTTTTGAGTGCAGAAATTCATCAATATTTTACATATGGCACTGCTGAAATCATGCTAAGTTAATATGTGGAGGTTAATGCGGTGAAACAAAACATCTACTCCCAAAAGAAGGAAGAAAAAGAATTATTCTCATTTCTTCTCTTAAAGGGGAAATGCTGAAATTTATCAAATGTGGAAGCATGAAACATCTGATATCGAGGACGTCAGCCAGCAATACATTGTTTTAGACATTTAATATGATACATAATCTGCACAAACCCGCCGTGATTGGATGCGTGTGCGTGTGCGTTACTTTTGCAACTGAAGCGATTTTTGTGGTGGACAGATTTAAGACCCAGATGGTTTGGCATGGAGTGTGTTTGCTACAGGCCAAGTTCTCACACACACACAAACACGTACATGCACACACATGCACACACAGATGGGAGGGGGTGGGGGAGCCAATCTGGTGATAAAAAAAAATGAGAGGAAACAAAAATCTAAGAAAGATTTCGAGGATGACATGGTGGTTAGATGAAAGGAATCCCTCCATCGATAAAATTTAAGAAGAGAGGCGTTTAAAGCCGAGAAATTGGGTCTATCTGTGTATCTATGACACTGACTGAAATAAAAGCGGAGTGTGAATGAGCTCAAGTAATTTCTGCTGCAATTTTATAAATCATGGGTGGAGTGAGATTGAGTCAGCCACATCAAACTGAATTAATTGTGTATATTTCACAGCCGGGGTGCAATCATACAAAAAGAAATGAGCCGTAGCACCAGCTGGACATTAGCTTTAAAGGTACAGTGTATAAGAATTACTGACATCTAGTGGTAAAGATGGGCATAGAAATTACTCCAAATGCCAAGCATGAATGGCAAAAAAATTCTCCCGACATAACGCGTCATTAACGTGTTTATTTTATAGGGAATATGAAGCACAAACAGTCAAAGGTCTACAATTACAAACACATTATATACGATTTGTTCGCAAACACTTCTTGTTTGCAATTGCGAAATATCTTTAACTGGCTGAGATGGAAGGATTTCCCATCAGTGCAGATTTGGTTCTATTTCAGATCATAAACAAAAAAATGATTTCTTTTTAGAAGTAACCGTAAACTAGTTTCTGGTTTTAAGATACGCAATTGTTTTAAAAACTACCAAGATTTCTTACTAGCATGGAGTTAATCATCCACTCCCCCTCAAGGTCATGGGAGCCATCAGTCAGCTGTGAAATGAATTGAACAGCAGAAAAATTTCCCCTTGTCCAAAAATACAAACTCAGCTTTTAGGAACACTTTGTGTAAAAATAAAAACAAAAAAAATCAGAAAGCTATGGTTGAAAGGGAAAGGTAATCCCACATGGAAGTTAAGCTTAGAAAGAGCACATCAATTTCTAAGAGGCAAATCTTCTTATATATTTTGACATTTAGTGGAGAAAAGAAACAACCTTTTGCCAAATTCAACCTTTATTTCCCTGATGGAGCATAAGCACCAACATACACATAAACATTTAGACATATTTGGGCTTTAAAGGGTCAAACATCTTGCTAACCTGAATGTATTCAGGATTTCCATTCTCATTCAGTTTGTTCGGCAGTAAAACATAAAAAGAAATAAATAAAAACTTTACAGCCTCCTTAATCTGATTCCCAGTTAAGCTTCAGATAGTTTATTTTCAATAAATTTCTTTTTCTGGGGCCTTAAACATCCTAACCGAACAGCAAGCTGAAGGAGATGAAAGAGATGTTTACCAAAACCGGAGATGATTCTGAAGAATGCACTGAAAGAAAATCGGTACATGCGCATCCATTGACAGGAAACTGACCTTCAATGGGATTAAAGCTTCAAGAATTCCCCTTTCATACAATTTAGCACAGAAGAAATGAATGTCACAAAAACTCTTTACATCTCAGTCCCGCTCTCTCTTCACTCCTCACCTCTCAGCATGCACACCAGCCACGCCGCTACATCACTCCCTTTTCTATGCTGCTGTCCTGTAATGCTCCCACGTTATGACCCCTTCCCGTTATCCAGGTTTATTTCCCATTCATTCTATACATAAAGATCAAGGCACAGCCAAAAGCATTAGGGCAGCCTAATGACTCCACTTGTCAACAGAAAACCGCAACAATCCCACCTACGGAAAAATCCATTGAGGTGCTTCACTTACAGCCAAATTCTGCTGGTAGAAAAAAAAAGAGGGTTTTAAAAAGAAAAAGGAAGGGCAAACAGGGCGAGGAAGACCAGACTACACTAGAAAAAGAATAGAGTAAAATAGAGTAAAACTCTTCCTAGTCAGTTTCCATGGAAACAAGCCCTCTGGTGGGATGGTGGTGGAAAAGCCTCAGCAGGAGACGATTCAACAGAGGCAGCATGTGAACATCTTTTGTGTGAGCTGACTTTAAAAGCATATGGGAATATATGTTGCATGTAAAAATAGCCAGATCTGTAATATTAGGGGCATATATGTGCTGTGTATCTGAGTGCTTCTGAAGCAGAAGGGGGGGATGCTGAGAAGTGGAGTCAGACAAGGATAAAGGGCGTAACTAGAAGAAGAAAGGATGCGGGTGATCATGGGATGGGTTAACATGAGGATCTTTCTCACTTTCTCCACCCAATTCATTTCTTTTTAAAATCAAGATGAGTGCTTTTACAGTTTTATAAAAAACAGGATGTTTTTACCAACACACACACACAAACAAGATATAAACAAAGACTGAAAAGGTTTGTCTACCTTCTGGTATTGATCTTTGGAGGCCAGAGCTTCCTCAAGCTGCTGCTGTGTGTAGGTGTAGATGGCAGATCTGTACGTCGTCCCGACATCGTTCCCCTGACGCATCCCTGAACACACACGCGTGCAAACAAACGTGAAAAGAAAGACCGGAGGATTTCAGCTGACGCGAGATGCCTTCGTCTCCGGGTTCTTGGCAAAGGGAACATCACATTATCTGAAAACAACAGCTGACAGCTTTTCCAAAAATATGACCTGCCAGTCTTGGCAGAAGTGAAAGCGGATTTGATCGTTTCATCATTTTGCTGTCAGCTTGTCAGCTTCTCAACCTCAATGTTTTAAACTGTTTTTAGGATGGCGTTGGAGTGTGTTGTTCTATTCACCAGTCCCACGCAGTGCAGCCGTTAATAGTTTCTGATGACTTAGATGACGTTTGTGTGATCTACCTTCTGACATTACCTCACCTAACCCGTACCTGTGCTGCAGATGTAAGCGTGCTAAGATTCTATTCTTAGCACAAAAAGTGAGAAAATTCATTTTTGGTGGATTATTTCCTTGTTATAACAACGTTTCTTGCAAATAAATCTTATACTTTTGGGAAGCCTGTTCATTTCCCTTCCAAACAGGGCCACGTTTGTTGGATGAGCAGCAGAGTTGAGTGGGTGGGTTGTGCCCATTAAAAAGTTTGCCAAACAGCTTATTCTGCTACCGACTCTTGTTTGGCGTTGTTCGTCTGATTGGATGATTGAAGCCTGAGGAAACGAGACATATTGGCAATTTAACAATTTCTTCATTAAACAAACAGGGGCCTCAGTAGCATGTTGAGGAACCATAAACGGCCACACGAGCCTGGCACCTCCTCCTCATGCTGGTCACCAGCTTGCTGAGGGATGACATCTCATTCTTCAACCAGCATTTCTCACTCTGGCACGTGTAGCACATCCATGCTGATCCCACAAGTGTTCAATGGGGCGAAGGACTTCGGAAGGCCGTTCCATCCTCTCCACTCTTTGACCCCACTGCTGACTCCCAGCTGTTGAAGTCGGAATCTGGACTCAACTCCAATCATATGTTCTGGTCTTGACCTCCTTTCTGGAAGTCATCTCTAATACTTATGCTTATGTCATCTCTTCTTCTCCATTGGTTGCTTTTCTGATCCAACAGGATCTGTTCCCCCTGTTTATTTACAGAGGGTCATTGCCTTCTCCTCCTTATTAGCTAGGCGCTTCATTTTACTTAAATGGAAGGCTGCTAGTCATCCTGCAAGCCTCGACTGCAAATCTGAAAAAGACTGCCTTCGGTTCCTTGGTGCTGACAGGGTGAAGAAACGGTCTTCTCAGGAAGCCCACTTCACAGCTTATTCATGTCAGTAGCAGAATAAACTGGTAGAGAAGATTTGCTATGTTTTCCATGGGTGCAGCCCACACACTAAACTCTGCTACTCATATCATAAATTCAATTTCCTTACAAATATGGCTCCATAAAAGTTTTCCAACCGTATAAGACTGATTGGTAATAAGCATTGTTACAACAAAGAACACATTTCCTCACTTTTTCTACGTTTAGTTGACGTGTTGAAATGTTGGCTGCTTGTTGCATGATGCTAAATGTTGTAAACCAAATGCGGTGGTCATGAATTTCAGTTCGTCCAAATCAAGCCCCGTTGATGTGTGTGAGGCAGATATTTCAGAAGCGGCTGCTTCTGAAAAATAATGATCCCTCTTACTTAAATGTGACTCACCACTGAAGCACTGTAGCTCGTAAAGATATAAAAAGGAACCCATGGTAAAATGACTCCCAGGGCTTATTCATTGGGGATAAGATATTTTAAAACTTCATGTTTTTTCTTTTTTTTATGTTATAAATGACATTAGAAAAAAATTGTTCTACTATAGACATTTTTGTTTATGTCACAATGCATTCTGGGTATTGACATGACCTATTCCTAAAATGCATATACGGTTGAATCATCCATTTATATCCTCTCCTTCCATCAAGGAATCGAAGACTGATATGAGGCGAGAGGAGGTGAGGTCATTTAACCACACGCAAAGTCATCATTTTATGAGTTTTTACACATTAAATTTCTGAGTTAAAAGTGCGTCGTGACACAGCTGAATCATCAAACATAGTTTTATTGCAACCTGCTGCTATATTTAATACATTTTGTCTGATTTAAATCTGTTTGGAGATAATATAAAGTAGATTTTCCCTTTTAATTGAATTTACAATGCCATATTAACATGGCGCCTTCAGATTTTGTAGGTGGTAAAAGGACTCCTCCGGAATTCCTCCTCTTTTCTCAATCCCCTCTACTCCAGGTGCATTTCGGGAACGGAGACATCCTTCAAAATATTTAGCTTTGACTGTTTTCTAGAGTATATTGATGAGAAGGATGAAATTAGACAAATGATAGGAGCCTGTAGTCTGTGGTTAAACCTATGGTTTCTGTTTGGCCTTTCAGTTTGAACCTGCGTGCAGCAGAAGTGATAAAGACATTGAGGACATTATTCAAAATGTTTCCCAAAAAGAAGGGAAGATCAGCGAGGTGGAAAAGTGAGAGCATCTGTGCAGCGACTGCTTTTTAGTGCTAACTGAAAAGGAAAATATTGCGAAGACCTCTGCCTTCTGTCATTATGTAATAAGCTGAGGGGGCAGTCAGTTTAACGAAGCACCGTTTGGAAAGTTCAAGTCCAAGCTGTTTATTTTTTTAGTCTCTGGTTTAACAAAGATCCCTCACCATCCAACAGCTTTACATTCAGTGTAGCCTCATTAAAACAAATACATGTTATTCACATTGTTGCTTAATTTTTTTCAACCAGAAAACAGCTGTGACTGAGTGTGAAAATCCACAATGGAGCGTTTACTAGGGCCACTGTGAATTTTTTTGAGTTTGAGTTGTTTAAAATGGTTAAAAAATTCTCTTTTCCCATGGCCTTGCTCTCGGTAGTTCAAGTCATTTGTGGGGAAACAGTCTGATTCTCTAAACTGAAGGTGCACTAACTCCTGTTTACTGCGGATAAAACACTGACTCCTCACACTTCACACGACCCCATATGAAAAAAAAAAGGTATTCCTTTAAAGGTAGGAAAGCTGTGAAGATCTGTGTTACATCTCTGTCGTGTTTTATCTGGAAAACTTCAAACAAAAGCAGCACCAAATGGCAGCGTATTGACAGTTTCACTGCTGTCGAGCAGAAGTTGTAAGTTACTGAAAGGATAGCTGCCAGGTGCTTCCAGATCATTTTACACAACCAGAATGCATAAAGCAGATTAAGTGGTAGCTGCTGTTAATCAAAATATGTGGATTATTAAATATTTTAAGCATTTCCTGCTCTGGAAATGGCACATTTTAGTAGGAAATGGGCAAGAGAGCATATTAAGGTCTCTTTAGCAAGAGAAAGAAAGAGATACTGGTTTCCCTGTGTCAAAGCATGTGTTAATGACTTCTTTACTCAGTATATTTAAAACAATTCACATCTCCTGTTTTCCTTTTGAGGACCAGGTATGGGAGTGTAAGTGGGTGATGCTGTACCTTGGGTCGGGTCATGACTTTCCCAGAAGACTTTGAGGAGATTGGCGAAGCTGATGTGCTCTGGATGGAAAACAACTCGCACCACCTCGGTGTGTCCTGTCTTTCCTGCAAGATATAACATTTACCAGGTCAACGGATGGGTATCATGTCACTTATATAAACTTTATGGGATCTGAGGGGGAATATCTAATTATTTACTCTAATTTATGTTATCTAGTTATGTCATTAATTTATTTAGTATTTAATTGTAGTTTGTTTTATTCTTGTTTTGCCTTTTGATTTTTTTTTTCCTGTGTATATTTTCTGTGTAAAAACTTAGTGATCATGTCATGTTTCCCATGTTGTTCCATCAGCTTTGTTGTAATGAAACTCTTCAATGGTTTTGTACATGAAGATACTCATTGTTGCAGTTTTTAGAGGAATCTGTGTCAATTCTTGCAAATTATATCCATATCATACCCTGTAGAGGTTGAAAGACCAAATATTTGTACAATCTAGCATTCTGAAATGCTTGTGGAATTTAATGATTATCCTCTGACCATGTTCGGCATGAACTCGTCAGTCGCAACACCAACCTTACTTGGAAATACTAAGGCTTTGGTGAACACACCTTTTATACTCAATCCTGGCACCCTCACCCTTTAATATGCTGTTTGAACACTACTCCAGAACAATATTACTTGTATATTTTATAAAACCTGGCAACAAATGGCATCACAAGACCATTTTTTAGAAAACCTCCCTCTTTCTATGGACACAGAGTTTGTATCTTTGGCAGACATTGGCTTCAGAGTAGAACTTGACAGTCTATTTTCAAGGTTTCAAGGTGATTCAAGGTCCTGCTGGTTCCAGGACTTTTGACTAAATCCACAGATATTTAAAATGATTTCAAGACTAATTAACATACAGATGTATTAACCCCAGGAGTTATAAATTCCTACAATTGCTAATTACAAAACAGCAGTGAATAAAAACACATTAAAGTCAAGGTCGATTTGCTTGTCGCGGACCTATTGACTGTACCACATGGTCTTCATCAAGACTTAATAACTTGTTGCTGTAACTTTTTATATGAAGACTTGGGGATTTTTTAAATAGGCATTTTAAAGATAAAAGGTTTTTAAAATGACCAGATATACACTAGAAAAGCTTGAAAATACAGCAGCTGTCCTTGAAAAGCCCGTACTAGTCCAAACTGATTTTCAACCAAAATGAGAGTCAAATAGCAGCTGGTACTGGTAATGAATGTGACCCATTACGTGACACCTCATCTTCCTCACGTCTCTCATTCCACCTCCACTCCTATGTCTCTCTCTGTCTTATTACTTTTTTAATATCTGCAGCTATGGATTCTTTCAGCAGATATTGGCGAACAGAGACAAAGCAGCGGTCGACATTAAATTAATGTCTCACCAGGCCAATCTCGCAGGAATAAATTCATCTTGGACAGGATGAGAAATACAGTAAAGATTGGAATGAAGGTAGAAAATAAAGCGGCTGCTCTCCGCGTAATGTACATTTAGCTACAAAATGACCTCATAATTTGCCATTTATTCAGAATAAATGATCAAGCATGTTTGATCAAGTTCTCGCATCCTGCAAATCACTCAAATAAATCTTAGTTTTAAATATCTTTTTGTAATTTTTTTTTCACCAAAACTCTTTAGTTTGTTTATAACAGTATAAATAAATTTTATTGGCCATTTAATGGCAACAGAACAAGCTGTAAACACAACACTGACATAAAATTCCCCCTGTGTTACAGAGCAGCTGAGAAGTTATACATTAGCTTTCACAGATCTAGGTATTTAATTGAAAATTGATGGCCATGGAAATCATCCCAAACAGAAGTTATTATTAGCTTTATCAAAATCATTTCAAGGTTTTGAATGTTTCCTGCTCTTCTGGAGATCCATGCATGTGTGCAGGAACTGGGCCTGAATAATACAGTATGAAACTGGCAAGGATGAAAAGCATTAACCAATTAAAAATCAGCACCTGTAGATGAGAGAAACTAAGCTACATATCGCTGTCTCTATTATGAATAATATTCAAAAAAAGTCTTTCCAACTTAGAAATGACTATAAAACAGAATCTGACGTACTCTGATCAGTTCCCATCAGGTGATGCATGCACATTCATTGAACAATTTCTATGCACAGGAGCCTTTTTCAGCCCAAAACTGATCATATCTCTGACATTAAAGGTAAAAAAAAAACTGTACAAAATGTTAATATTTGTCCAGTTTGTAATGTGTGCGCGTGTAAAGTTATTTTACGTGTTCATATTGCTTCATACTTGTGTGTGTGTGTGGATCGGAACGCACATTTCCAAGCACACAAAATAGTTTACAAATCATGTATTGAGTGGATTTTCTCTCAGATGCGGTGTAACGTTGTTGTGGAGCAGAATATGTGAAGGCAGCGCAGTGAAAAGTGCAGAAAATGAAATACGCAGCCTGTATGTCCAGCAAATTAGTTGGCACAAAGATTTTTGCTCTTTCAAAAATAGCATTGACCCAACTGATAAGCAGCCCATTGAAAATGCTCCCTAAGCTTGTGATTGGCCTCTCTGGTTACGGTAGACAACAATAATCTAACCAAACACACACTCTGTTGCAGTAAATGTGCAAAAAACCAATAGAAAAGATTTGTCACACATCAACAGTTTTCCCCGAGCAGGGGATTTTTCTCCTCTCCCAGGCTTCCGGTTCATCCCTATTCATTTTTCTCTGTATTCAAACTCCTTTTGTAAACCATTTAATATTTTTCCCTTTTGTAATCACTATAAATAAACGTGTATTTTATCAACTAACTCATCAATATGAATCTAAACCTATCGACAGCATATTAGTGTAAATGTCTGACAGAATAATACGATGTCAGAAGGTAAAAGAGACAGGTGGTGATGCACGTCTAATGATGGATTCACTCTATACTTGCTGACTGGAACAAACACTGGGAAGTCTGGACATGCATCACACACAAATACACACTTGCACAAAAATAGCCAGGCAGGCAGAGTGGTCAGGCATCAATAGCAGCCTTATCCATGCCCTGGTATAATAGGGCCTGGGGGAATGATTCACTCTGCTTTTGTGTGTCTTGTTTTACCACGATTTATTAGCTCTCAGTAGACAGCACATTGCTTGGTTCACTGTGTGTGTGTGTGTGTGTGTGTGTGTGTGTGTGTGTGTGTGTGTGTGTGTGTGTGTGTGTGTGTGTGTGT
>JBBBVU010000024.1:21076943-21099191 GCA_037177055.1 Atherinosoma microstoma | reverse complement strand
GTGTGTGTGTGTGTGTGTGTGTGTGTGTGTGTGTGTGTGTGTGTGTGTGTGTGTGTGTGTGTGTGTGTGTGTAGGTATGCAGAGGCTACCTGTGCAAACTTCATTGTATGTGGCGTTAGGTGTGTACCCTCCAGAGTAGCCCACTTGGGTTGAATAAACTCCTTTTTGTCTCCAAAACTTCCTCTCCGCTCCCCAGAAGCAGCCCATACCTTCAAGAAAAGAAACCAACACAGTGATGAATGACAGCAGGTTTTAAAGGGCCGGCTCCCATCAAACATCCGATCAGTGGGAGAATTTTCTTAGTTTAACCTCTTGTTACTGTCTGCCGAGAGAAAAAACACAGAAGTTTCGATGAAATGTGACATGAACATTCTCATAGAGAACAATAGTAATCAGCAGCATGGCTTGGAGTTTGCCTGAAAGAGCCACAGAGGGAAACGTGCATAAATAAATGATAAATAATATAATCAATACTTGGAAAAATATGTCTATAGTTGAATTAGCTTCTCCTCAACTCCTTTTTATTACATATTAGGAGGAAACGAGGAGAGCTGAGAAGTGAAGATCCTGTTGCCCCAGCCACGTTCCACTCAGGATTTTCTGCTTGGATTACCTGCAGCTGCAGCACCTTTTGTTTGGTTTAATTAAAGTTGATTTATTTCCCTCACTTGGTCTCCTCTGGAGTTTTAGTCTGCACTTGGGTTATCGTAACTACCTTCGACAAAACCAGGAAATCATAATATAAAACAATAGACTGTGCTGTCTGCTATATGTGTAAGAACTTAGTAGTTGCATCTAAACTAGCCCAAAGACAGATGTCTCCTTTAGTCTAATAATAATTGACTTCTGTGGGGCGGGAGATGTAGCGTCAATAAGAAGCTAGGTTTATTCTCTAGTTTTATCTTATTTTTCCAATCCTGGTGAAATATGAGCTCAATACAAATAAGAAAAGAAAAAAAATGCTGTTATTGCTGTATTTCATTAATGTATTGTGACATTGGTTATAATATACAAAACACCAGAGAGCAGCATATTAGTATGAGTCATGTACTCTATTTAAATTGTCTTATACAATCCTGTGCAGAAGCATTGATCCACCCCTCATTTCTCTACTGTACATTTTGCTTCCAAGCAGCCAGACGTCCTCGTCATCATTTTAAGAGCAATAGTTCTCTAGGTTCCCTAAAGGTGTTTCAAAGTTTCTGCTTGAACATTGGCTGCTTTTTCACTCATTTTCAGACCGGTACATCTAAACACAGAATTTAGGATCTTTATCACCGGCACTAAGGCAAGTTTCCATTTCTTTTGGTTGCATTTGTAAAAGATTCCATATATATTATAACACAGTTCTACAGACATAAAATAGTGTCTTTGCAGCAACAAGCTGATTTCCAAAGAGCCATTAGTTAAAAACTTGGCATATCTCAGCATGGTGGGCAGTGTGTCCTTCAAACATTTGATAATGTTTACATCTACAGCAGATGAACAGTATCTGAGAGTGAAGTCTGGACCTTCAGTTGATCCATCTACTGTTGGCTAAAGCCTCATCAGAAATGCTCTTCATGGCAGGATAGCTGTCAAGAAGCCATTCTTTTTTCTTTTTAAAAAAGATTTATTGCGCTGCTTTACCAGCTGAGCAAAACGCCGCCCAAGAAGCCATATGAGAAAAGACTGAGTTTCCCAAATGACACAAGAGCTGATGTAAAAATCAATGGAAATTCCTTCAAGAAGCCTGGAGAACAATTCCTGGAGACTACTTTGCTTTATGTGTGATATTTCCATTTCTGTTTGCATGGATCAGTAAAATGCTGCAACCATACTGTTTCCCATGTCCTGAAAACTCAAGTAATTTGCACAGTACTGCTTTTGTTGGATTATTACTGCTGCTCTATACTTTGAATATGCTACAAAGTAACCTTTAGTTCATGCAGGCAGTTCAAACTTCTTTTATTTCCTGGTGGGATTTTGGAACTTACCAAACATGACCATCTCCGTCCCCTCTGGAAAAGGTGGAATGGTCTTGTTTCCGTTCACATCATGTTTAGCTGCACAATGAAGTGATAAAAAAGAAAAGAGAAAGTTATCAACAGTGTAAAATCGACTAGATTAAGAATAAAATAGCTGCAGACACGTTCAGGAGTTTTTACTTTGAGTCTATTAACGAATGTATCTATGACGATAAGAGTTCATGTCCTCTCAACACAGGTGGGTGTAAAATGTTTCAGTTGTGCAAAAGCAAAGTTTCTACCAGGTATAGTCAGGATGTGCTTTTAAAGCAGACTGATAGATTACCAATACACACACACTACAGTAGAAAATTCACTAAAAATGCACACACACTCACGCGCAGTGACCCACTTAAACAGTGGCAAGCAGGTTTGCATATTTTTATAGCAGCTGCACTCACTCCAATCAACACACAGCCAGGGGTGCACGAGGACCAATTTGAGGCCATTGAGCCAGCTGGCTGAGCTAACACACACTAGCGTTAGCATGCTGGAGGCTGCGAGTGTGTGCAGATGGCTTGCTGTACGATGCTGTGGGGGAGGGAGATGGATTAAAATAAATGGGATGGTGGAGGAAAATGAAAATGAAGCAAACATCTGGATCTCCCCTCTCGCTCCTTTTATCCTCCTCCGTCTTCACGCACACACACACACACACACCAGCCCCAGCACATTCATGCATGGATGCATAATTGTCATAAGGGGGCTGCATGCCGATAGACAAAAGCAGCCAAATGGATACTGCCAACCAATCAGCAACGCACACACACACACAGTGATAATCAGCTTGAATTTCATATTCAGCAACCAACTTGTGCAAACACACATAAAACACACAGATGATCTGAATGTGAGTCAGTGAGTTGTCCTTGTTTGTCTGATTACATGAGCAGCCTTTCACTGTGAGTCAGTGCGGTAGAAATATTCAGACACTTTTTCATCTTCCTCCCTGTTCTGCACGAGGAAGGTTTATTCTGCATCTGTCTCCTGTCTTCACGACGACGACGACTGGGAGAGGAAATGACTGAAACTTGTCACCTTTAAGTCTCGTTAGAGTTTAAACCGAGCGTCCCATCAAACGTTATCCTGCACATTTACTGTTCGTCCACACAAAAAGCAACCATGTAAGCAAAAAGGGTATTAATATTTCAACAATAGCATTAATGAATTCTGTTGTTTGCACATTTTTTTCTGTTTAATTTTTAATGATAAATGTGAACACAACTTTTTATACATAGCACCCCTGAATTTTGTGCAAGCTGCTGTAAAAGCAAATTTTAATTTCCTTTCTTCTAACATCAAAAAAAGATCATTTGACTCTAATACCAGCAGGATTTTACTCATTTTCTGTAAGATATATAGCACTTTGCCCTTTTTTATGTCGTCCATTTGTTTGATGAGAATGTAGCACTCAAGCTTTCCCAGTTCTACTAAAAATGTGGTAATCCTGAATCCAAAGTGCAGACCCTCACTGCTTTTTGTTTCTCATCCTTAAAGCAGCAAACAATGAAATAACAAAATCAGCAGCTAAGAGACTTTTCAACCAGGATGCCCTAGTTTTCAGACCCGAAAATCCTGCAGACAGGGAAAATAAACGCTGCTCACTGAATTATTTTTACCATAAAACTCACTGAACAGTAAAACTCCTCTAAAATCCGCACAAATTAAGCTTCAACCTTTAACAACCTGCAAATCTTAATGATTTTAAGTGGGAATTTAAGATCCTGCATCTTAATACTGGAACCAATTCTCCGCCTCGTCTTTCCACCCTTTTCTTCCTCCCCCTCCTCCTACTCTCACATTATCCTCTGTTCGTGTGTGTTAGTAATGGCTGCCTTCAGGGACCAGCAAAGGCATGTTCATTACTGGCTGCAGACACACACACTCACACACATACACTGAGAGATAAACAATTTAAATGTAAATGTCAGTGGGAAAGAAAATAAGTCCAGACAGAATACTAATGAGTGTAACAGCTCAGTGTGTGTGTGTGTGTGTGTGTGAAGGAAAAGAATAAAGAAACGACAGGAGCAGCAGAAGACACACATCACCTGTCTATTATGTTATTCCTAGTGCAGCAAACATATATATGATCTGAAATGTTAAAAAAAAATCATCTTCTTTGCATAGAAGTCTTGCAACACACATTCTCCAGCACTACTTTGCACTTGTTAAGTGGCAGCACTAATTTCATGACAGATAATGAAGAAAAAGCTTCTGTTATTTGAGTTATAAACTGGCTTTACTGCTTCAGCACGTTCCTGAACAGCACTTAATGTCTGATCTTGGCTCTGTAGAAGGACTCACTTGTGTATACTGAGTGTTCCCACACAGTTGGTGTAGCAAAACCATCCAATCTTTATTCTGTTCTGCAACGACTAATCCTTTGCACGCTGCCATTTGAACTCTTATGCATGCATTCTCATGTTTGCTAATGCAGAGTTAGTTTATTTGGCTGTGCACATCTGCCGCTGCATGCGAGGCTTTTTTAAGATCAGACGTGCAGGTGCAAGATTATGCAGAAAAAGATCCGCTTTCCTATTTGAGGATCTGACTGCTCATCCGACTGGCAGATTAGAGGTTTAGTTGATGTCTTAAATATTATAATTTGTCCATATATTCAAGCCCAGATAGCAAACTAAATATAACTGTATGTCACACATGGTATATTTTGTAAATATGACCATTAAAGTTTTTTTATTATGATTAATTATATGATTTTCCTGCGATTAATCGTATTATGTGCAAAATTCAACCATGAATTCACTTTCATCTTTAAAGTACTGCTATATGATCAAAGTTTAGTAGTAAACACTTAAAATAAATCATTTTATTTCTTTTAAGCACTAAAAGTTCAAATATTTCTTGTAAATCTCAACTTAAACATTAATGTAAACAAATCCTATAATAATACCCAACCCTAATAAACCATATTACACAATATACATGGTTTTCAATAAGCCTCATTGATTGTTTCATATATTTAATTATATAATTCTATATCATTTGTTTAAATCTGCTTATTGTTTGACATGTTTTCATATCTTCACTCCATAATTGAACCCTCTTGTGGAGAAACAATGAACTTTAAGGTCACAGCTGATTTTTTTTTAACATGTATATTCCTCTCAGACTGAATTGCTCTCCCTTAATTGGGAAAACTTTTGGATTTTATTTCACTGTGAACTTCCTTCCTTTACTTACTGTTTGGCAATTGATCATTTTCAAGTCTGTACATAATTTGAACAACTTTAATATTTCAGTATTTTCAGTTTGATTGAGTTTGATGGTTTATCTATCAAAAGATAAAAAGTCAGCAGTCGGAATTTCACATTTCTGTGAACCTGCCTTTCCTCTAAACACAGGAGGAGCAAATTAATATCTGATAGTGAATTTCCAGCCACCAGATGTTTCCCTGCTGTAACAGACAAGAGGATTAGACTCTTATCAACTCTTTGAGAGGGAAAGTCTGTTTTTTAAAAACAGGCTTTGCTCTCACATGAACGGGCCGACTCTAAGAGCCGATTCTTTGCTGTGAATGGGAAGAACTGGTTCCTGTCTAAGAGAGCAGAATTTTTTCAGGGTGGGACTTTATTTTGATGGGCACAACATGCAGTCAATTACATATGAGGAAAGACTTGGATCATACAACTATGTGAAGAAGGAAGGGCCTCCTAGAAGACAGGGAGTGTAGTGGTACAGACCAGGTACACAGAGACAGCTGGAAGCCAAAATTAGATTATAAGCATGTCAGGGAAAAAATGGCGAAATAAGCTAATTTAAAGTTTAATAATGTTCAGACTTCAACATTTATGTACTTGATTTGCTCGGTGTTCAGATGTGTTCAGATGTGCTGTGTTCAGTTGTTTGTTTAAAATATTAAACATAACTATTCTATCCTACAGTCATTTAGCAGATGCTTTTCTAAAAGCGACTTACATCTGAGAGTGAGAACAACACGAGCAAGAAGCCAAACAAGAGGGGACATCATGATTATGTAATCAGACTACTGTGAGTCCAGCTGGACACAGGTGCTGCCATGAAGTGCAAGAGGCAGCTCTTTTTTTTCCCCACTTTTTTGCTTTTTTTGTGGGTGGGGGGGTGTTCTGTTTTTTCTTCCACCCCTCCGTGCAATAGTCCCTTGTTTAATTATGAGATCACGATTTCATTACACAATATCATCATCTTGGGGGTAAGTGTACGCAGCTTGTTCAGTGCTGAGTTACAGTTTTTCTCCGTTCGGCTCATTTCTTGAAACAGAAATTACATTCTCAAAACAACATGGACAAACCTCCAAACCACCAGGCAATTGTTAACAACAGAATTGTATTTCTCATTCATTTCATCAAATTGCAAATGTCTTAGTACTTGTCTCAATGTCTCCGTACATCTTTGCTAATGTTTTCAGTTTTTCTCCATCGGTTTGGTTCATTTCCTGAAACATAAATTACATTCTCCAAACAACATGAACAAACCTCCAAATCATTTACCAGTTGTTCAAAACACAATTGTATTTCTCATCAATTTCATAGAATTGCAAATGTCTTAGTACATGTCTCAATTTCTCAGTACATCTTTGCAAATGATTAAGTTCAGGTAGCTAGACAAAACATTTGAATAGTAACCATTGTCAATGAAGGAATGGGCCAAGACTGAGAGGTGGACATGAAGGATATTTCAATGGTCCTCTGCCATTGTGACAACACATCTAAACATTTATACTTGCGGTGCTTACACAATGCCAAAAGGACGATGCATTTTGGGGCCATTGACCATTTGTATGAGAAAGACATTTCATTTTGACACAAGTGATTTGTTTTGGGAGAGATATGAGCTTTTGCAAGTGAACCATGTTGTTTTGCTGAACTCTAAGACCGTTTTGCCAAATGATCTTAGAGTTTTGAGAATGTAATTTCTGTTTCAAGAAATGAGCGAAACCAATGGAGAAAAACTAAGTTTAGTGCCGAAATGCTCCTTGAACAGCTGAGTCTTTAGCTTGCTCTTAGAAGTAGATAAGGACTCTGCAGATCAGACAGAGTTCGGTAGATCGTTCCACCACCGGGGAACTAAAGAGGAAAAGAGTCTAGCTACTGATTTCGTACCACGTTGTGATGGGAGCACTTGGCGTCTTTCACAGGCAGAGTGTAACTGTCGAGAGGAGGTGTAGCTCTGGGTTAAGGAGTGAAGGTAGAAAATAGAATAAACATTTTCTAGCCAGCAAACAAACCACTCATAAATTTGACTAAAAGAGAATCTCAAAGTGAAACTAAATGAAGAGCCACTAGGGAGCCGAAAGACCTGACTCTTCTAAGGGAGCCAAGTCAAAAGAGCTGAATCTTACAAAAGAGCTGGACTTCTCACTTCTCGAGACAACCCCAGTCCATGTGAGAAATAAGAGTAGAAAAGAATCAGAAGACGATCTATGTTCACTTTGCACAAAAAATGAAATCAAATGGAAACTGCTAGCTTAGCTCTGTACAAACACACATACATACATACATACTGTGTGTATATAAATATATATATATATATATATATTATACTGTATATATCAGCCTCCTTACAAAAGAAGAATGTGCTAATCAACTAATTTGATCCTGTTAATTTGATCTATAAAAAAGATCAAACAGTGAGAGTGACAAAAAGCCGATTCATGATTCATCTCCGTCTGCAGACAGCTGCAAACTCCAACATCAAACATTTACCTGCTCCAATGAATAATGAAAAAGCATTAATAAATAAAATCACACAAACACACTTGCTAACGTTATGGCCACCTCTTGTCAATCCAAACCTCTTGTTTGGATTGACAAGAAGATAAGGTGCAGACCGAGAATAAGGCCGAAGGTGACGGAAAACAGTAAACATGGAGCAGAAGAAATGGAGCAGAAATCAAGCGTCCATTGGGACAGTCTAAGACAATGTCACAGACTTGAGCAGATAATGGAATTTACACCCTATTACATTAATCCTTTAGTGGTTTCTAACCTATAATCATAGTCTTAAATCTGAGACTGCTGCTGGTATTTCATCCTCTGAGCAGTATAAGATTTGATCACGGCTGCTCAAGGCAACGCTTACGTTTCCACAACATGGCCTTCACCAATGCTTCCGTAGTCTCCCAATCCACTTATTTTCAACAGAAACACTTTAGAAACTGTGCAGAATAAATGAGACAAGCAGGAAGTCAGCCAGATAAAGTATTTGACAGTGATAAAGACCCACATCCCATCTTATTGTGGCTGGATTCTCATTGCGGTGTAGTTGTTTTTCTCTTTCAATCAATCCGTGTTGCAGTGAGGTCAAGGAAAAGAACGCAGAAAAAGATGCTAGAAGTTCACTTTTTGATCATCTGACCATATCCTTGCTCTCACAAAGGATGCTTTAATGTTCCAAATGCCAAAGGCGCTTTCATAATGGCTGCCACTTACTGTAGATACTTCAGGGTCATTTCATTCAATTAAGAACCTTCCTAAGCAAAGGAGGCTTTTCACTGAGACCCAAAGTGACATTACTGCCTGAAACTAGCCAGAAAGTGAAAAACTTGTCAGTGTAGTTTGAAAATGATGTTTGCTGTGATGCGGAAAGCTCATATGAGTCATATTTCCCCTCCTGCTACCAGAAAGGCCGGTAATTCAGAGGACGTTATGTGTCGTACTTAAGATTACAAACAAAGCTACTCTGAGAACTTGTTGCATGAAGTCACGTTGCATCCCAAAGCGAGACATTCTCAAATTTTGGGCCATGAAAGAAACATGAGATCAGTGACTTAACTGGGGAAAAGGAAGAAAGTGAAATCCTCTATAATGGTTTCCCCTTTTTTGTCCATGAAGTCAGCAATTCTGCATATGCTCAAAGAGAGAAGGAGCTTCCGGTAATATTCCAGAGGAATCTTTTCCTGATGCACATACAGTCTGCAGGATAAAGCGTGGCATTTTTCTGGAGAGTAATTATTTATTGCCTGCCTCTCTGAGAGTCGACTTTATGTCACTGGGAACGATAACAACACTCCAAGCTGATTAACTGATTTCGTGTTTTTTGTGTGAGGACGCACAAAGTGTTCGTGTGTGTGGTTAATTTGTGTTGTCCCACAGTTGCCTAACCTTGTATCAGTGGCATAAAGCAGACTCAAGTAGCGGAAATGTTAATACACAGAATATCCTCAATTTCATCTTGATAGCTCACAGTACAGGGGTTATTTTCTAAAAAGAAAAAAAGAAAAGAAAAGGATTGCACGTTGTTTTGCTACAAGTTGTGTTTCTAGGCTTATATTAACTATAAGGGCCAGTTTGTACAGGCAACTAATTTTCTTTTATTTGGTTGTGAAGAGCAGTGAAAGAGGTTAGAAAGCATTTCAGGACACTTCACATCAAACAGTGAGCCACTTCACTTTAGGTACACTCTGTATGTGTGTGTGTGTTGGTGACTAACTAGCGTGCCTCGCAGTCTCTTTCCCAGCACCCTAAATCCTGTCACAATAATAAGCCTGATCACAGAACAGGCCTTTATCCATCGTGACATCTGTGGTACACACACACATACACACACACTCTCTCCATTAGTGCTGCTCTATTTCATCTCAGGCATACATGTGTGTCTAAAGGCAGGCAGAACTGCTCCAGAATCAGCCAATCAGCACTCAGTACACTGGTTTATCTCGGTGGCCTTCCATCACGTCCTTCATCGCTTTTTAATTTTCTGTGCTGAAGCTGCAGATAAGAGGGGAGACTGATAAAATATACACGATAACGATATAATAAATAGGTCAAAATTGTATCTTGTCACCACGAGGATTTCTATGAAATGAATTTGCATCCCAGAGATTTAGATAAACCTTCTCGAGGTGGATTTCTGTGAAGGAAGATGCAGGTTTTTGATACATTTTTGTCTCTTACGTCACCCTCCATGCAGAGCTGACTGTGAAGTGTGAGTCAGGTTCCTGCGTCATTGTCTTAGATTCATCTATTTTCTTTAGCCTTTTTTTCTTAATTATTTGAGGCTGCAGCAAGAAAAAGAAACCCAGTTTAACTGAATGTGTTTCAACTTTATTCTCAACAAAAGCTCACAAGATATGAGCTGTAGGTGGAGGGCGCTGTCAATAGTTAGAGAACTTAGTTAAGGCTGGCTTTTTTGGCTATTATCAGTCAAATCAATACTGGTGAACTTAATGAACAATAATGGTGGCTTTCTTTTGGACCTGGAAGTTGGAGTTTCTGAGGTCCCTGTAAGACAATTCCATGAAGTCAGATTTCCTCAAAACCTTATGGGACTCTCTCTATCCCAGCTTCAAAATCCAACATGTCCCCGTTTTGTTCTTATTGCTGAGTCACACAAAAATGACAATTCTTTCGTCCAATGAATGGATTGTATCGTCTTCTAGGGTCGGATCGGTAAGATTGGGACTGGGTTGGGACTGGGTTGCAAAGAAGTAGGATGGATCAGATACTAAAACCCTAACGAGCCATTCCGTAGTGAGCCAGACCCTTTGGTGGAAACGTGGCTTAAATGAAGAGTCATTATTGGAGCTGGAGGAGCAGACTCTTCTAAGAGAGCTGTATCTTGAAAAGAAAAGATGAATGAATTCCTAATAACAGAACACTGTTCCATGACGTATCGTCCAACCATTGGCTGTGTGCGTTCGCGAGCTACTGCCTGAACAAAGTGCACCTGAATGAAGAGAGAAATCGAAATAAAGTAAGACGTGGTGGCGGTTGGACGGTGTAAACAGCTACACTGGTTGGTAACTAATAAATACACTTTGAGAGAGAAACCGTACCAGCATCACTGAGTATTTGTACTGTGACGTTCCAGCTTTTTTCTCAGCCAACGTGGTGAGGCCAGCAGACCAGACCTTGGCATCACACTGCTGCCAGGAGGGGAGCTACAAGCTGGCCAGAATGTCCAGGAGTCTCCCTTCACCTCCCCAATGGAGCTTCAGACCTGACAGTGATAAATGAAGCACTGCAGTTAATGTCTGGCTAGGGGGGAGATTGGGGAGTCCACACGCACACACGCACGCACACACACAAAGAAAAGATTGCCTACACTGCGCTGCAATTAAATCTACAAAGTAACCTCCCCCCACCCTCTTCTCTGCCTGCATCTCTCTCTCTCTCTCTCTTTCTCTCTCTCTCTTTGATTGCCTGGTTTTTTCATCTTCCTCCTGCTCCCCCTTCCTTATCATCTTCCCTTGACACCCCCCCCTCCCACCACCACCCATTTATTTCTCCCTGCTACAGTATTTTTCTCTCTCTATCTGAGCATCTCAATCAGCTGCTCTGATTGCTCTTTGTTTTTATAACTTCCCATCATTACAACCATCACTGTTATCTGTACCGTTAGTCTGTGCTCGCTTTAAAAAGCTCAAACAACCTATATGCTGATTTATTACTTCAAAATGGACATGAGTTTATTCCAAGTCCGTGTAAATGAGGTTGACGAAACATAAAAATATTAAAATCTTCAAGAGCAGTTTTCTCCAAATATGTTACTCACCAGAGGCGTCGAGCTGGCAGTGAAATTATAATTTCCCTGTTGAGTATTTATCCTCAACTCAGTGATTTATGTAAAACTCAACTCCAGCTGGTGGTTAGAAAAGCTAAAACTGCATGCAGTTTGAGGCTTATAAGCAGAAAGACCTTGCTACCTTCAAGTTCTTTATTGTATTCTACTGTTTTGTCAATTATCTAAACATTTATCGATTATTTTTTGCTATTCTATCACCACTCATGCAGTAAATCATAATTTATCCAACATTCAGTCAACTACAGTTTTTATTCCTCATGTCACAGAGTGCACGCTGAGGGCAGACTGCAGTTAAATGCAATACAGTTTTGCCATGGAGCTGATCTGTGTGTTTTTGACAGAACAGAGAAATGTCAGAGCAATTTATGAAGCCTTTTTTTAATTGATTCAGTATCTCTATGCAAATAGAAAACAATGAAACATACTCTAAAGGCAAAATTTATTTGCCTTTATAGTATGTGCATCAGCCCACTTGTGGTCTATAAAATTAAATTAAATTAAATTAAAATAAAATAAATACTTTATTCATGTGTAAGAGTAAATTATAATGTATTTTGAATATTTTCAGAACTAAATAATCAGATTTATTTTCCATCCTCTAACATTTAAAGCATCAGTAGTCTGCACTATTAGGTGATTCCATCTTTTATTCCACCGAGGATCTTTGTCAATATTGTGGACAGAGCCATCTTGTTTGAAATAACTTTATTGGAATTGTCACAGGACAAATCGATGGGGGAGTGGGTGGCTTCGTGTTTATGGTGGTGGTTGACTTATCCAACTGGTGTAATCTCAGAACTCCCAGTGAAGTGTCAAGGTTTTACTTATTTATCTATTTATTTATTTGTTTGTTGGAAGTTTTTAACTCTTTAATGTTTGCACACAAAAAAAGCAAGCAACAGAAAAACATTTAGTTCCCTTGGAATAATAACAATGACTATCAATGTTATTCAACCAACAGTTCAGGTAACAGTTGATAATATAACAATAGTGAAATGGTTAAAACTTGAAACACTAATTGGAATACAAACCTGCCTGGCTCAGGCTCTAGTAGGTTTTGCTTGTATGCAATAGCTGACAGCTCACTTTTCCATCATTCAGCTCATTGTTTAAGTCTGCACAGCTTCAGAAAATGGTCAAAAAGGTTAAGAACTATTTTATCAGAATAATCAGACTCATATGAATCACAATTATTTTGTGCACATAAAAAAATAATTAATTCCCTGCACCACACCTTCTACATTGTGTTTTGTTCTCCTTTTCTTCACCTTTTCTAAACCCCTGCAACACTTGACTGACAGCTATGAGTGTAGTTAGAGTGGTGGTGGGGGTTAATAAGCCTCCACAGGGCTCATGTATGCATGTGTGTGTGAGTGTAAGAGCTTCCCTGAAGGGTTGACTCGATCGATCGCTCACAGCCATTAGTCGTGAGGCAGTGTGTGGTGCAGGGAACCAGACTTAATGCACTTTGCACTGGCAGACTGATTGGACCCTTTCAGACATCTACGTGTTACAGTAATGGCTTTTTTTGCATTCACACATGCTGTAAGTGTATGCTTTGGAAAACGTTGGCGGCTGCTGGTCAGAGCTGCAACATTGTGGAGTATTTGCAGTTGAGTTTAAAGAAGTCATGTGTAAGTCAAGGGATTGTTTTTAGCAGCACGTGTACAGACTCTTAATCACATTTATTCATTCATATTGAATGACCAAACTTGTATTGATTCAACCTAAACATGCCGTGTTTACACCAAAAGTAGTATGTTTAAACTCTGTTTCTTTAAAAAAAAAAACTGATTACGCCCACTACAAACAATCAGACTGAATCCGTTCCTACATCCTGTAGTAGCGTGCTGATCTGGGGGCTACAATGTATTTAGAAACGGTCCAGTAATAACTATTAGCTTTTAATAATTGCAACTTTTTCAGATAATATTTTGTTTAATATTTTGGACAGCTGACATCAGCAGGACAGAGAAGAGCTGCTAGCTGTCTTGCAGTTATATTAAATGGATCATTGAGCTTTTTTTTGTCCACAAGTTGTTGCTGTCAGCGTAGGAGTCTCCATGTGTGACATTACAATCCGTAAACATGAGTTTCTGTAAAGAAAAAGTGAGCCGTGCACTCATTTGTGGCCCCGACTGCAGCACACTCATTGGAAATTAGCATGTAGCATGAAATTAGCCTGGGTGTTGTGTTCCCATTGATGCTATGACTAGCAAGAGCCGATAAATACTGTTTTGTTTTTTTGTTTTTATGCAGGGCTTAACACTTCCAGAAACAAATGTTTTATGTGTCTTGCTGTTTGCTAACTTGACACTTCTCCCTACCATTTACATCATTTTAGCTTCATAATTCTCATCCTTTATCTGGTCTGAAACCATAACTCTCATCTGATTAGTCCAAGCATCCTTTAACGTGGCGAATATTAAACTGAGTGAATGCTAACCTCTTAGTCTCTTTTCACCTCCCATACTCCCTGCGAGCCTGTCTGCAGGTCTCCATCATCCATTATGTCTTTCATATTCGACCCTAAACACTTGTCATTTTTCTGTCAAGGTTATCAGAGCAGTGTTCTGACAACAAAGAGCTCTGCTGATGAAATCGCACACAAAGGCGCATTCATTCATCCACTCGAATCCATCCATGTTGTTGTGGTAACGGCTCTGACAAAGGTAGACGATCGGAGGAAGGCCAGTATCAGTCTGATAACGCTGAAGTCACTTAACATGTACGAGAGACGTGACCGATCGGCTGATGCAGGTTTGCATCGCAAGCAGCAACATATCACTGAATCAGTAATCTGCTCGGGTTATGATCTGTTTGGTAGAGTGAGACAACAGGCGTGGGGCTAAAACTGATCTCATATAGATATAACCCAGTTACTGTCATTCATTTTAAATATAAAGGAGATACAAGTTCAATCATCAGCTGTTTGATGTAAAACCAAATGATGTGAACTTCAGCTGATTCTACAGCTTGAAGGGATTTAATGCAAATCTTAGAGCATATTTCTCATCATATTTTCCACCTGTAAATGTGCTGGCAGCTTGTATGCTTCTGATAGAGCAGATAACAATTGTAATGTCTCTTTTTAGACAGAAAAAAAAAGTGCTCTCTGCTTTCTAGCTCATAATTAGATGATATCACTCTCTAATCTGTTAGAATATAGCGAGGTGGGTTTGTTGACACCAAAACTGAATGATTAAGAGATTAATCTTACACAAATGAAATGCATTGTGAGACAGCTCGCTTTAGAACCTCCTATAAAACCATACCTTGTGTTTTTTTTATTTAATTTGCGCTTCTTTCTGTTTTAAATAATCAAGATGTGACATGACAATTAGCTTTTGAAGTGTGGACAGGTGCAGCAACCTTCAGCAAAAGCCCTGGTTACAGGTTTCTCCGTCTCTTGAGCCTTTGTACAAAGCTACGCTAGCGACTGCTTTCCATTAATCGGACTGCCACTGAACATACCAGTTCCATGGGGTCAAACCAAGTTACCTTTTTACTTCTTCGTTTTTAATGAGGCACAAGCAAGAACATTTAGCTGTTGGTTGAGCATGATCAGCTGTTCAGAGGAATCAGACAGAATTTGTTAATGAATTAATTAATAAACAACAACATTGGCTAAACTAATCTCCTTACTGGTTTTTCCTATAAAGGAAAAACTGAACAATGGAGAGTTTTGTTTTTTTTTTCACAACTTGAGCTGCAGGCTCTGCTCTTGTTTTCAGTATCTGTAAATGTTAAACTTCACGTCATTTTAACACGACGCAGCATTTCTTTTAAGCTGAAATAAATGTTTATGGGGCAAAAGTGTTTAGAAGAAAACTGTAACTTCAGCTTTTTGGGGTGTAGCTGAGTCATCCCTCATATAATCATACAGCGGTGAAGTAAAATAACAACCACCGTTGGCTTGCTGAGATGGGTTGCTGTCCAACCTTGCGTTATATTTCCTATTTGTACACACATTGTGTCTCTTCAGAACTTGCATAAGCTCATGTGATAGTCAGAAGAAACCTGAGACACCCAGTTGGAAGACTTAGAGAACAGATGATGCTAACCTGTGCTTAAATGGCCATTTTAGAGACCTCATCTAAACTATGTGGACTGAAACCTCTCTCATTTTGTTCTGAATTCATTACATCAGAGTTGACCTTTGCAGAGATGATGTCCCACTATCTGATGGATGTTTGGAGCTCCATCTGCATCATTCCAAAGGGATAGTCATAGTCATCCTTCATTTATGAGTTTTCATTTTAGGCAAACCTGAAATTTTTTCATTTGTGCAATGTTCCCTTTACATTTATAGTCCGTCAGTAACACATCTTATCAAGTCTCCCATGTTTTTCCGTTATTATGACTCCAAACATATTCAAATAGAGATATACTTATTTAACTGTGGGTATAAGCAGTGGTCTAAAAATAGGCACAGGGCTCGAAGGTATGACAGTTTATGAGGTTAAACAAGGACACAAACATGTTGAATCCTAAAAATAAAGTTAGGCACAATCCAGATGATGCATAACGAGTCGTGTTCTGTGTCTAGTTTACTTTCAATTTCTGTGTAAATGTAAATGTTAATAAAGTTCCTGGAGGTTGAGCTCCTTTGTTCTATTCATAAAATGTCTCATCTCCATTTTTCTTTCCCTAACATTTTGACTTGTATTCAAGACAACAGAGCCAACAATCCACTCGTGTGCTTCTTAGTAATATAAAAGGTTCTAAATGGAGGCACAGGCTTTTTATTCATCCTCATATTTCAGTTTCAGTCAAAGCAATCAATTATTTGGTTACATGGCTTGGAGCCAAATAAGCCACAGAAATAAAAAGAAATGTTGGGTTATTCCCACAGTTTACGATAGCACTCATTTCTTTCTATTCGGTCTGTAGACATTAAAGTGGGATCAATCAATTGGTTTTTTTTAAATATTAAACTAACAAAGTCACAGAATCGCAAATGATCAATTTACGACATCACAGGCAATTCAAATTCCGAGTTTTCAGAAACTTTGACAAGCAAATGTTTCTTGATAAAAGTGGCAGAGAATTATAACGACAGATATAAATGTTAATAATGATGATACTAATAATAATACTAATAGCAGCTGTGTTTAACTACAGAAATAGTTGGCTGTATTGCAGATGTAGCTGCTGTGGGCTGCTCATATGGAGAGAGCAAACATCTGTCCGAAGTGTTCACGCTCCAGCTGAGCTGCTTTCAGCTCACAGAACAGTGCCAAGAAATAACTTCTCCTTTTCTTTTAATATACCGACACACTAAGCTGAAATCACCGTCTAATTAGTGAAATAATTCCAGATATTTGACTCGGCTTCCAAAAAGGAAAAAAAAACTCCCTGGAAAATACTCCCTGACAAAATTACACGTTCCACAACAGCAAGCTGCAATAATAATGATTTACACCCCCCAAAAACACCTGCTAATTAAAAGACTCACACACGGCAGCTGCCGGATGTCTGAACACATCAACATTAAGTCCTGATGAAGACGACATTAACTTCTTCATTAGTCTGTTGTTTGCACATTTGTCCATCTGTGTGTGGGGAGCGTTAAGAGGCTGGAGGAAAAGGTTCAATACAAGTCAGCTAAGAGTAGCGAGGTCAGAAACGAGCTGACCTCTGACCCCACTCGTTAGTTCTGTGGGTCGGGCCTCATTTGGAAGCCATAATTGCATGGTATACTTATATTAATGATTTTAAAATCATCCGTTTGACACAAAGAATAAAAAAGAAGTCTCAAATTAGAATTTAGTTTACGTAAATAACATAATATATTGAAGAGGAGACAACGGATGGTTATTAAAACATTTTAGGAAACATGTGATTGATCTTATAAGAAATGTACTTACATTTAGAGCCCACTTCAAACCTGTCTCATTGCATTACCATCCCACTTCTTAACAAGCCATTAATGTTGAAGTTCAGAGAGTTTTACAATTAAAGGAGGAACAAATGTGTGTATGTATGGGTATATATATGTATGTGTATGTTTGTATGTATACATATTTTATCTTATATTTTATTTTATATCTTATTTATTTATTTATTTTATACTTTTATACTTTTATAGCACTGGAAAGGTCTGTACTTTCAATTTCGTTGTACAATGTACAATGACAATAAAGGTTTATTCTTCTATTATTCTATTCAAAACAACATGTTCCTCAAGAGAAATCAGCCAGATATATAAACGTTCAGGCTACCTTCAAGCTAAAATGAAAGATATTTCTGGGATCAAGCTTCACAAATGCCAGATTACTGATATGTAAGAGAGGAAGAACCACTCTTACATCCAGCTATATATCCATTTTCTATACCGCTCATTCCAATTCAGGGTTGCGGGGGAGCTGGAGTCTATCCCAGCAATTAGCAGGCGAGAGGCTGGGTACACCCACCTGGACAGGTCACCAGTCCAGCAGGGTTAACACAGACAGACAGAAAAAACCACCCCCAGTACTTTTATATCATTCATTCAAAATAATGTCTAAAAGGCTTTCCATGAGGATACTCAGTAGCCAGCCAGTCAGGAAATAGAAGTTGGTTAGAGGTCTGAAGGCATGCAGCATGTGACTTTTTGAGTGTTTACAAAATAACATCCCAGCAGATGGTAGCAATGCTCGATAGGCCACCAGTCAAAAGAACCGTGGCAAGGCCAAATACTTCCTTCCATCTTGATGCCAAATATCTTTTTTTTTATTTGGAAATTCTGAAACATGATGCCTGGGAAACTCTTGAGGCAAGGTGTGTAGCACTCTCTATCAAAGTCTATTCTAGTTACCTTGGAGCAAGAAGACAAGCACATAAGATATAAGATGTCTAACGGTAAAAAGCTCCAACACAACTGGTCACACAAACATCTTCAAGTTTAAATCACTTTGATTTAAAGCCCGCATAAACTGTGTCGTAACAAAGTGGTCTTCTTGTTTTTTAATTGATTTGAAACGCTGTCATCTTATATAAAAGTCTCAGAATAATGAAAAAGGTAAGCAGAAATAATGATCTCTTCTACTTGGAGGGAAAACACTGAGTGTACATGACCGGCTGATCTAAAGGGAGGGGTTTGGGAGGCAGAGCTGAAGCACAGCAGAGAGGGCGGGATTCACTCACATGTTCAAGGTAAATCAAGTCAAACTGAGTCAGCCGTGAATATAAAAGCCAAACAATCTGCAGCACCTTCTAACAAAAGCTGATCACATCACACGTGGCCCCAACTGCCTTGTTAGCTTCTTCTTGGCCTTCCTCTTAAGTTTGATCAGATTCCTGAAATACATAACAGACTTTTTTCCGTCAGCACAACTCCCAGACTAACATTAAACGCCCCCAAAACACCAACAAAATCACCACGATTGGGTCAAAGACATTTCAAAGCCCAGTGGGTGTAGACAAACCTCTTGTTCGGTGCAAAGTTGGCCTTCCTCTGGCTACAAGTGGACTCTTTGCAGTCCAACATCCGTCCTTGTCCGGTTCAGAGATGTTAGGAAGATAAAATGACTAAAACCATGACCGTGTCGCCATTCAAATACATTGACATGTCCACATTTTAGATACTGCAACACCTGGTCCCCTTCGATGCGGAAATTTGTGTAAAAACAAGAAACGTCTTGTTTTGTTTTCGATGCCCTTACTTTGTCCGGTCTGGCTTTTTTCGGAGCTGAGATAGGGGCTCGTCCCCGTCCACTACCTTCATGCCTGGACGTTTCTTGATTTCCTCTGGCGCTGCAGTCCTGAACTAGACAGACAAAGGAGGGGAAGCCCTGCCAAGTCTCTCCACTGCAGGCATGGCTTTTTCCTTTTCCCTCTGCTCCCTCGCTCTTTCTTCGTCTCTCTTGAATGTGGCAGTGTTCCCGAGAAGCCTTGGCGACACTCCAGCATGTCTGCCATTCCATCTGAACCTTCCCATTCGTCCCGATCGTCCTTTTGCTGTGGACCCCCGCCCTCCTAACCCCTTCACTCCCACATCCTCCTTCCCCAGAACCAGCCCCCTTCCAGTACAGCCAAAATATTTAAGCATACTTCACTTCGGCTAAGTCAATCCAAACTAAATCTTATTCAAAAGAATCTCAAATATTTGATTCTGAACTGGTTTCCATCAGTTCTCTCTTTCTGTAACACTCAAATACTGCTCTGTCAATATTCTCCACTCTATTCACACGACAACCTTTACATTTACTACTTGTAACCAAAGGCCAGCATAAAGGGCAATGTGTGTTTCTGTGTGTGTGTCCCGAGTCTTTTGTTCAGTGCCAGTGCAGATCTTTTCATCATGTGCCAAGCCTCAGCGCCCTCACTTGTAGTGAAGAGGGGGCAGGTTGGTGCCAACGGCCCCAACTGCCAACTTAGTGCTGCTGTCTACACACACACATATACATATTTTTGTTTGATCCATGCCAGTGAGACACTTTTTTGTTGGTTTGTTTTTTACAATAAACACCTGAATCAACCAATGAATGGATCGGTACATGACAATAATACCATAATATTATGACAGATTTGTATCTGTGTAACTTTTTTTAACAATAAATATCACTTTTTTTTTTTTTTTACAAATCCTGCTTTATATATAAATCTAATTGTAACCAAAAAGCTTTTTTGTTTAATGTTTTAATTGGATGTATCATATGATATGATGCTTATATTAAACTCTTTTGTGAGACAAACTTATATACAACAAATGCAACAAAATTACAAAACAAAGTAACAACTTCCCCCATCATTTATAAATATTTTGTTTGTTTAAATAAATGTTTTGAGGCTTAAAGCTTATCTAATATTTAATAAGAAATCTAATATCAGAAACCACCAAAAAGAAAAGGTCTGGTGATTCACATATCAATTTATTAACTTATTAATTAGCATATTGTAGTATCATCTAATATCGTATATGAAACTGTATGTCTTTTAACCATGTTCATAAACTATTAAATCCGTGGTTGTATGTTTAGAATAGGATTATAATACTTCATTACATCAACCTGATGTTAATGTGTTAATGAACTGTGTACTGTCATGAAGCTATACCGGAAGAATACAATGCGCATGCGCAGCTTGTAGCAGGTGCTGCTAACACATGTAATAACATTACTACCTAACTTTCTCACGCCTTCATAACTGAAGCAGCGTGTATCGTCTATGAGGCACAGCACGTCCGGCATTATCCACAGACAACAATAACACGGAATAAACTAGCAAGCAGTTCATGTTAGGTTTTACTTTATAACGCGGATGTATAACAAAGTTTGTCACACTGCTACAGTAGCTAGCTTGCTAAAGCTATCCGTGTAAAGTCTTACCGGAGACTTTGATGCTCTCTGTCCGGCCAGGTAGCGCTGACTCTGGGGTCGGCATCTGGGCTTTGGAAGCCATGTCTCCCATGCGAGTATTGATAAAATGACGCCACACCAGTCGAAGTCTGGAGGAGGAGACCATTGAACTTGAGCAGTAATGACGCTGTGGTTATACCGAGGCAGAGCTCAGCTACATAACACCAGGCTTACCCAACATCCACACCAGGCTTGTGTAACGTGAAGGTAGCGAGTTACACAACAGTGACTATAATCAAAATATTGCCTTATATATACAGTTAAAACATGACGTGACACATTTGGTACTCATAAAAAAAGTTTATTTCTGCAAACACAATGGAAATGAAGTACTTTTTATGTTTAATGTTACGGTTTTATTTGGTTTCCCCTTATAATCACTGATAAGTCTATTACATATTTTTAATTGACTTTAATGTTGCAATTGCTTAATTTGTGTTTAAATATCATTGAAGCAGCTTGGCTGATATTGTTTAAAAAGGTTCAGTCCAAGAGGCTCCAGCCACCACTTATTTCTTAATATATGTATATTGTGTTGTGACTACTGTGGTTCAAGCTGCTAAAAAGTGCACATTGAAGGGTACAGGTGCCAGGCTGTGATTGGTGCACCCTCCAGCAGCTCACTGTGGCTCTTCTGTAAACATATGAGCTGAATAGTCATCGCTCCTCCCACCTAGTAGCTCTTTGTGTAACACCTAAGTAGTTTGAAGTAATTTCCTTTATTTCCTTTCCTCCTGTTTTTCTAGACTCAGTATAAAGTTTGATGCACTGGAGACAAATTTTTAGGTGTGATTTTTAGATTTTTGAGCTGTAGTTGATCTAAAGCACTTTTTTTTTTTTTTTACATTTATTCCACTTAATTTTTTTACTTACTATTTTTGATTCAATTAACTTAAAATCAAGATAATTGTAGAATCAATTTAACTGAATTGCTGCAATTTGTAACAAGTGATTGAATTACGTTGATCCAAGTTAATTTGTTAAGTTAGTTAAACTCGACAGTCAGACCTACTCCAATCATTTAGTGGCTAATGGGAAATGCATATTCAGCAAGAATTTAACCTTTTATCATTGCTACCCTATAAAATTTCAGTTATGTACTTTACTGCCTGTGTTTACTTGGAGACAATTAAGTAACACTGGGGATCAGGTTATTCCAGTAACAGAAATTAAGCTGCTGACTGACATCTGATAAGTTGACTTCCCATGAAAATGAGGCAGAGTGATTCAGATTTCTTATTTGAAAGAAATTAAATGATTAAAGTAAGTCCGACTCAAACTGACAAAACTCAAGGTTTATTTTTGTTTGGGGGGGGGGGGGGGGGGGGGGGGGGGGGGGGGGGGGGGGGGGGGGGGGGGGGGGGGGGGGGGGGGGG
>JBBBVU010000024.1:21006435-21059781 GCA_037177055.1 Atherinosoma microstoma | reverse complement strand
GTGTGTGTGTGTGTGTGTGTGTGTGTGTGTGTGTGTGTGTGTGTGTGTGTGTGTGTGTGTGTGTGTGTGTACCTGAGGGTTAGGGGGTACTCCATGCTGTATGTAAACCTGAAGAGCTTTCAGAGCGTCGCCCTCCTTGATGAGATGAGTGGCATAAAGAGCGATGTACTTGTGGAGGATCTTGAAGTTCTGGCAAAACACAAAACATCAATGAGGCGGCTTTGACCAAATCTGGCCCACCACTGAGAGTATCTGGCCTCCTGATATAAACTGGAGTTTCACTGTCACACCGGCTCAAAACATACAGATGTACAGTGCCGTGCAAAAAGTCTTGAGCAAACCGTCATTTATTAATATTAGTTTCCAAGGAGCCAAGAAGAAGAAGAACAAGAAGAAGGAGAAGAAGATGCTTATTCAGACCGGAGTAGAGCAAGTCAATGGTTTTAAGCGTTGGCTTTGCCTCGACACATAAAACGGCATTTCAGAACCAACAAGGAGATTCCCAAAGAGCTATTAGCTGAAAACATGGCATCTCTCAGCATGCTGTGCAGTGTGTCCCTGAAATTTGACAAGTATAAGACAAAAGAAGAAAAAAACTAAACTGAAAGCAAATGAGCAGCATTTGAAAGAAAAAAATCCAACAAAAGACCTGACACAAGATCTGAGAGGACCTTCGCTTAATCCATCTACCGTTGGCCGAAAGCTCATCAGAAATGGTCTCCACTGAAGGGTGGCTGTCAAGAAGCCATTCTTAATGAAGGGAAAGATGGAGGAAAGGCCGAGGTATGCCACACGGCACAAGAACTGGACTGAAAATCAGTGGCAACGTGTCTGATGGAGCGATGCATCCTCCCCAGAGCCCTTCACTTCAACATTATTATATAGAAAATAGAACAAAAGGGCGGCCAACATCCAAAGAAGAGCTTTACAAAGTCTTTCAAGAAGCCTGGACCAAAAGAAAAAGCTTGTCTAAAAGGGTTCGTGCTGTGCTGAAGAATAAAGCTGCTCAGACCAAACACAGACTTCTAAGCCCTTTCAAAATGTACAAATTCTGTTTTTGCCTTCAATGCTGTATTTCTATTGATTTTTATACATGTTTCAATAAATCTCTGCATCTTTCTTCTGTTGCTATCAATACATAGAGATGTAAAGGTCTCAAGACCTTTGTACAGTACGCCTCCATGATATTCTTAAAATCTGAATCATGAATGAGGCCATTTTTTCTCACCTACAATAAGAAAAGCTGAGAAAATATAATTAAAGCTGTCTTCACCTGATTAACCTTCATAAACACATAACTTCTGTTGTCAGGAAGGTTGTATTAACTCTGATCTTTAGAAAAAAAGAATGCAGCCTTGAACTGTGAAAGCTGAGGTTGAGCCTTTTCATTTTTATGTTTAAAGCCTTTATAATAGGGATTTAACGGCTCATATAAAAATGTCTACAGTAAGCTGTGGGCGTTGTACCTGTTTGGATGCCGTTTCCAGACATTTCTCCCACTGGCCTTTCTCTGCATACAGGTCCAGAGCTGCCATGACATCCACACCCACCAGCTGAAGACACGGTCACAAGAACAGCATGAAAACACAGCGTGGAACTTAAAATTAGACCATTAGACTTTCTATCTCTCTAAGTTCATATCTGCTAAATGACACCGACAGAGAAAAAACAACTGCACGGCTTCAAATTGCGGTGAAATGGTCCAGAAATCCAGCAATCATGTCAAATCTTTGCATCATGAAATGGATGAGTGATTTCTTTTGATATTCCTTCCAAATATTTCAGATTGGTTTATTTTTTCCTTGTAGAAAATCACAACTTCCTAACGAACTGGATTTTCCTTGATCGTGTTTCTTGTTATGAGTGAATTTCAAAGCTTGGTTTTGATGCAATTAGGTCCAAACATTCAGTGCTGGATTAACCCCTTAATGTCTGAATTTATTTGCAATTAAAAATACGGGGGAAATAAAATCAGGAAAAAAATAAAAGAAATAATTAATACATATAGATAAATGATAAATCCATACAATGGAAATAAATACATAAATAAGAATGAATAAAAATATCTCAATTGATAAAATAAATGAATTAGATGTGAATTAATAAAATAAAGGCCATAAGGGATTTGTGGCAACAACAGGCGTCGCAGGGTTAATAGTAATATTTAGCAATATGTCATATTTCATGAAGAAACTGAAGTAATTACTTTTAGAGTGCGACAGAGAGTAAACATGTACTTACAGAATCCACTCTTCCTTGGTTCTTAAGGTGCTCTTTGTATTTCTGGTCCACGTAATCTTCATACCTGCCGAAACCAGCATCAACTTTTAGTTAATTACACTGAAAATAAACAACATTTCTCTTTTCTTTAAGCTTCTTTTATTCAGAGCTTCAATTCAGTGTCCTTGTCTGTGTTTTTTTTTTAAATAACCATAGTAACGGTCGGGTGTTGGGTGTGCATGTGTGGGTGTGTGCGTGTGTGCAGTGCAGGGGTTTTAAAAACCTCGGCTCCAGCTCCTTGGCGACTCGCTTGGCTTTGTTCCACTCCTCACCCTCGATGAAGACGTCGATGGCCTCTTTGATGAGGTCCATGTTTAAGTAGAGCTCAGCAGCCTTGAACCGGACAAGAGGGAGAGAAAAATATTTACGTGGCTTTATGGGAACAAAACAGGAGTAATTCAAATCAGTTCTTGTCACACGTCTGGAGATTCAGATGTTTATTAGTGCACTTGTGTGTGTGTGCGTGTGTGTGCGTGTTTTTCACCCACAGCGTTGAACTTCCTCAGCTTTGTGAGCCGTGGTCCGACCACATGAATCACTTCGACTGCCCGGTCTCCGCTCAGGAACTTGATGGACAGCTCTGCTGCCTGAAACACACACAAGTGCACGCATATACATCGTGACGTGCACGTCAGCTAGTGCACAACTCATAAAGAGGCCTTTCCATTAAAGGTAGAAATCCATAGAAAAGATGGACTGCGATTAGAAACAGGTTTTAATAAGCCTGAAAAACCGTACAGCATCAGCAGTTTCATCTTGAATGTCCCATAAATTAATGAACTCTACTTTAATAAAATCTACGTCTTCTCTTCTATGTGTGTGTGTTTGTTTGCAGAGAAGTAAAAAAAAACGGTTTATTTATTTATTCCCCTGTTGTTTTTCGTTATTTCTATTGAGAACAGTGAGAAATACATTAAATACCTACACAAAATGTCTAAGATATTTTCATAGAATTACAGCTACAGTCATGTGGAAAAAGTACATTTTCCCCTTTAAACAAAACTCCCCCGTGTAATCAATCAGGCCAGCGAAATAATCAACTTATCCCAGCCTCTTGGGACCGTATCCTGCAGGTTTTTAGATGTTTCCCTGCTGCAACACACCTGATTAAATGAAATGGTTCTCCGTTGGCTTGTTGTCAACTTCTGCACACGCCTCTAATAACTTATTACAGTGAGTCAGGTGTGTTGCAGCAGGGAAACATCCAGGTGTAAGTTAGCACAATGTCAAGGAAGAAAGACAATGATAATAATAATAATACATTTTATTTGTCAGTGCCTTTCAGGGCTCTCAAGGACACTTTAAAACATAAAAAAACAAAAAAAAACAAGTATACAAGGATAGAATTAAAACAGCAATTAAAAAAATAAATAAATGAATGAATGAAATGTATGTTTGCAGTGAGATGATTACAATGAATATGCAGTTTTGAACAGAAGAGTTTTGAGTCTGGATTTGAATATGGGGAGACTGTCAAGGTTGCGAATGTCTGGTGGAAGAGAGTTCCAGAGTTGGGGAGCAGAGCGGCTGAAGGCTCTGCCCCCCCATGGTGCTGATATGGGGGGTTGGGGTGAGGTTATGGATGGCCTTGAAGGTATAAAGAAGTATTTTAAACTGGATACAGTAGAAATCCAGTCTTCTAAGCCATGATCTTAGAAGAGAAATTGTTGCTGTCCATCTGGGCGATACCGTAGTTGACAAACAGTTTTGAGTCCATCTTTGAGAGAAAGATTATTCACAAGAGGAAAACATTTAAGAGAGTTGCCAATCTTCCCAGTAGTAAACGTCTCAGCCAGTTCAGCCCAAGCTCAGACTCTACAGACCTCAGTTAGCAAGCTACATGTTAAAGTTCATGGCAGACCAATTAGAAGAGGACTGAGTAAGAATGGCTTGTTTGGATAGATTGCAGCAGAAATGATCTTCTCTCTAAAACATAACAGCTTTAGTTTGCAAAATTTAACAAACCACAACATGTCTGAATGTCCGTTAAAAACCAAGGTGGAGATGTTGACGACCCCGGTCAGAATGCACAGCACCACGTAAAACCAAACACAAGGTATCAGCACAAACACCTCATATCAACTGTCAAGCACAGTAGCGGAGAGAGAAGGATCTGGGCTTATTCTGAGTGGATCATGAGTATACCAAAGTAATCTGTAGTCAGATGTGAAGCCATCTGTCTGACAACTAAATCTGACTGAAATTGGTTCAGGAAACAGGACAATGATCCCAAAAAGAGCAGCAAATCCACAACAAGAAAAGAATTAAAAAGTTCTAACTGTCCAGTCAAAGTCCTCAACCTGGGTGAAACGCTGTGGGGGGGACCTCGAAGAACTGAAGCAACTTAAACAGGAGAGGACCAGAATTCCTGAAAACATCACACAGAAATGGAATACTTAAAGATATTTAGGAAAAAGGTGGCCCTACACACTACTGAGTTATAGCGGGTGTGCTTTGTTTTTTGTTTATACAATGCTTCAACAGTTTGGCTTCATTTACCTAAAATGAAGAATGTGTACGGACCAGATCATTCATTCCTCATGTCCCGAAGCCTGAACCTCACAGGTCAAAGCGGGTGTACTTTCTTTTTAAACAACTCAATATGATTGCCAGTATTTTCTAACTAAAACAAAAAAAGGGCTGCATTTATTTTCACTGATGATTGAACTGACATTCAAACTACTTTTTGCTTAAAATTGCACAAAAGGCAAGTTTAACATCTCACATGCTTGCAGAAAATTTTTACACCTGAGAAGCTGAAAACAGAATTTTGTTTGATTAAACACCTAATGGTTTAAAATTAGTACCAATTAAACTGACTAATCATTTCAGCTCCAGTTTGCTGCGAGAATCTCACATACTAAATCAGTCTCACTGCCAAAATACAATAAGTGTTAGCTTGTACTGATTAGTACCTCCACAGCTTGATTTATTCAGATTAACTTCTGCACAGCTGTGGTTTTCAGACGTCTGATAGCTTTGCTGATTGACTTGATAGAAAATAATAAAACACAGGTAGTTAAAACAAAGGCTAATGCTCACGTTCAAGCTCACCGCAGGGAGGAAACATCGATGTTGTGACCCTGTGATCTTTCCTCAAACACCACCAGGAGATCAAATGTTCAATACTAGAACGAGGGGAACTCCTGACCCATCACTCACGCTGACGCTACATTTTCTGGCTAATCAAACTCCCAAGAGGGGATGAACCTATTGATCCCTGAGACTCTATGACCTTTTCCTTTAGCAACACTGTGAGAGGGAGCATTCAAATTTCCAATGATCTCATCTCCGCAGCCCTGCAGTCAATAACGCGCAGTACTTACTGTGTACCTTCATGCTCCAAGCAGAGGGGAATCTATTCAGGCTGGTGACACGGTGACCTTTCCCGTTTCCTCTCAGATAATCTTGTCTTTCCAGAACATACTGTATCAAGTCTTTTTACTACAGTGTTGAATCGGAAAGTAATACAGCTGAGTACAGATATATTTGGACACAGATACTACTTGTTGATAAAATAGTGGGTGTGGGTGTGAAGTGCAGATTGAAGTTTTAATATAATAAGAATAGAAAGTAACCCATGAATACATTTCTTTTCCTCCTTTGTGATGTTTTGCCAGGCTTTTACTGCAGCCTACTTGATTTAGTCTTCAGTAAGTGAAATGCAACTTGATCAAGTTGAGATGAAGTGATTATCTTAAATCCTCCTGGGTTTCTTTCATAGTATATTTTGGGTAATTTTTATACTTTACTGTGAAGCACTGTCCAGTCCATTTAGCTGAATCTGAGCAGATTGTATGTCTTATAGATCTAGCTATAAACACTAGTGAGGCAGCTCCACTGCCTCCTCATGTTTAACAGATAATATCATGGCTTTGGGGATAAATCGCTCCATACTTTTTCCTTCTCATCACTGTGGTCTGGGCTTGTCTTAGTTTCATATGTCCACACCGGCTTTGGCTTCTCAAAATGTGTTTTTGACGGTGTCTTCTTTCAGCTGGATGTTGTTAAGTGGTTTTTCTTTATCATGAAAAGGATGCTGTAATGGTCCATCGCCGCTGGATTCCACGGTCGTCCGGGCCTTTTTATGTTTTAGAACTTACCGGTGTGTTATCTGTCAATTTCTCTTCTCAGAGCTTCTTTGAACACATTTATGAGTTCACAGCAACAGCTTCTGAATGCTAAATGCCACAACCTGGAACCAACTTCAGAACTTTCATCTGCTTTACTGATAAAGAAATAAAAGGAACAGCCTTAGTTTGTTCGGGAAACAGCTTGTTATGAATCAATTACCAAATTATATTTGGCGATTATTATTTGGAGGTATGTGAATACCTGAGATCTGACAATTTAAACTGAGAACTTAGGCCTCCTTATGAAAGAAAAAAAGCTATATTGACGATGGTGATAAATAAGTTTGCCTTGCCTATATAGTTATATCAGTATTAAAGGAACACTACATAACTTTTCAGCCTTAAAACTCGATCCTTCTAACTCATTGAAATTCATTATGCACGTTTCTGTAGCTGTTGTTGTCCTGCTGTGTCCCGCTGCTAAGAAACCTCACTTCGGCACCACGTCACAAGCTAGCAACTGGATATCAACACATATGCCATTCTGAACGCGCACCATGGCTGATTCAACAAAGAAATGCAAGAGGACATTATCGGAGGAAGTGAGGAAAAGAAAGAGGGAAAGTAAAAGAGTAAGGGATAAGAGAAGATACAATATTGGACTGACTTTTACTGGCTGGAGAGAGCTCAGAGAAGAGGCAGGATGCAAGAGATGAATCAGCCTTTTGTTAGGGTGAGACAGTGAAAAACTGCCAAAGTTCAGTAGTGCTGCTTTAAAAAGGAGAAAACCATTAGCTGATAAAATGCTGCAGTCTACATCACTGAGCTCCAGAAAGTCTGAATTTTCATTTGTATCATTTTAGTAACCATCAATGTCATTGTGACTGTAAAGCTTGGTTTAGTCGTGCTGATTACAACTGTAATACATTTGCTTTCAATGAATGGAACATCCTTTACCTACAGCAGCTGTGGTGAGACCAAGGTCTTGACCCGACCTCCAAACAAGTCTGAACAAGCTTCCATGGGATGCACCAGGAAAGGACGCATTTACAGAGGCCTCAACCTGAAGCTTATGGGGCCAAATAGATCCTCTACCAGGAACCAAAGGTCCGCACCTCCAGGAGGTCCCATACCCATGCCCCAATATAGCAAAACTGTTTTGGAGGGCACTGAATCTTATAAACTCCTAGTGGTATCTACCAAATTTCTCCCTTGAATATCAGTAACTATAAAGTTTTTTTATATCCAGGCAGTGTTATTGTTTTTCAAGTACTTAAATGGGCAGGTTATTTCCTGACTGGAATAAGAAAAGGAGGACAGAAATGCCTCAACAAAGGTAATCTGCACAGAAAAAGGCATTTTTATGAGATCAAACACAACTTAGAAGTTCTTTGTTCTGTCGCTTTTTTTTTTCCAGGAGCAGCTTCATGCATACATGAACTCAAGCTGTAATCAGACTGGATGTAGCCACTATAAATATTTCATGCAGATATAACTGAAGATGACTTTTACCTTCATCCAGCACTTCTCCATCAGGGCTGTGTTGGAGTCGTCCTTCACCTTCAGGTAGCACTCCACGGCTCGGGAGTACTCGCCTGACTGCTCCCATTCCCTGGCCTGCTCCAACAGGCCCTCAGCACCTCTAAACACCCAAAATACAGGATCACACAAGGAGGTCAAACAAATTCATAACATTTAAGGTCCATTTCAGGGAAATTTTTAGCACCAAATTCTTTCTTTCGTAACAAATTACATCCATTGAATCATCCAGAAACCAAACAGGAAGCAAATTTATTCAGTGTCCCCACTGCAGGATGTTTGTACTAAAAAAAAACAAGTATTTCATGGCTTCTTCATCTAGATCATACCTCCTAATTTTTTTAACCAAAGCAATCTACCAGCAGTAATTCTGAGTAGTTCATGCTCTGAATCGCTGAACATATTCAGCTCATCTCTGTCCTGTTAATGAGCTCCATCTCCTTCATCAGCTTAGATATCAGTGAAATTAACTCAGCATCCATGCTTTAAGGTTTGGGTTTCCAGATGCCCAAAAGACAAGGAAAGATCTGCACTTACATATAACCAGAGCTGTAAACTCTAAAAAAAAAAAATGCTGTTTTTTTTTTCTTTAACTCTCTTTTACATTCGTTTCCATTGGAAACTTTTGATGTTTTCTCCCACAAGTCATTAAAGAGGGAGAAGAGATGGGAGGAGGATAAGAGCTGCATGCTGCCGGTCTGCTCGCTAACGAGCTGTTTCTTGTTGGGAGATTCAGTTTGAGAAAAAAACATGTGAGTTGTGTTTTAATAAAGCATCAAACTGATGCATAGATGCATAGATGATGTTGGTGGGCTGCTAAGGAGAGGCTGTCAATGTTCCGCGAGGGTTTGTGGTGATTGGAGTCTGTTTAAGTTGTTAGAATAAAGTCCGACAAATAAAGACGAGTTCGGTTCAGTTGTGATGGCATCAAGGTAAACCTCCAGTTCCTGTCTTTGTTTTCAATTAAAGATGAACAAAAATTGATCTCATCACCACTTTAAACAAGACAAAGATCTCACCGGACTCCCTTTTTAGAGGTCTCGTTCTCGTACTCCTCCTGCAGCATGGCCAGCTTGTTGGGCATATACTCCTTACAGATACGCATGGCATCACTCCACATGTTTGCATCCTGATAAATGAGCCAAAGTTATGAAATTACAAAAAACATTAACTGACAATAAAGCAGATTGACAAAGATAATACTTGAATATAAAACCAGGAAATGCAAAAACTTAAGTTTGTGAGATACATAAAGAAAATGTAAAAGTCTTGCAGAGTTTACGGCTGATATCTAGTTCATGTTCTTATTTTTTCATTACCTTGTAGAATTTAACAGCCAATTCTGTCCTCTGGGCTCGGAGTAGGAAAGCTTCCGACTTCTGGAAATCCTTCTGTTCAAAGCAGAACTTGGCTTGCTCGACCAGAACCTCAGAAACGCTCTCTGGATCGTGGCCCTCGGCCACCCGCTGTGCATTGGCCCAGTCCTTGTTGTGGACATACCTGGAATAGTTCAGACACACAAACATTCCCAGAGGGAAAAAAATCTAAAAATGGTCTTTTTTGTCATAAGAGGTTGTCAAAATCCTTTGTGCATTTTAGCAAACTTCTTCTTGCCAAGTTTCAGAGAAAAGACAGTTTCGCTAATTTAAGTGTCATTGCATAACAACGAGCAAAGGCTACCTAGAAGGGGGGAAATTGTTTTTAAAAAAACATGCAGCCGACAGTGTAGGATTTAAGTGTTTAAGAAGTGTGTTGAAGTTAATAATTAATTAATGAACCGTCTTTAACTTTTAATGTAGACCTCATTTCTCTTTGGGAACTTCGGCATCTTCCGCACAAAAACATATACAGTATGTTAGGTTTATTTTGTCCCTAAATTCTCTCTAAGAGTGAGAATCAGTGGTTGTTTGTCTCCTTGTGATGGACTGGCAACCTGTCCAGGCTGCCTCTTGCCTGAGGCCCCCGCGACCCTGCACTGGAATAAGTGGGTACCACATGTGGATAGATGTTGACCTTGTGTATATCGGTGGAGGAAAATGTAAACCCCTTTACGCCTGTTGATGCAAATAAACAGCAAACAGCTGACAGCAGTTTACTGCTTATTCTAATAGCTACGGGTCAGAAACACTACTGTGGGCTTTATGCGCCGGTGTGGTCAGACATAATCTTCTCCAGAACTCACATGGAAACAGCTTCTTTGGGCTTTCCCGCTTTGATGAACTCAACTTCCGCCTCAGGAAACTTTCCCTGCAAGATGAAACATATGGATGATTAGCTAATAACAGTATCAGACTCTTAATATATTCTGATGGGAGCTGACTTTCTTGCATTTTTAGTAAAGAAAAATTTTAATTTTAATGAGTCTTATTGGCCTTATAAGCACTGAACATGATTTTATAAAAGCATGAAGGTTGTAACCGAAGCTCTTCCCTCCCAGACTGCTGGTAAGATATCAGAGAGGTGACTGGAAATAGAGGAAATGTAGCAGATCTACCTCGTCTTCCAGGTATATGGCATGCTTGAGGTGGATCTCAGGAATCTTTTCCTTACATGCAAGGCGAGCCAAATCAAAGGCAAAATCAAATGAGCTGCAGAAAAGAAGAAAAACATGAAATCATGTCAAGTTGATACATTTTTAGATGATTACACAGAAATGGTTTATGATTAGGAATTCCTTTGATACTAATAAAGCTTTCTGAAGTGTTTCAAAAAGGATGAAACATTTTCCTCTGAATATCTGTCAGAAAGTAGCTTAATAAGACTTGGTCACACCGTAATTGGTGCAGGATGACATGATGCTTACAAGCTGTTTGTAGCGGACTCGATGGCGTACTCCAGCAGGCCGAACTTGTTGAGCAGCTTGACAGCAGCCTCTCCTCCCAGACTTCTGGCCCACAGGTAGGCCACCTGCTTCTGGGCACCGGGACCACCGTGACTTTTTGCCACCTAATGAAAAAGATATACACATTGAATATGTGTGTATATTTCATTGTAGTCGAGTGAAGTCCTTCCCATTGATGATCCCCGGGGAAACATTTAACAGAGGTTATAAAGTTTATGGTTGGTTAACAACAAGGTGTCATTGAGTTACCCGAAGCTATAGTTTTAATGATTCTTCATTTTCTAACATTTATTATGAAAACAAAGCACATATTATTACATCTTTATCTTTCATGATGTGTTTCAATACCCTCCTCTTAGAGGTGCCAGCAGAGTGAGTGGAAGTTAATAAATAATGCTTACAAGTGTAGACGGTGTTCTATTTATTAAATGCTTACATGGTTTCTTAAGCTAGAACGTTACTGTATAACTGAGCACCAAAAGGGTTGAAATGGTCAAATATTTATAACTTAAAGCAAAACTACTGAACTTCCACAGACATATTCATATTGGCAACCCCTGATGAAGACTAACCCAGCATCCATCTTGCATCCTGTTTCTTCTCTGAGCTCTCTTCTGCAAGTAAAAGCCAGTGTGATGTTGACTCTTGTCTTAGCTCTTGCTCTGTCCCTCTCTCTCTCTTTCTTTTTCTGGCATCCTACAATAATGTCTGCTTGCATGTCTTTGCTGAATCAGCCATGGTGCGTATCCAAATTGGCCAGTGTGTTGATATCTACTCGCTGGCCTGTGATGCGGGGCCGTAAAAGTAAAAACATAGCTGTCATGTGATGCTCCGGGCTGGAAAAAAAGTTGTGAAGAGCAGTTTCTTAGCCTCAGGATGCTGCAGCGCAACAGCAGCTCCAGGAATATGTATAATGGATATGAGTGTACCATCAGAACGAGTCAGAGGCACAGAGTTTGACGGTCGGAAAGTTATGTAGTGTTGCTTTAAAGACAACTTGGCCATAGATTTCAGCATGGAAAAATGTACCTTAATGGTGTGTTTTTGTTAACTGTTGTTCTGTAATAAACGACTACATCTTTAATATAACTAAAGCATTTGTTTTGGTTTAAATATTTTTCTTAGACATAAGATGTTGGCTACAAAAGCTGTTACAATTTGTAATTCTGTACCAAAACCATCTGTAACATCTTTAAGTTGTATAACGAGAGCATTCAATATTATTGCTGCTAAAAAATATTTGCACAACAAGGCAAAAGCAATGGTTTTACACAGTGAAACAGTTGCTCAGAAATGTTGAGATTTACTGTTAGCAAGCCAAGAAAAGTGATGTGTAATGCGTACCCTGTATGCGTCCTCCCACATATCATTGACTCTGTACATGTTGACCGCAGCCTTCCACTCCTCAGCCTCCATGAAGTGGTACTCTGCCTCTGACAACCTGGACTCGGCCTCCAACTCCTGTAAAAAGCATTTTTACATAACATGAACAGAACTTACTTTTCACACGTAGAAACTGTTGGCATGGTGCATAACAAAAGCAGTAAATTAGAGTTAGAATGTAGTTGAGAAAATGATTAAAGCCCCAAAATCAATCGCTGTTTTGTTTTTTTCTTTCATAAAAAGGTCAATCGATCTCAAAATCAATATGTGCTGCTTTAACTGGAGATTAAGGATAGCTGCTTTAGAATCGCCCCACACTTATGAAAAGAAGGAAGTCAGAGGCGCGCAGGTTGACCCTGTCCACTGAAAAGAAGCATTTTAAGTGACTTTATTTGTCGCACTTATTTCTCCCTGACAAACATGCTTCCACAATCCCCACTCTGGGTGAAAACGTATTTGAAGGCTGGGATTTAGGAGAACTGAGGGGTCAGTCTGTCTTTTACAAATCTTGTGGAAAAAATGATGCAGTCTGTTTAACGTTTAGTTTGTTTTGATTATATTACCATCCTTCCACTCTGGCCCAGCAAGGAAATGCTGTCCAGGAAAACTAGAACTATACATAATTTAACTTAAAAAGACTATTATACGTCCAGCTCAGGTGCTGAAACACTAAATATTTGCTTTGGAGAAAATTCTGAACAGGTCTTAATGGACTGTGGATTTGGGGATTTACCTTATCTAGCAGGAAGTACCTTTACATGCATAATGTCGAGCCATGCTTATAGCTCACATCTAACTGGTCAACTCTCCAAGCCCCAATATGGGACTGGATTAGATTTATAAACCAAAGCATCTTTGACTTGGCTATGATGGGTGGCAACGAGCTCCCTTTCAGCTTGTTAACTGACAAACAACTTAGCTGGCTCCAAACTGAGCTGGTACCATGATGAGCAGGGAATTAGCTTTAAAGCTCAGTTCTCTGTTGTTACAGGCTGCTTCTTCTGTTACTTTAAGGTCAAACCTCTGTTTGGGAACCACGGAGCATGCACTGTACATTTACGTATACACATCCCCTTAACTGGGTGTATTAGTCTGACTTTAAAAATGTGAGTTAGTACAATTTCCTTCTGATTAGCATGTTTAGATACTCCAAAACTTTGGTTGTAATCATTGGATGTCTTATTTCTTTTATCCAGCATTATGTTCATGTAGGCACCTGGCTATTGTCTTTAGGGATAATTCCTCCTAACAGCTTCTAAATGCACTAATTTTATGACAAAAAAAATCAGCATGAATGCGAGGCTGGCCTCCAAGAATAAGATGAAATGAAACAGTAATTAAGTTTGACTACAAAACAAATAAAACTTTCATGCATAATGATAATTCTTTACATCAGTATTGGTGTTGAAAAACCCCATGATAGCTCAGCTTCTCCGCTCTGCTGTAGTGTGTTTTACCTTGGCCAGGTGGAGATGAGTCTCACTCAGCAGGTCAGGGTGATGTTTAGCCACTAAACGAATAACATCATCAAACATTCGGTTCTTCTTGTACATGGTGATGGCGAGGTCAGGCTGCTTCACTGTAGCAAACAGCCTGTAAGCCGGGTGAGCATCAGTTTATTGTGTGATCACACAGGAAAGAGAGTTTTTAGCTTTCATCCTGCTTTAACCCATAAAACTCCAAGCCCCTTTTTTTTTGCTATTTTTGGTCCGCCTGCTTTTCTTTATTGTGAAAATGCATGTTGAACATACAGATATTATTTGTCAGGACAGCCTCAGCTGTCAGATTATGAGGCTAAAATGATGTCAAATGAATGTATCAATAGATATAGTCTGTGTCTTGTGTGTTTATCTATGAACCTGAGTCTATTTGATTAATTGACCTGAATAGCAGCTTAAAGGCCAACCAAAAAAAACTAACCAGAATGTATTACTAACAGTTCTTTATACAATCAACAGTGAACATCTGCATATCGTTCTCTCAAGTCTTGGCTTTCAGGAAAAAAAATATTGGCATTGAAACAAACACACAACAGAAACTATTTATATATTTACAGTTTTTCCTCCAGGTGTTTTCCTATCTACAGTTATTTATGCTACTATTTACCTACTATCCTCATAAAACTAATTCCAACTCAGTGACTCAAAAATGTCTTCCTGGCTTTATTCCAGCCATTTTTTTTGTTCTTTTCACACACACATATAACTTTCTGGTCACTCGTTAATCTTTGGCTGCTCCTGATTGGACATTACCTTCAATTTTAGCTATATAATTGGTCAAAAGCTTGTCAGGAAGTGTTATCATCATAATTTCTGGATCAAAATAGAGGTCTTTAGCAACATAAAAGTGATAGCTATCATTTTTATAACGAAAATGTAATAAATAATGGAGAAATCATGGATTATTCATTGTGGATTTACCATATAGAGTCTCTGGACAAACACTACATTTTGTGGCTGGATTGTAAACCCCCTGGACATTAATGCTGGAAAACATTCATAGATCACCTAAAGGGTAACCTATTGATCACAATTTACCCCACAGAGGTACACACTACCGTTCCTGAGACACTGTTGACTATATAAGCGATAGCGCTCGGGGGTGCTGGCGAGTTTTAAGGGTTATACAAAGGTCAGAGCTGAACTCTTAATGTCCATCATGGTAGTCTTTACCTCTCAGCCTCTCTGAACTTCCCATCTCTCTCCAGCTCCTGAGCTCTGCTGACATACAGAGCTGTAACCTCCTCCTCCGTCATGCACTCCACCGCTAGCTGAACACAAAAGACATCAAACAACAACAGCCTCATTAATTCCTCCATATTACAGTTAGACTCATAACTAGGACGGAAATTATTCTGGTATGATAATTATTTAATCTGACATTTTGGATAAAAGATGCAGAAATTTGCAATATGGTAGTTCAAATGAAAAGAAGCTGAATATTTGAAACCCTGTACTATAAAATTAATTTTCATGCTTCACTGCTTCCATACTGACCTTGTGAGCCTCCTCCCAGCGTCCTGCTGCAGTGTACATGTCTATAGCATCTTTAATGTGACCTCCTTTAACAAACAGCTGCTCTGCCACCTACAGGTCAAAGACAGACAGAATATAAACAGCTCAGAGCAGGTTTATCATCACATTTCAAACTGAAACTATAAAAACTGTGATATGAAGTATATTCCGAGGAGGAAAAGGTGCAGCGCCCACCACTTTCTTGCTGAATCTGTGATGACACTGACTTGAATGCAACAAATGCTTACCATTCTGATAAAAAAACATTTAGTCATTATTTTTCTAGAATACTTTTCCCCCTGATAGAAACCACAGGTGTGTGCTTCCTTCAGTGTTTAAAGTTTGCATTGGATTTCACTTTCCTGCAGCTTCCACAAGTTGCAGAGCGAAGAGCTTGTTATCTTAATTACTTTCTGTGAATATGTCTGTAGAGCAATCTAACTGCAATAGACTGCTATTTTCGGAGGCTGTCAATGCGCGGAAGCTGTTTGGTTCAGCTGAGCTCATCAGAACGAACACAACACACGGCGCGCTGCCACCATCATCTCGCCTCTTTTTCTTTATGTTATGTTCTGGGTTTCAGTCGTTATCTTTTCTTTCCCTGACAGCTACGTGCTGGAGTTTTTTGTGTTAAAGAAACTCCAAAAACTCATGTTACCAAAAACTTATTATACATCATTGCAAATAACACAGCCTCATGCATTCATCTGATGCCAGTTATGATCCTGCAAAATCCGACCAACACAGACAAGCCAAAACCCACAACCACTATTAGGAAAAATGTTTTCTTGTTGCAGACGAAACATGCTCTATGTAGGAGGAATCGCCGCTTCAAACATTGGATGCATGTGTTTGGATGATGATCCAGTGGTACGAAGCAGCCATCTGTGGAATTATGTCCCTCCAAATGACAGCCAGTCCTTATAGACCCCCGTGTAAACATGCAAAACTTTATAACAGAAATAACTCAATAAGTAGATTCCCTGTTTTTATATCATTCGTCCTCTTAGATTGCATGTGTGTGTGTGTGTGTGACTGTGTGTTCTAATGTTTTCAGTTCCAAAAACCCAAGACGGCAACAGCCAAAAACCAAACTCAGGACTTGAAAACTTTGATCTATAAACCGAAATATCACCGTGTGATATTGTAGTGGCAGTTGCTGCATATGTGCAGAATATATCATCTTAAACTGTTATGTCTCTATAATGTTTGTTAGAATTGCTATGGACCACTGACCTTGGAGCATCTCGCAGCTTTAGGTTTTATATTCTTTGTCAAACCTCATAGACGGCTGCTGTTCTCTGTTGTTTGACCCTTTTGCAAAAGCTTTGCAAAATTACTTGCAAAAGTAATTAAACCTCCTTGTGCTTGCACATCGGTGCTTAATAGTGTTTTTTTCTTCATTTCGATGGCAATATTCCATTCATATTCCCATTTCGCATTACAAATTGCAGTCGTGTTAATGATTCGCAGCTTCATCATGCCTTCATGTGACATTTCAATGTTTTCTTTAATGCTCCGGTCTAAAGCCGTCATTATACTCGCATCCTTCAATACATGGAGCATAGTTCGGCTCTATCCCTCATCACATAAATCTGTCCTGCAGCATTCTTCTTGTGCAAGAAGCAGAACTTGTGATGCATTCATTGAAACGTGGAATTAGGAAGAAGAAAATGTGGAATCGCATCATTTCTGACAAGCAGCCATGTTTGGAGAAAACCCATACCTTTTTTTTTTTTATAACTTTTTGCTGACACTTAAATAATTTGCAGAACAAGAAGAAGAAATATGTTCTAATTTCTTAAAAATTGCAATTTTTTATTAGTTTAAGAGTAGCACTTTAAAGGTTTGGCATTTATTCGGTAAGCCAGAACCGTGTCACAAAATGCTTTAATATCCCTGCTGAATGCAAAATACTATAATAATGTGTTTATGTTTGCATAATATGACTACGATTAGAATATTCCACAAAGCTTTATTTCATTGTTGTCTTCCCAAGAATCACCTCACTTTGGTAAAGATGATCAGAAAATGGTGTTTACATGGCAGCGTCTTATTCAGAGTTAATATGTGGATATTTCAGTGCATGTAAATGACAGCTTTCAGACTGTAGTTGCTGACTTTGCTCATCTTCTGTCCAGTGGTTTGTAGAGTCTATCTTTCTCATTTCTCTCTTTCTCTTCATACTGCTGAGACCGATGCACATGATGTGAGTGAACCAGAACAGAAAACTTATGAGCAACAAAACCAAAACAAAAAAAAGGCATTAAAAGACAAACATTTTCTCTGAATTTGTCACAATGAGCAACACTTTTCACATATGTAGTCCCTCATGGATTTACATTCAAATCTAGATCTTTTATGTGGCTTAAACAACTTGTGTCCCTTTTTATACTCCCCTTAGTCTCAATGGGCATCCTTTACAGCAGCCTTTCTAAACTGGAGTTCCCAAGATCATTTCAGGGGGTTGCCAGATCATTGTTAAAAAGAAATATAGCCTACGTTTATCGAATAAATTTGGGATTTTTATAAGAGCCGCAAAATTAACACGTTAATCTTTTAATGCATAAACAAAGTTATCACTCATGCGAAATCCAAAAATTCTAATTTGGCATTATCTCGGCGCTAAAGGAAGTTTTGGAGCTTGGAAACAATAAAAGTCCATTTTCTCTGTAACAATTTAGGATTTGTTTCTACTGAAGATATGAATGTGTTTTTATAACGTGGTATTTTGGCCCTGTTTAGCTAATATCACATACAGGTTACATGTTAGCCCATCCTCTCCCCCAACACCCGCTGACCTTCTCTTTTTCACATATATTTTTGCCCTCCTCTCCCGTACCTCATAGTCCTGCAAGGAGGCGTAATACTGAGCTATCTTCACGTAGTATTTCCCTGCCGATGAGTCCTCCTGCATCTCCAGGATGTGGACGGCTTTCTTCCACTGTCGCGCTGCGATGGCCGCCTCGATGGCTTTAAGGGAGCAGCTAAGAGAAAGATATTACATTTATGTTATTTTGATGGAATATGAGTGAAGGATAAAGTTGAACTTAATCATTTGGTTTGATTTAAAGAGCTGCTTAAAACTTTGCTGGCTGTAAAGTAGTATTTTTATGTTCCTTAACTTTTAGTATCCCAGTCAAAACTTGGTAATCTGGGCTCTGAGTACTGCTCTTTATTTGGTATATTTGGGTATATTTGAAGATATCTCCTCTCATCTTTCCATCATGGTCCTGGTGACAATCTAAAGGACAGTTGGCTATATCTGTTGTGTTTTTTTTCCCATGTCACCTTTCCTCTACTCCATCTGTCCATATATTTTCTTTTCACTCTTCCCCCTCCATCCCTCCTCTACACTACCCACCCTGCTTCAATGAAGTGGTTGATGGCGGCGTCCATCTGTTTCTGCTGGACGAGGTAGTCTCCCCAGGCCTCCTCCAGTTTCACCACCTCGGCAGGGAAGGTGATGCGAGCCAGCTCCACCGCTACAGGAAGCAGGAAGGGGAAACTTTATCCTCACATTAATCGACTCAGGATTGAATTGTTGTCCAACGGCTTGTCACTTGACTTGAATGTACTGCACCTTTACATTGAATTTAAAAGAATAGGGACACAAAGTGAAAGTTGTCAAACTTCTTTTACCTTTCCTGAAGGCCCCTCCTTTGCAGTAGCACTCCAAAGCTCGCTGGTTGTTCCTGATCTTCTCATATAGATCTCCTGCCTGGTTAGAGGAGAAGAGCATGCAGCCTTTTACATGATGGAAATCATATCCAAGCATTATTCCCTTTTTTTTTTCTTGTCTGAGGATCAATGAAGAGAAATGCTATGACTTGTTTTCACTCGAATGTGAAACAAGCACAGAAATGCTTTAAAGTTCATGATCAGCAATGACTGCAAAGGGCTTGCTCTAAAATATCCCAAACATCAATATTTATTCAATGCTTCCTCAAAGTCACTGATTCAGTCCTTGGGGTGGTTTTTCTGGAAATTATTATCAAAAATATTCATCTTTGTCCAATCCCGGTTTAAAAAAACCCCTCCCCAGTAAAACCATCTTGTTGACATATGGTCACTTCTGGCTCCAAACAGCTCCTAACGCCTTCACATGGAGCCCTCAGTGCATGGCCACAAACTCTTATTGAGCTCTTTAATAACCATGAACTGTATCGTAAGTTATAATCGCACATAATTTGATTCTATTTTAATCTTTGGTTGAATTAAGACAATATACCGTAACCTTGTGCAGCTCAACAAACTGTGAGTCTAAACACTGCTGTTTATTTCTATGCTTGAAGAGAAATACTAAGAAAACCTCAGGTCTGCTGAAACTAAGCAGTTTCGGGGTTAAAATATTTCTTGTTTGCTGTCTTTTATCATAACAACTAATAATTCACTTTTATTTCTAGCATTTTGTCCTATCTTCTTTGAGGGTTTCTTTTTTTCCTTCTCTCCTCTGTTTTATTTCCAAAGTTTGTTTTTAATTTACTTAACACTTCTTCTGCACCCGCTGACATGCTTCCAATGTTCTATGTAAAGCACCTTGAATTGTCTTGTACATGAAATGTGCTATACAAATAAACTTGCCTTGTTTTGCTATTTTTCCCCCTGTAATATAAATGGATGACATCCTACTCTTAGTCATTGTAAAGTCCCAAAAGTGTTAAAAGGATGTATAAATAACACACAAAATGTCCCCAAATGGGCGTGCTGTTCATACAAAATGCCATGAAATTGTGTTGGCACACAAGACAAACAAAGTGAGGACAATTAACAGGCTTTTTCTTTTCATTTTGTACATCTGAGAAATCTCATATAAACCCATGGCAAAGCAGCACATTCTCACACCTTAATATCTCATCAACACCCATTAAAATATTTTCTACCCGACCAAAGTTGCTTCCGTGAGTGTGATCTCTTCACCTGTAAATTAGCATTTCTTTTACAAGGATACTTGCATGTTAGATGCTAATTTAAACATAACGCAAGGAAGAACATGGGGTCCTCACTGAATACAGAAAAGCATCCTTGCTGACTGTCAAACAACATTACTTTGAGGTTTCACTCTCTCCTCATGAGGATCTTTCCCACCTGTTACATGAGCACAGATGGCCGCAGGAAAAGAAGAGACTTTTCAGACAAACAGTGACAGAAAAACAGAGAAATAACCGGCAGATGGAGGGAGACGGTGTAAACCTCAAAATAACAAGAAACGGTTTTGTTCCTGTACTGAAAACTTTACTCTCATGACATCTGTTTGGAGGAACAAGGAGGATTAGACAAAAGGGGGGGGGGAAAGAGCTCAAAAGGAAAAGAGTAGACATTTTTTTTATTAGTATGTATGATTCATTTCTTTATCTGCATGCATTAAAAGAAATCCACTCACTCGCTCATAAAACTCTCCCTTGATGAGGCTGGCAGCAATGCGATTGACAGTCTCGCTGCTGTTGGTGATCTCCGGGCGGCTGATGGCCAGGCGGGCAGCTTTAGCCGGGAGTCCGGCCTTCAGGTAGAGGTTGATGGCACCCTGGAAGTCTCCCTCATTCTCCTTCACCTCGCCGGCCTTCTCGTCCTGACCCGTTTCTGTTAGCCACTGGAAATACTTCCCCCGCAGACTGTCCAGCTCCGGGTGGCTCTGAAGTAGTTTGGGTTTTGAGTTGGACAGAACAACAATCAGCTGATTTATCGGTCAGAAAATAAGTACAGATGAAGCTGAAAAGACAAACTAACCTGGATCAGAAATGTTTTTTTAATAAATTATTTGAAAACACTGATTATATATATTTCTACAATTTCTAACCAGGAATTGTCAGAAAAGTGAGAATCTAGATGGAGTTCAAGACTAAAATGCTCCTCTTTTATGTCTTCCTTGTAACCTGCTGAGCTACAGTACAGTCCGAATCTTAGTCCACCCCTCATTTTTTCATATGTCAAAAGAAAAGAAATGGTTCTTACACGACCTCATCCCTTGAGTTAGATTACTTTCGAATGTATGAATGATTCAAAAGTCAAGTCACCTTTTTGTGTTTTGACCGTGTTTAAAAGTAAAGAACACAACTCAAAAATCAATCTTCTCCTGGAGCCAGGGAGCCAGAAAGGTCTGATTGGAACAAAGTAGAGCTGCAGTCCTCTCATTCTCATTTGAAAACTAAACATCATCCAATCAAAAGGGCAGAGATGCAAAATCGTTCTTCAGTTTAGGTCGTGTCTGCTTTAAGGGAATCAGGTCTTCTGTGACCCAGTTTGAGAACAAATAACGCTTCTTTAGGTATTCATTGGCAAAATGGCTTTAAAGCACAAATAGATGTAACTGGTTCTAGTATGTTCTCTGGTACCTTGACTTCAGCTACAGCAATGCAGTCGTCCCACATGTGGAGCTCTTGGTACATCTCAATGGCCTCATCGATGGTATTCTGCCAATAAAGAAATACTATTAAACATAAAATCTGTGTTTTTATAGTGCTTCCAACACAGCTGAAACATGTGCTACGAACTTCGATAAAACATTAACAGGACTAAGAAAGTTTTTCACACGTCATTCAATAATTTCTTCTCCCTAATTAGAATGGTTTAGTGGAAGGAGGTCTGAGCTAAAATGCATTAGTACTTAATTTTACACATTAAAGTAATGAAAGCCTTGTTTTTAACGTCACACTGTGACCATTGCAGCTGTTTTTCGGTGATGTGAAATGAGTTTTTGTCACTAACCTGCTCCACGTAAAGCATCTCAGAATGTTTAAAGTTCTTATCCAGCATGGCTACACGGGCTTGTACTTGGTAATATGATGTCCCATCTTCTCCCTAATCAGACACACAGATTTAGCCACAAAGAAGCCCTGGTATGCATTAAGTGCTCTGCAGGCAGAAAATGTACTCTGCAGGAAAAGTTTTGTAGATACAAAGTGTGCAAAAAAAAAAAAAAAAAAAAGCATTTAATACTAATCAGCTGAAATAAAGTTCACTGGTATTGATTCCAGTCAAGGCTTCTGGGTTTCTTTGCTCTGAAAGTTTGGTTTTCATTTTCATCATGAAAAGCATAAATCTTTAATGCGGCCATTTAATTATTCAGTTGCCAAATATAAAATGATTGCACAGAAATATAAAACAGTGGTAATTAGCCATTAATCCAAAAAGATTAGCACCACCCTCGAACATTTCCTCCACTGTTGATGTGGTCACTGTGGAGACTGCTGATAAACGTACCATTTCATGGGAAACCTTATCAGCAATCTGGTTTGTTTGGTGGAGGAATCGGGCCGTTGAGACGTCGCCCAGAGCGGCAGAACACCTGCAGAAAGAATAGGGAAATAAAAACCTGAGAGGAAGTAAGCGGATAAATTGGAGCTTAAGTCTAATTATCTTTCACATGCACTGCAATATGAGGGCTGAGAAATGCAGAGGCACATCTTAGCGTTCGGCTACTTTATTACTAACTCTGTCAGAATAGTTGCATCAGATTAATGAACGAGTCATGAAAGAAGAAAGAAAAGTTTATTTTATAAAAAAAAAAACTCTGACTCTTCCTCGCTCGCCTCCTTCATTAACATCCCTTCCCTCCCTCATTAACATTATCCACTCCAGACAAAACCGTTTCTCTCCCAGATTTCATGATTTATGCAAATCAAGCCGATGCCTAATGAACAGCATATGCATTATTAATGACAGAGAATTCAAATTTGAAGGGTTTCTCACAACAGAGAGAAATAAAGATGGAGAGAGCCAGAGCGAGAAAATGATAGAAAATTAAAAACCGTCTTTGATGATAAATGAAGTTAGAGGACGAGGTCAGGCAGGGACGCAGCCATCTGCTGTGTGTGGGAACACTTATGTTACTTATATTGTGGGGACATCAAATTTTTCTATACAATCATATTGTGGAGAAACGACTCCTCATGGAGTGGGTTACATAAAGATTTAGGTTGAAGATGGTGACAAGCAGTCTGTCTAAATATAAGCCCTGTAGCTGTTCAGGTGTGTGTTTCTGCCTTCAAGGAGATGATGGTGCTCTTGTTGCCTCCTTCCTCTCCACCCTCAACGATAAGTCTCGGTAACAAAGACGACTGATACAAAATAGAATCAGTCCTTACAGAAGAATATCGTTTTGGAAGGCCTGCGCGTGTTTGGCTAGCTGACCTTTCGGCGATGTGGAGCTGGCGAGCCTCGAGGGCCAGCCTGCTGAGTGTCTTCCACATGGCCTCCGTCTCTGGTGACATCTCCAAAGTCTCAAGAAATGCTGTAGCTCTGTAAACAAACACACACAGAAGAAGAGCTGAGCATAAATTCAAGCTCAGGCTATTTACCCCTGAACATCAGCTCATAGATGCTGATCTGTACACCAGATTACATCAGCATCCATACACCTAACCAGAACAATAAAGGAAAAAAAAAAAAGGTGCCGAGTTGCTTTATTAGCCGATTATGCTCATTGTGGGGTTATAGTGCAACTGTAACGTCAATATAGTGCCATGTGGGTTTGTACCTAATGCCACCCCTTACCCCTTCACTGTGGGACTAGCATGAGAATGAGTTGAATAACTATGTCATTCATGGACAAAAGTAACTACACGGTTTCAACTTATCCGTTTTAAGTAGTCCTAAACACACCATTCATGTTGTGGAAGTTTCCAAACATCAGGAGACGGATGCCTGGCTGAACTACACCAGTCCACCAGGAAATCTTCTTCAAAGTGATCCTCATTCAAGCGTTTCTGTGTTTGTTTTTCCACACAAAAGTCAGCAAATACTATCAAATCATTGTGAAAGGTTGAAGTTTGACTCATTTACAACCAAATTAGGTTTTTGTCTTTACTGCAGTTCATAAAACTTAGCTGATAAACACAGTTAATGCATAGTCCAGTTACTGTTTATTAAAGTCTACAGATGAATAAGAAGAAATAGAAAAATCTTCCAAAGATGTAAAATCACAAAGACTATAAGGATAATATATATAGGCCTTTGAGCTGGATAAAAAACTAAGGGGGCTGTCTAATAACAGTGCAGGGGGGTCCAAATGTGAGTCGGTTCTTCATCACTATGGTAACATCTTCCTATATTTACCTGCTAGGTCACAGATAAAGCTTTAAAAGTAGCCACTGAATACCTAAAGTAAAAAGGTAGGACACACATGAAGCTTCCAAAACAAAGCCAACAAGGCTGAAACATGAACAAGTTTACTGATTTATTTATGTTTATGGATAAAATATAAATTAGTTGACCATTCCACCTAATGGCCTCTGGGTATTTAATATGCTCTTGATCGTAGTTGAGCATCACAAATGTCGACACTGAGGCAGAAAATCTTTTTAATCCATCAAGACCACATGAAACATAAGATTTCTTTTCCTTTCAAGCCCGATGTGACGTAAGCATCTCTCATTCATTTCAAGAACACACAGACAATGATTAAAAGGAAAAGAGACTGTATATTTATAAAGGCAGAGTCAACAATTTACAATGAAAGCCAAAGGTTTAACTTCTGAAATGGTTGTTTCATTGGAGGCAAAGAAACAAAAAAAAGGTTCTTTTTAGCACATTGTTGTTTTTTTCCTTCTTCTTTTTTCATATCTGGGCTTTTGTTGCATTTGGTTAAAATGTTTAAGTCTAGTTTTCAGCACAAGTATTAAACAATTATTCCTAATACATAACTAATTCAATTTAAGAATTTTCAATACTAGTGGCTCTCTTTCCAGAAAAAAACATATTAAAAGGTAAAAACAAGAAAATTGTCCTGTAGGAGGCAGAGTAAAGACTGCAGTTGCTTTTTCTCCCCAATAAGAGAGGTCAGTTATTTACTCCATCTGAAAGGCAGATTTCTCAAGAGCTTCATTTTGGAGTTGTTCGAGTCACGACACACTAAGGGGATGGATTATATCTCCCAGCTGGGCCTGGAAGTGCTGAAGGAAATATTCAAGAAGAGCTGCAGGAAGCTGCAGGAATAAAAGGACATCTGGGCTGTTCTCATCGTCCTGCTGTCGCTGCGCCTCTGACCCACGAGGAAGGATGGACGGATCTTCACCTCAACATATGTGACCTGAACTTACCTGTCATAGTCTCCATCATCTATAGCGGTGCCAAACTCAATGAGGCCTTCGTCCAGCGAGTACGTCACAGTGTTGACGCCCTCTGTCACGATCACACCTGTTTTCCCATCGGTTCTTTCCAGATCCACAATATCTCCCTGACAAAGAGAGAAAGACTTTACTTCCTGCTAGTATATTTAGACATGATCTTATTTCAGTGACTGAATGACTGAAGTTTATCCAGTTTCAGTAAAGTGCATTGTTGCAGTGAAAAGTAATCTATTTGCTTTAATGAGGAAACACATACATACTAAAACGCCTCTGGAAATCATATCAAAACAGTTATGGGTAATAAATAAGAAAATAAAAAACAGAGCTGCATCCAACTTCTTCCACCCGAGAGGCAGCTCTGCCTGATTTTCATAATTCATGAGAACACCAGCAAAGCAAATTTCAAAACCCTGGGCAAGCCTGGGGTAACTTACTGCCCTGGGACAGCAGCACAGAAACCGGGACTTACCAGCAGTACAAAAAGACAAAGACTGAAAGAAAATCATGTGAAATCAGATCAAAGTGGTTTTTATAAAATACGTCGCTGTCAATCTTTTAAAAAAAAATAAAAATTTAGAGGCTTGATGAGGGGATTCTAATCCAGCCCATCTCAAAAATATTACACTCAGAAGGATGTTTTTGTCTGTAAACCATAATGTACCTCCTCTATCTAGCAGTTCGGATAACGATTGATTTAATTCATTTTTAAGGTTTTTCTTAAACAATATATTTTATCATTTTTCGATGAATGCCACAGATTTTTCACATAAACTCATCAGCAGAAGTTTTTAAGGTCATGTCTGACAACATTCCCCTCGATGATGAAATAGTGCCATTGTTTTACTTTGATTCATTTGAACGTTTTAGTCTAACACGTGTAATAAAACGATAAAAGGAATGAAAAGATGACAGAAATGTTGTTACTGGGCTAAGTCATGCACTTGAAAGATGAAGCCGCACCTTGATTGGGAACATGGTGATGCTCTCGGGGCTGTCGATACTGTACCAGACGCAGATGTTTCCCCTGTTCTGGGCGACCACCACATCGCTGCTGGGCACCCACTGGACGTAAGAGCAGAAACTCAGCAGTGTGGTCTTCACCCCCGACTCGATGTCGTACAGATGGAGCTGAGCAGGAGAGAAACAGAGGGGAGGGTAAGACAAAACATCAGACATGATTACCCACAAAAAGCTTTCATAAAAAGGTCAAAACGGTTTGTCGGATGACAAGAATGAGTCCCTTTTTTATGTCATCATGAAGTTTGTAGGTTAACTTCGCTTGGAAACGTCTTTCTGAGCAAATCTGCCAACCAGTTTATTTTGTTCTCTGCAAATAAAATGGTCTTTCTAACCTAGTCTTACAATCTTTTATCCAGCCTAAAAGACTTTTTTGATCTTGTTTTGAGAGAGATATCCTAGGCAAGAAGAAAAAGATGATCTATGATGCTTTCTTTTTTATTACTTATTATTATTAGCATACCTCTGTACTGAACCATAACCTCTTGATTATTTTATTGTTATTTTAATATTAATTATTTTTCTCTTGTTGTATGTCACTGTTTTAAGAAGCACACCAATGCATCAATGTCCTCCTGGGATTTATAAAGTATTTCTGATTCTTATCATCAATGTTTGAGAGTTTATGTCTTTTATTTTTCATTTAGTTGCTTAATCCTGAAATGAGTTATTTTACATGCAGTTTACATGCAATTCGTTCAATAAGAACTCCCAGTACCAATTCACACACTGGAGAAAAATGATCTTAATCATATTAGTCCCACTAAAAGCCAGACTACACTAGCACCTCTAAGGCTATACAAGCTTACATACTATGCAGTGCTTTTTTTTTTATCGTTATCAAAAATGGAACTTCCCAAACTAGGAATACAAAATACATGCCAGATGTTAAAGAAATTCTGGAAATCAATAATCAAGCATTAGAGCGTTGTGCAACGTATGAAGCCCACCTTCCATGATGTTTCCTCATATATTCCATCTCAAGCTCACTCCCTATATGGCAAGGCTTTTTTGTAGCAGATTTTATGTACAAGACAATTCAAAGTGCTTTACATAAAATATCAAAAATGGTCAAAACTACAAAGAGAGAAATTAAATTAAAAAAAAACAAAACAAGATCTGTCTATCTTGGAAAGAATTTCACCCAGTTTGATCCTCCAGCAGCTGTAAATCTCCCCAACTGGGCCGTTTACTGGTTTATCATTACATTTGCTGTTTCTGTTCCTAATCTGATTGGTGTGAAGCGACTTCCAAGGTTCCTTATATACAACAACGCGGTCGTCTCTGTGAGTCCTGGTTCTGTAAACCATTTCTGTCATGCACGTCCCCGCTTCCAGCAACGAAGGACAACAAACGGTGTCAATCAAAGTTGTCGTCTTTGCAGAAGCAAACAAAACAGAAAAGTGATATTTAATCTGACTAAATGAGTTTGAGGCGTTAATATTTATTCGGAGATTAAATTCTTTTCAGAAGGACAATCAGTGAGCGGATCAGAAGGACTGAATCTCGCTAATGACACCGTAATTTATTGATTTCGTGGGTGAAGATAATGCTTTTTGAACCGGAGCCAGAAATGTTTTGGAAGCAGCTCCTAGTGACAATCAGCTTTATCGATCTTTAAAGCATTTCCACGTTGGCCTCACGTCTCAGGGCCAGCAGCTAGATCAATTCTTCCTTTTCACAAACAATTCATGAGCTTTACTTTCTCAGCTCCGTGTGAATGCTAACACTACATTATATTGTACTGTGCTCTCCATAAGATGGGCTTGCGGAAACAATATTCTATAAGCTGCAAAGACCCCCTGCAGCACTAATATGTGTTGATGAGTTTGACGGACCACCAGCTGTTGTAATCAGCTCCAGTACCTTCATATTTGGCCTCCTTTTCATCACCACCTTGAATTTTAATAAACCTTCCTTCCGTAGTTTCCCCCTGGAGCCCAGCTAGCCGACTTTAAATGCAACGAGGACAAGCAGCATGCTGACAATCTCACTCCAACGAGGGTTAAAATCAAAGAGACATTTGTTATACAACATGGCTTTCTATCGTTCCTTATTGGTGGAAAAAGAAAAATCTACGTAGTTGAACATTTCCCCCTACGACTGTGATAGATCTCATTTTCATGCAACGTCTGTCCTGCAGCAAAGGTGCGAGGCGCATAAAAGCAGCTCCATCCCAGCGGCATGAACCAGACCCAGAATACGATATTCATTTAGAAAAATGAACATTTTGAACAAAACTTTTATGCTTAAAAAGCATAAAGGCAACCACAAAACCTTAATGATGAAAGAAAACCTTCCTGCTCCTATTGTCAATTCAATTTTCTTAATTGAATCATTTATTCACCACTTCTTTTCACCATTATTGGCGTTCTTAAAATCTAAATTTGACTCACTGAAATTCAGCTTCATTGGGACAAACGTACAAAATTTAGAGTCGGGGATGGAACACCCAATTACCTGAGTTCTCAGTGCCTTTTTCCCTCCCCAAGGCTTAAACATCAAACTGGTTTATTACCTCAGGGTAAAAACTGACAACACCTGTCACTCTCATCCTGCACACAAGGCCTCCCATATATCAGCACCATCTTAAATAGAACTGTACAGGCATTTATTATTTTCTATAAATGTGTTTTCTCTGAAATGAGATGTATTAAAGTAAAAAGAAAAAAACACTTAAAAGCTGTTTGATTAGTTAGAGCTGATATTTGGGTTTAGCTTCATCACTTAAGAGGCTGTTTCTCTTCAGTAAAACACCTCAAGCTGCTGCAGAAGCTAAACAAATCCTTCAGGGAGTTGCTGTGAATATGAAGTGTTTTAAGAAAATAAAGTATTTGGTACATTCTGTGGTAAAAACGAACGTGTTTGGAAGCCGAACAACATATAAAAGACCTGCACGTCCGTTATAGAGAATAGAGGTAGCCCCAGACGACCATGAAAATTAGACTTTACATGAACAAAAAGAGGTGCTTCACTACTAATGAGCCTCAGAAACTGAAAAACCAGAGAGCAACGTTCAGGTTTAGACATGAAAATAAAATCCGCCTGTCCAGAAACGGACACATGCTTTAGGGTATAAAGGAGCAACGACCCAAAAAAAACGACCCATTTAGAACTAACTAAAAGAGAAAACTAATATCTGTTAAAATCCCTGAAAAATATGCAAACACACTTGTAGGATGTTTTAGAAATGCTAATTATTTTTCTCTTTTTCACCCGAAATATCCAAACTTTAGGAAAAGTCCAAAAACTAGTTCTTGTGAGCTACAAGACATATATAAAATCCCAAATCTATTAAGAATAAACATTTATAGTTGGCAACTACTCCAGTAAGCCACATATATAAAAACTTTATACCTTCCATGTTTCATTTATGGAGCCCTCATGTGATACACAGCATCTGCATTTATTCAAGCCAGAGATGCTTCCACATAAAGCCACAAGGCATGTTAAGGGTGATGGACGTGGCTCTAACAGTAGACATGCTAAGGATAGATTTTTCAGCCCTATCTGTCTATCATTTGTCTTCTCTGCCTTTAGTGCCTCGGGGTCTCTAACTCATTGTTTCCAGTCTTTCAGCCCCTCGGGGTGCTGAGGTTTCATTCTCACCCGCAGCTTCTTGTCCCTGAACAGCAGTTTGCGTCCGGTTTCATTGAGCTCCAGCCAGTCAATCTTAGATGTGTGGCTGATGGTTCCCAGATTGTAGCCTCCAGCCAAGTCCACTGAGGAGAGAAATAGTGAGACAGTGGTCAGTCTGTAAGCGTTTTGGCTAAAACTGGCCTTTTATTCCAGCTCAAAAAATAAAAGAAATCATAGTTATTAACCAGCCAGAGTAAGAAGTTCATCCAAGTTCAGTTAAACCACACAAATAATATCAATAAAAGCTGCTCTTAAAGCAAAATTTAAATGCACCATCAGTTTAAATTCTGTTGTGCTGGTTATAATGAGTTATCATGGAATATTGAATAAGACTATCCAGACAAGCTAAAGAAGAAACATCAGGGGATCTGGGACAGGAACATTTAAATCATTTCTTCTCTAAATGGTTGTGGGGATTGGGAGACTACTGATGACAAAAATGGAAAAGCTTGACAAGTACAAGTACACAGTGGGACAACTGTTGGTTTATCCGTGCCATCTACTTGCTCTTTTCCTAGTCTTGGCAGTAAGAAATGAAGCATCACCACGGAAGAGATTGCAGAGTGATGATGGCTCACGCATATTTACATCTGTCTCTTAAAAACAGAAGCTGGACAGATCAACACCCTCCAAAGCATTTCATTGGGCAGAAAACCTTTATGCTGAACAAACCGTCAACATTTTGAAATTGTGCACCAGTTAATAACAAACTAAGGGGAGCTCAGCTTCCCCTTAAAAGCAGATGGTTATAGTTTATTTTATTTTCCATAAGGTTTCTGATGCTTCTTATATTAAAAGAATGGCATATAATGGTCAGCATTTTGTGTTTATTTATTTATTACCAAACATTTCTCAGTAATATTGAGATTATTCTACATCGGTTCCTTCTGTGGTCATCCATGCATGGCAGTGCTGCAGTGATTATTGGATTTGCGTAGCCACCCATAGCGCTCATTTGTGGGGTGTTATTAAAAACGGGTCAGAGGCAAGTTTGTTATTGTAGAAAACTGTATAAACAGTTTTACAGCCCAAGCCACTGTGGTTGCTACTGGCTTAGGGTAAACTAATAAACACAGACCTTAGTCCTATTCAACATTGGTGTATTTTAGAATTTTTGGGGATTTTGCGAGTTTGTTTCTGAACTAAGATTCAGGCGATCCATTACATTTCGATGAGACTGACTCACTACAGGAGCTGCTGTTTCAATTGTTTGTTGTGTGCTGTGTGCTGCCCGGATGGTGACCCCTTAAGTAGCTTTTAATGGTTGTTAAAATAACTTTCCGACCTTTATTTAATTCTCAGTTTTTGTTGCAATTCACTGGTTAAAATGAAATGTCAGGAAATTCAAACCCTGAGTAACTCATATAGCAAAGCAAGACATATATGCATGATTCATGCAGTATTAGCGAGACACATATCAACACAGGGCTGAAAAAGCTTGTTGATATAGGGTTTTAGTGGGGGGAAAATGAAACTTTTAGATGCTGAACATCAGCATAAATGATGAGAAAGCAGCTATTTTAGTTTAGAAGTGGAGGCTGTTCAAATTTGATAAAGTGTGTCAGAATTAAAATGACCTGTGAGTCTCCATGAGGTGTTTTTACGTCCAATAAACCTCACTGGGACAGGTGCTGGATCCAGAAATGTTTCCGTCATTTAAGGGAGCTCTGATCCTCATGTGTTTAGAGTGTTTTATTCGTTTTTTTTACCTTGTTCACACATGCCTCTTTATTTCTCACCTATAGCAATCGTCTTTAAGTCGATCAGATAAGCAAGCTTCTTGTTGTCATCAACTCCTCTCTGCTTTCTCTCATTCAGTCGCACGCTAGATACACAAACACACACAAATAAAGAAATATATAAACATTAACATTAAGAAACAATAATGGGGAAGAAGTGGTTGATGTAATAGGACTGAATTAAACATTCTGTGTTTTAAAATGACAAGAATAAAAGCAGCTACAGTTCATAATTGGCTTAGGCTGTTGAAATCCCAGGAAACACCTGTTCAGGATGTTGTTATTCTACAGAGTCCAGCCAGAGGCGAGCTGCCGTCAGCAGATTGTGAAACTGTTCGCTTAAACAGCCACGTCAGTCACTCACAGACTGTCAGTCCTGACATTGGTGACAGCTTTGAATATATTCACATGGACACTGTGCTGATTAGCAGCACTCCTTCCTGTCACGCTGACTGGGATTTCTACAAAACTCTGTACAGCCATCTAATGGACAGAGCTGGAAATACATGTTTTATTAACATTAGAAAAGATTCTGTTTTAATTACATATACAGTGCATGTTTATATAGTAGAATCAAATATTATCTCTCCTTTGAGGCTAGAAAGAGATTTATTGCTAGAGCTTTTATATCAAATCCAATTAACTTTATTTATATAGCACCTTTCAAACATAAGTGCATCACAAAGTGCTTCACAAAAAGGATAAAACAGCAAAAAAAATGCATAAAAATATTGTTCACAGCACTAAAAGTGGAAGTAAAAATATGAAAATGTGAATCAACAAAAACATTTAAATAAACATGTGAATTAAAACAGGGTCAAATGAATGGTGAATTACATATAAGCTTTATAAAAGAGGTAGGTTCTAAGATTTGTCTCCAAAACAGAGAGGGTGTCAGCAGCATTTTGGACCTAATTTAGTAGCTAGTTCCACTAAAACTAAAAGCTCTACCTGTTCCGGACTTAGTGATCCTTGGTACCACTAGCAGACCAGCATACTGAGAGCGAAGACTTCTATTGGGGTTATATACCTGTGTTGGATTATGGCAATGCAATTAACATGCATCTCTGAATCATGCAACATGAATCGGACATAATCTACCATGAAGCATTAATGTTCCTCACACACCACTGCTCAGACGGGATGGTCTGCTTAGTCCTCTCATTAACTTGAACATTGGCTTATCCCTGCTTATAATGTTATTTTTGTTCTTTTCTCAACTTATCTGCAAACCTACATGTTAAAAAATACAGGAAGTTAAGCAATTATTGCCTTTATAAAGCCTGTGCTGAATTAGGAGTAGGAACTGCTGAAAAAAATCATCTTAATCTTAAGGAACGAGGTTCATTGAAGCAATTTAAGCTACTTCTAAACACCTTGCAGAACTTTGAACTTCTAACTTGTTTTGATGGCACACCAACATTCAATTGCTTTCCAGGGGCCGTTACAGTCCTGCATAGTGCACAGAAAGGTGCACTATGGCTGATTTAGCAAAGAAACCCAAGGGGATATTATTGGAGGAAGCAAGGAAAAGAAAGATATAAAGTGACAGAACAAGAGAGAAGAGATAAATCAACAATAGGCTGACTTTTACTGGCTGCAGAACGCTCAGAGAAGAGACAGGATGCAAGACAGATGCAGAATTAATCTTTGCTAGGGGTCAACAAAGTGCAAAAAAATATGCCAAAGTTCAGTAGTGTTGCTTTATTGACATGATATCTAAATGATTATATTACTTTATGTACCATGTCTGTATTGAATTACTTCTACTGACCGCTCCTGCCTATCTTGGCCTGGATTCTCATGTTAAATAATTGATCATAGAAGAAAAAGGAAGTTGTACTCCTCTGTTAAATGTTTTACAGACCCTGTCTCCATCTGCCGTCAGAAAGATTGTAAAAACAGACAGAACTGGAGCACATGGACAGCACATGTACTTGATTCCCCCCGAAAAGAGCAAGAAATTCTCACTATGATGTGTTATGAGTTGTACTTTACCAACCTGATCAGGTGGGGATTCATAAACTCGGTCCTGACAGATCCCAGGATGCCGCCCCCGTACTCCACCAGGGTCAGCTCCCCGGCATTAAATATCATGCACACCTGAAAGCATGACAAAAATGCAGTGAGTAGGACAGAGTGAAGGTTGTATCTGCAGACACATGATGTCACTTCCTTCAATATAACCACAGAGACTTTTCTTAAACAATCTGAATACTGTAAAATAAAAAACAAGTGGTTAGTCTTACTGATTCATTCTCAAAGAAAAACTTCTCATTTCCTCCAGAACCAGGCCAAGCCACCTGAAAGAGGACGGAGGAAGCTGAACTGAAATTCTTCAGTAAAACTCTGCAAACAAAACAATCCTAGAAAATTATTATTAAGATAACGAACTAGACATCTTCGATATTACCTCACTTAATCTGTTTGCCAATATGTCACCCAGTAGCAGAGTGTCCGAGGTGTGAGCCACCAGGTAGCGATCTTTTCCCATGATCTTGACCTCGTCTATCTCATAACCGTAGTGGGACTTCAGCACCACCCGAGTTCCCGTGGAGAGGTTCCTCACTATCACCTACAATACGAGACAAAAATTATTTCCCCATATATCTAAATAAAAAAAACAAAGAAACAAAACCACAAAAAATCATGTTTCTTGGTAGCTGATGGATGCACGGCACTGAAAATATATGTTCATACAATGTTTACAAACGAAAAGCTGACTGGAAACTATAATTACACCTCGCTGAAAGCCTCGTTAGAAGCTCGAGAAATAATAAGGAGGATTTGTTTTCAAGAATAATTGAAAGACGACATTCAAATTTTGTTCATAGCACTAGTTTGTAAATAATGATAAATGCCATTTTCTGGCACATTTCACTCCTTAATTAATATTAAAATAAGAGTACGAAGCAGATAAACAAAAAGGCTGGAGGATTTTTTTTCCCAGAGCTTTAATGGCTTTTGTCTCTTTTAATCATCAATCCGAGGTACTTGGCTGTGTGTTGAACAGAAATTCATTAAATATGAATCACCGCTGTCACACAATCAACAGGGTTATTTTCAGTTTCCAATCATCTGTTAATTGGCAACAGCAGGACGGCCGACAGTAAAACTGATTATTTTCCTCCGGTTTTTTTGGCATCATTTTGCATTTTGTTTGTCACATTAACTACATTTTCTAGCAGAACATGTCTTGGATTTTTCATTTATCTCTCGCTGTTGTGACCGTTTCTACCTGACTCAGGCCCACATATGTTATCTCAAACTTGTTCTTGTAGATGGCTCTCCTCAGGCAGCAATCAAACAGCTCCACTCCTCCACACAGTGTTCCCTGTCAAGAATCACAGAGCAAATGAACTGAAAATGGAAAAGGCCATAGTACAACACATGCAACGACTCTGCAAATCTCCACTGAAAAAAAAAAAGAACAAAAAGGTGTTTTAACCTAAAACTGCCATTAAGGTCAATAATGAGATGGATAAAGTAGTTACGGCACAAAGGCGTGATCCGTCTTTCTTCCAGGCCAAGCTGGTGATGGTATAAAGGTTAGAGATCTCTTTAGGTTTGGCTTCATCCCACACACCTCTCCTAGGAGACCAGTTAAACACCCGCAACCTGGACAAACACAAGGTAGACAGACAACACATCACCCCCCACAGCTGCAGCCCTATATGTGCCTGTCTGTAACACAACGCAGACAGTTAATCTGTGTTATGAGCGAGAGTCCGCCAGACGCTGACCGGTCAAAGCTGCCAAACACCACCGACTGTCCGCTGGGGCTGGTGACGGCCACGGTGAACTCCTTCTCGGTTCGGTCGCGGCTGTAGTCAAAGTTCTGCAAGATGTGACCCTCTCTGCCGTAAGCCACCACCTTCTTATCGCAGCCGCCCACCATGATGCTGTTGGCACCCCAGGCCAGAGCGTACGGAGGGCACGGGTGTGTCAGCAGCTTTCCCTGAAACACGACATGACAAACGTATGTTTAACGGCTCATGTGAGACAAACGCAGAGAGGAAATACAAAGAAAAGACGACGAACCTGAGACTCCCCTGAGCCTTCGTTGTCAAAGAAGTAGCGCACAACGGTCCCGTCGGCATGGCCAGACAGGATGCCTTTACCCGACACGCTGACATAGCGTGGAAATTTCACAAAGGAAAATCAGTGGGTGCAGAAATTTGGAACAAATAAACATTAAAACTGGCAAATAGCTGAGTATTTATAATATATACTTATCAATATATGACAGGTATTTACTTGGACGCCAGTGAGACGACAAAGGACTCTGTGGCGTAAATGGTGGAAGATTTATTTGTCTGGGTGTTGGCGAGGCGAACCTGGAAAAGAAGAAATCAAAACTTATTGATTCATTTCCTCCCAATCAACTCTTTTTTGCTTTTATGTGGAAACATCACAACCCATCACACAACACAGCCCCTGTTCATTTCCTGTAAAGTCTGTTTCTACTAATATTTCAACCACAAGAGCAAACTGTATATAAATAAAGTATAAAACTTGTCTTTCTGACTTACCTTGCCATCAACTAATCCAAAAACAATGGCATTCTCTGCAGGCCAAAGGAGGCAAGTCACAGCACTCTGCAACACAGTCAATGAGGTAACACTATCAGGTAAATGGTGCTGAAACTGATGCTTGTTTGTTTATTTTCATTTGTCAAGGACCATGCAGAAAAAAAAACAATAAATTTCAGAGGAGAAAATATCCATTGTACCAGATTTAGCTAGTGGTTAATTTCCACCTGCAGTCCCAGAGCAGGTAAACAAATTTAAATTACAGTTAAATTACAACAGTGCAAATTAAACAAGCAAATAAATTCATAGCCACAAAACCCTTATTTAATTTCCTATCTTACAGATTTAATGACAGCTGCTTGCTGCATTACACAGTCAATGAAAGGTGGAAATAAAAGCTTTCTACTGAAAATGTAGTCACAGTCATTTGAAAATGAAAGTTCACCCCCTTCTACTTTGGAGATTGAATGTATCAGGACATGATATAAAGTCTGGTCCTTTCCAAGTCTTAAAATCCGCACCCTACCCTCCGCAGGTCATTCCTCCCATCAGCCATCAGACTCAACACCAGTATCACTGGTTGATATTTGGAATAATTAAAATGTTCATATCTGTAATAATAATCCATAATGGCAATACGGTATATAGATACACATATACATATATGTGTAAACATTTATTTATTTAGTTTGATTTTATTTTTATTTTCCTGGTGTTATTTTTATTTTTACAGTTTGATATTCTGTTTCTACTGTTGCTGTTTTTTTTTTTTATCTCTTTTTCTTTCCTGTCACTTGCAGCTGTAACACAAGTTCATTTCCCCTGTGGGGGATAAATAAAGACAATCTTAATGTTAAATCATCAGACCTCCATCCTCATGCTTGACAGATGGTATAAAGTGTTTGTGCTGATATGTTGTGGTTGAAGGAGTCTTGCAGTTTCCTCAGGTGCAGCTGGGAAGACTGGCAGCTGACACCTCCCTGGCATTGTGTTGAATGCTCCAGACCATCAAACTGCCTAAACGTCTGCTGTTATAGAAGAGCTCAGTCTCCTTGATGATTAAATAATCAAGTGCATTTAAGAAGCATCACCTGGGCGCCGTCATTTTAGTTTGATAAACAACAATATGTTACAGTAGAGGGGTGTCGACCTCATTTTAGTTCAGGGGCCACATTCAGTGCATTTGATCTCCAGTGGACTGGACCAGTAAAATAACACCATAATAAATCAACAAATAATACAAACTCCACATTTTTCATAATTTTCCCAAATGATCTATCTTATAGAAAACATTATGAAGAACCTGAAATTACTTGAGAAAAATAAGTGGGAAAAATGGTCAAAAGTTTGCCTCAGTTACACATTCACATATTTTATACATTTATTTTATCTAATATTCTTTATTTTATTGAGACAATATATAAAAACTACTTTTTTTTGTTGTAGATACAAAAAATGTGAACATAGATTTACACATTCATATAGATTTATGAGTAAATGTATTCAATTTATTGTAAATTCATGTACTTCCAAAATCTTTTTTATAAAATGTTAAAATTTTCAAATTTTATATATTTTATTATATTTTTTTTTACGTTTCATGAATCGCATAAATTTCATAACTTCATCTATAAAAAAATTGCATATTTTTCTTAGTAACTACATTTTAATTTTTTCCTATTCATTTTTCTTTATTTAGTTTGATTTATTTTGCATATTTACTCATTTACATATGCATTAGAACTTACAGATCCCAACTGATTTTAACATATTTAATGAATCCAGTGTTTAACAGTAAGATCTCTCCAGGACCCTTCAACGCTGGGCTCAGGAACAGAACAGCTATTCCAAAAACCCCTGCAACACATCCTTTCTGGTCTCTTTCAACATAACACAACAACACTCTCAAACAAAGGATTAAACATCTCAATAAAAGCTGAGCGATGCTGTAAATGCAGTTCAGTGCAGTGAGGGATGCAAAGACCTTCATAAAGAGAAACTTAAACAATCACATGGCTCTAAACACGAGAGCAAACTTTTCAGGTCACGTCTCAGCGGTCCGCCTGCATCTCAGGAATAAAGAAACCTCCTTTAATAGACAGTGATACCCACATTTTGGACAAACAAGACAGATGGCTTGAAAGAGAACTGAAATAAGCCATCTGTGTCAACCTCGAAAAAAAGCAGAGGCGGTGGCCTTTGGCATCACCTGTCAGCAATATATAATGTAGCCCTGACATCTCTAACCAGGTGGTTTGCTCACCATTAGTCCCCCTTGACTCATGTCAGCATAACGTCACACAGGATGGCTGATAACACCAACGCTGAGTGGGACATGACCTCAAAAGAGTTTTAACTGCTTGCAAGTTCCCAACAGTCACTTAGAAACGAAGAAGTCAAGAACTGTAAAACCTTAAAAAAAAACATTGTTTGTTGCAGCTTCGTAATCTTCGCAAAAAAACTATCTCTTAATTCATTTACTTCCAACTTCCTTTCCAGAGAGCTGTTCACTGCTGAAACCAAGTCCAACCTCTTTACTTACCGTCTGAACAAATTTGTTGCAAATGGCTTTCTTGTCCCCCCTGTCAGAGAGAAGAAAACCGATTAAATTCTGTCTGGATGCATCAAACGGCAATGGAAAATGAAACTCAATGAGCAAAAATTAAATAAAGGATAATACCAGTCTCCCCCGATCCTGTAGACAAAGATTATGTTGTCAGACTGGCCGATGGCGATTTTGGTGGAGTCCGGCGAGAAGGCCATGTCATTGACCACGTAGCTCTGTTTTCCATACTGAAAAAGTGTTTGAATGTTATTACAGAAAACCCTGATTCAACATAAATAATACAACGTACAGCAGAGGAGATCAGCCAGTATTATCTGGGAAGTATTAAAGCTCCCAGCTGACAGCCAGGATGTTAATAAAAGACCTTTACAACTATAAGCCCAATTCCAAACAAGCTCAGATGCTGAGATGTAAATAAAAACAGAATTAAATGATTTGGAAATCTCATAAACCCATAATTCATACCTAATGGAACATAAACATCTCAGATGTTGAAACTGAGACAAGGAATTTTAAATGAGCTTTGGTCCAGAGAAGACAGTGTTCACACATGACAGAGCTTTAACAGTGAACTGTTTTCACAGACAGTGATTTTTGAGTGTTCCTGAGCCCATGCAATGACTTCCTGTAGAGAGGCCTTAGGTCCTGTCCCGTGTGCACAGAGATTCCTCCTGAATCTCTGAATCTTTTGATTATATTACACACTGTAGATCAGGGCTGCCCAAATCCGGTCCTCGAGAGCTACTATCCTGAAACTTTTGGATGCGTCTCTTCTCCAACACACCTGGATCAAATGGCTGAATTCTCTCATGCACATGCCATTCAGCTCTGCAGACGCCTGGTAACGAGCCATTTGATTCAGGTGTGATGGAGAAGGGATGCATCTAAAAGTTGCAGGATAGTAGCTCTGGAGGACTGGTCTTGGGCATCCCTGCTGTAGATGGTGGGATGTCTTGGCAATTTTACATTGAGGAACATTTTTTAGAAATTTTCCCTGCTTGGTTTGGTCACAACAAATTAAACAGGAGCGGCAATGGCAGGAAAAGTTTTGGGAAAAAAACAATTTTCTCTAGTTAATATTTATACTGAAGGGACAGAGGAAAGCTAAGAGATAGCGATCACTCTCTGTCTTGTCATTTTGAACTCTTGATGTCAAGAAGGCGATTTAAAGTCCCTCTGGCTAATGGTCGCTTCAAAATGTATTTTATTCCAAACGCCATCAGCATTATTAACTCAAAGTAACCAATCCACAGATGTTGATTTGAACTGCTGCAATTTTCCACTTTGGTGGAAAATAGAGATCTGTTCTGAATTCTCACAATTTTTAGATGCAGTTTATTGCAGATTATTGAACCTCAGCTCAAATTCTCTGAAATGAAATGTTGCTAAAATGCAAAATGAGCTAATACTTTTCATGAACTGGTAAAATATCTCAGTTTCAACGTCTTATAGGTTGTTTATGTTCTTTCCGGAATAAAAAATGGGTTCATGAGATTTGCAAATCATTGGATTCTGTTTTAATTTAGATTTCACACAGTATCCCAACTTTTTGGGACTTTGAGTTGTAAGTGCAGCATAATTAGAATTTGGACATTATTTCGTCTTGACCAATTCAGTCATCAATACTGTGTATTGATCAGTGGAAGTGATCTTCACACGAGGTAATGTGAGATAAAATTCCTTAATAAATCATATCCATTGCATCTAAAATGTCCGTAGCAGATTCCATCTTACTTCAAGGCTGATTTCAACAGTCAATCTAATACAATTTGTTGCTGAGTTGTATAAGATTACATGATCTGTCTGCTACCTTTGAGTCCAGGGGTTTGGTGGAGAATTTGTCCCTCCTCTCTCCCTGCTCATCATAGAGCAGTACCACTCTGTCAACCGTGCAAACAGCGAACTTGTTGTTGTTTGGTGCCCAGGCCATGCATGTCACTTTAGCAATACCCTCCTATGAAGGCAAAGAAAACAGTCAGTAGTGGAAATTGTACAGCATCTACTTTTGGCCAACGACCGTTGCTGGAGCCAAAGTAATTGTCAGATTTTAACTGTTTTAAGGGCTAAAACAGGTCCAAAACACTGCAAGAATACAATTTTGACCATGAGTAAGTGATGCAAAACGCCGTAGTTAGTTAGCTAAACTCAGTGGCTAAACAGAAACAGCGCTACAGATGCTAGAATTCATTTAAAAAGTCTAATTATCTATTTTCCCCCACGTTAAACGTGGAACAATATAATCAATAAAATGTCAAGCTGACAAAAAGGACATTTGTTTTTGTGGCGGATTTCGCAACATATTATAGCATCATAATGTTGAAGCTAGTAACAATTATTAACTCATCTGGCTGTTCAGTATCAGCCAGCGTCAGATAACCTGCCAGTAAACTCACCTGAGGGGTTAAAAGTGTCTTAAGATACTTTAATTGCATTTTCAGAAGTCTAATGGAAGCCCATAGAAACGTTATCAGTGATTAAATATTTAGAGTTTGGTCAGATTTCTGACCAGCTCCAAGCTAGCAGCTAGCAGGGTGGACATCTTTGTAGTAAACATAACGGTGATCTCCTTAGTTACCGTTGAGGGCGGGGACTTATGGTGCATTTAGAGCTGTCGGAAATGTAAGGTTCTCTTGGCATTTTGCCTGTAATCTGTTTGGTTGTTTTGTTTTTGAGAAATTTACATTTATCAACCAGTTGTGACAGTCTAGGTTGTCAAGGTGTGTTTATGCCGTTCAAAAGACAAGGTTATATAGCCTATAAAGCTGCATAAGAGTAGTACCGCTGGTAATTGTTGGTTAAGACCATAGACATGGAAAATAGAATTTACCTACACAACGAACGCAAAACTTGTGGAGATGCCGGGGATTGAACCCGGGGCCTCATACATGCAAAGCATGCGCTCTACCACTGAGCTACATCCCCTTCGATGTCAGAGTTATGTAAAATTGGCTATTTAACTATATAGATATAAATACCTGACATGATATAGGTCTTTTTTTTTTTTTACATTTTTGGATGACTGATTGGCAGACAGGTTGCCTTAAATCGATCGCAATAAAACAAGACAGAAAAATAACTACAGCAGCTGTGGTCACTAAGAAGAAAAGGGCCTAAATAAACCCATCAACTCAATGAATATAATTCTTCTACAGCATAGTAGAATTTTAAATGTTTTTAACAAAGTCTGACTTATCACGGATGTTTGTACATTATAAAACCATTGTAAAATCTTACTAGAGGTAAGGACAATATGATATATTAATCTTAGACCATTTAAGATCCCACAGCTAGGCAAAAAATAATTTGTTGTTATCCATTTCGATCACTGATCACAAATGTTATCATCGATGTATAGTTTCAAAACAGTCCAATGAATACTGAGTGTTTGATGAGTTTTAGAAAGAATGATAAAATGATTAACTCTGAGGGCCTAACAATCAATCAACCCGAAATTCGTTATCAGGTGTAAGGTCCAAGGATTTCAGTAGAAAGTTGTGTGGTAGTAGAGTAGGTCATCACTTGGAAATAATAATGGGGGGGAATTAATCAATTAATTAGATGACTGTAATAAACACATGCCAGTGTATCTAATAAACAAGAGTGCATTATCAAAAACAAAACAAGACAAACTGATCTTATACATAAATAAAGTCACAACAGTATGGTAGCAGCTGGCTTAAATTTTGACCTCATAATGGCATTAAACTCAATAAACCACAGAGGAAAGAAACTTTTAGATTAAGTTATGGCTCTTTTAGTCAGCTTTAACCAACGCTGCCACCTACTAAACTGCAAGAAATACTCCAGTTGAACAGATTTGCCCCTCACACCCCTGGAGGAGGAACGGATAGTGACGTCAAATATGTAGAGATTTCACACCGTACCGGAAACACGCGACTCTTACTTTCAAATTAAATCCCTATCAGTACTTTTTACTCTTGCCTATCTTTCAAACTGTAATGAAAGTCTGACAGCAAAAATCCAGCTGGAGTTTATAATAAATGGAGTTTACTGCATTTGTGTAGTTTCACAGTTTTTCCACACAACAGATAATAACTTTAATTTAACTTTTCTTACTCCTTTTATCAACAGACCAAATTGCAAGTGTTGCTACATATATGTTTATTGTTATGGGGTTTTTTTTCTTTAATTAATGAATCCCATTGTGTCTTTTCGTTTGGAAAAGACTGTCAGTAGATGTCCTAATAATTATTAGTATTTGTTGCTATTGGGCCATCTTGCAGTTTATTACTTATAATTACACTGTAACTGTGATATGACTCCATTTTTGGCACTGCTGCTTTGTCTGTCTGTTACAGAAGTCTTATATCACCTTTCATTTCGACACATATTATCTGAAAACAGAAAATAGGCATGGAACTATTGATACATTTGCATGAATATACAGCGAAATAAGATAAAAATACAGTTTGTAGAATTCAAATATACAAATTTAAAATTCTGCAGGCATGCGTGCAATGATCTCCTTCATTCTTTAACACAGCTTGAACCTTCTCAGACAAGTTTTCTCTTAATTTCTTTCAGAAATAGTTCTCCGAGCTTCCTGAAGGACTTTCCAAAGCTATCTTTTTGTTGAGGTCATGTTAATGTCTTCACTCAGGGGAGGATTCATCACTCCATAAGACCTGTTGCTACTGATTTTCTCTCTGTTTCCCTTTCTCAATAATGGTTCCTTGACAGCCACCCTCCCATAAAGACAATTTCTGAAGTTTCTTTACTATCTTACCATCTGAATTTTGGAGGCTCTGTGTCAGATTTTTTGCTGGATTTGTTCCTATTTCTTAGATACATCACTTTCAGATCCTGTTCATTCACTGTGTTAGTTTAAAAAAAAAAAAAAAAGGCCCACACTTCTTCTTTTGTCCCTCACCTGTCCAGTTTCTTCATTATTTTTTTAAAGAAACAATGCATATAATCCCAAGATATGCAAATGTTGTTTTTTTTTTTTTTTATCAATTCATCTATAGAAATCTCCTTACATATCATTACATGTTTGTAAAACTGTGTTATCTTTGGTATTTTTCATAGACACAAAGGAATGTGACTGAATGATGTCACGTAAAAAAAGAAAAAAAATCCTCCAAAAATGGTCTGGTAAAACTGAACTGAAAATTAATGAAAAAACATTCATATACAAAGAGATTTTGGCTGCTTGGAGGTAAAATCGAAAGAAATAAGAAATAAATGGGCAGGCAGGCCATTCCATCCTCTCCGCTCCCACACTCAAGAGGTGGTCTAGAATAAAACCCTACTCTGTTGGAGCAAGCATTGTAATCTTGGAGGATAGAGTCCAGTCCCAGACTGTAAAGATATAGAAATTGCCGCTGGTTGCAGAATCTCATTTTGATATATCTTTGAATTGAGTTTTCCCAGTGAGGGAGATGCCCCCCAACACCATCACACTGCCTCCACCAAAAGCTGATTGATGAAAAGAAGATTGAAAATAAAGTAAACCATCATTGTACATGTCTGAGGAAGCAAACTACTTTATGGGAAAAAATTGTGGCAATGTTTTTGAATTATTCATGCATTGGATGATTAAATAAAAAATAAAGAGGTTTTCCAACGGGACAGGATTTATTGCCAAGAAGCATTGTTACAACAAAGAACAATATTTATTTTACTTCTTGTGCTGCGTTTACATTTAGGCTGCAAAAATACTGTAGTACCAAGTTTATTTTATGTTGAAAATCCTCACCGGAAGTGTGACGCAGAGTTCGTCAAATTTTTGGATTCGGACTGCAGGCCGACTTCCACGCTGCTGGCGGCGCGCGTGGAACACCTCGCTTGCGTCCTCCAGTCCGACAAACCGTCAAAAACTTCAAATCAAGCTCCTTTTTTATTTTGCTTTTCTTGGATTTACACAGAAGACATCAAAACGCTGCCAGGGTTTTTTTTTTAACGTGACAAAAACTCGTCTCCATTAGGTTTTTCTTTTCCAAATCTCCTCTACATATTTTGCTCTCCTCAACGTGCGGTTCACGTGGGGCCACAACTTTTATGCTACTCTTAAAACAGACATCAGCTACAAGGTATCATCTGTTAGCATTAGCATTCCAATAGAGAGAAAAAATGACAAAGATGGCAACCCTGATTTTGGAGGACGGGGCGACTTTCAGTGGCCGCCTTTTTGGTGCAAATGTGTCGGTGTCGGGAGAAGTTGGTGAGTCCTTTTTTAAAAGATGAAGATAATTTAAGATTTCTTTCTTCTTAAGTCTGCTTGTACATATTATTTGCTACATTTTGTTCACGAGTACATATTTGGTTATTTTAAACGTTTGAAGCCCTCATGTGCCCCCTGAGTCTCTGATAGTTGTGGAGCACCCGACCAAGATAATTGTCTCCTTTCATCAGCCGCAGGAACGTATTGCCAAATCAATAATCAATCAATTTACTGTTCACTTGACTGAAGTCCTCAGTTGACTGATACCTTAACATGGATCAGGAGTCAGTCTGAAAGCTGAACTATGTCGTAATACATCCACTCTGATTAAGTGCTGACATGCAGAATTACAGATTAGGCAACAACTATTTCATTAAAGCAAAGCATTGATCTTCTCATCTTGTGCACGTGCAATGGGTAAATGATTGATATTCCCTGACGTCTTAAATATACAGATCTTGCATAAAATTTGCATGTAACATATGAAGTCACCTATTCCAACAAATGTATTTGTTTTGCATGCATATGGTTGATAAACTATTTATATGTTTTGATGAGGGATATTTTGTGTGTTCAGTGTTTCAGACAGGCATGGTGGGCTACCCTGAGGCTCTTACCGACCCATCCTACCGCTGCCAGCTGTTGACTCTCACTTACCCTCTTGTTGGCAACTATGGAGTACCAAAGGATGAAGAGGGAGAGTTGGGACTAAGCAGGGTGAGCGATTATTGAAAGTTATTGTGGTTCGATCAACAAGGTGTAAATGCATTAAAATAGTTTTACCCTACTACACAGTTGAAACGTTTTCTTTTTATAAAAGGTTTATGAATGAAGAGAGAAAAGATACAGGTTTATGTTAACCCTGTTGTGGTGGGTGTTTTTTGATGTTTTCCTGCTCAGTGGTTCGAGTCATCCAAGATCCATGCTGCAGCTCTGATTATTGGAGAACTGTCAGAGAATCCCAGTCACTGGAGTTCAGACAAGTCGCTGGACCAGTGGCTCAAAGAGCAAGGCATTCCTGGGTTGCAAGGTTGGAAATCTTTTATTTAAATGGACTAGATATGATATAAAATGAATAAATTCTTTCATAGTTTTTCTTTTAACATTTAATTTGTTCCAATTTCTTTGCGTGCATCTATAAATAAGGTGATTTTCAAAGAGCCATTGGCTGAGAACTTATCATATCTTTGCATGGTGACTGGAATGTCCTTTTAATATTTGAGAAAACTGTGCAAGTGGAAGGAAAAAAAGGAGTGGCAGGTCTTTTTTTTGGCTTTGTATTCTGTTTTTTCCATGTACATTTGTTTTTCAGCATTTTATATGTAACCTCTAGGAGTTGACACCCGCCGCCTGACCAAAAAGATCAGAGAGAAGGGTACCATGTTGGGGAAGCTGGTTGTGGACGGGACCCCTGAGGGAAATATTCCCTTTGATAACCCGGATCAGAGGAACCTGGTCCAGGAGGTGTCCACGAAGGTAACCGACCCAGTTTTTATCATTTAAATATATCTTTTATTTTAAAAACTCTGATGAAGCTAAATACTGTGAAATAAATACAGAGTTAAATGCAGGTAAACATATAAAGGAATGTTTTTCCTGTAAACATTTGTTTAATTTCTCCTTTGATTGTCTTCAGGAAGCAAGAGTGTTCAACCCAAATGGTAGTTTGCGAATCACAGTGGTGGACTGCGGCATCAAGTACAACCAGATCCGCTGCCTGGCTCAGAGAGGAGCCCGAGTTACAGTCGTCCCGTGGGACAATCCGCTGGACAGCACTGGTTAGAGACACACAGCCTTACTGTAATTTACAGAATCAATTTGGACTTTTAGGCAGTTTAGTCAGTATGAAGAAAGATTTAGGAAGTTTTACTTTGCTCTAACCGTTTAGGTACTTGACTTAAGTCACCACGGGGCGTTAAATTAAACGATATGGCTACTTGTAGCATCGCTTGTTTTATCATGTTGCAAAATACCGAATGACTTTACAGAAAATTGGCAATCTTTATATAAATATATTCATCTTCTCAGACACAACTGTGTGAGTTTATTGGGGGAGGGGGAAGGCTGGTCCTCTGATATTTGTCCTTGATATGAGCTTCCTTTCATGTCTTTTCCAGATTTTGATGGTTTGTTCATCAGTAACGGTCCGGGGGATCCCCAGTTCTGTCAGGCCACCATCGACAACGTAAGGAAGGTGGTCTGTGTGGATCGGCCGAAGCCGGTTTTTGGTATCTGTCTCGGACATCAGCTGCTCTCTTTAGTCATTGGGGCGAAGACCTATAAGATGAAGTGAGTACCTTTTTATTTGTGGTACACTTGCATGCAACAAAAAACCAGACTGTGAAATATTGGACCGTTTGCATTATATTATTTTTCGATGGAATATTTTGTGGTTCTCATTCATTTGTGGAGCTTATTTAGTTTTTTGTTCGTAGTGAGTAGAGGATTTTTGGAACGAGACCGGGGTAGAAACGTGTCCTCAGTGACCTGGTTCAAGTAAGCTCTTTGAAATCCTCGGTGCTCTCTAGAAACACAGACCATCACATTCACTCTCTTTGGTTGAGACATTTGTGCTGCGACATGCAGATTTTTGCTGCCCTCAGCAGTCTGGTCTTCGGAACGAGCACTGAAGGGTCGGATTCACCGGCCGTGTTTTGAGAAAGGCTCACAGAAACACAGCAGCACACAAACCGAGGCGGTCTGCGCCTCATGGCCACGTCTGCGGGGTGAGAGAGTCCACTGATGGGAACCTTATCAGGCTCTGTGTGAAGGTCAGGAGGGCCAGCAAGTGTTCTCATTACCCACCTGGAGTGTTGTTGGCTTCTCAACAGATAATTTTACAGATGGGTCACAGGGTTTCTTTTTAACAAGGTACAAATATGCAAATAACAGGGATTCAGATGAGTTATTGACATTAATCTCTTGTCTTTTAAAATAATCACTCGATTTATTAGACAAAGATTGTGGGGTTGATGAGACTTTTACAATATTGGGTTATAATATTTGATTAGATGCCTGCTAAAATGGGATTTTACCCAGCAATTCTGTTGACATGTGGCATAAAGGCAAGGCAAAGCACATTTCATGTACAAGAGAATTCAAAGTACTTTACATAAAACAATTAAAAGCATTACAGCGGGGTGCAAAAGTACATTAAAAAGAAATTAGATAAAGACAGAAAAAGATAAAATGCAGGGAATGATGAAGTTGTTCTGATAAAGGGTGGCAAATGGAATACATGTTTAACCTTGAATTAAACCAGCTGAGTGTTTCGGCAGACCTGGGAGTTTTCTGCAGTTTTCCTGGGAGTTTGTTGCACTTGTGAGGAGCATAAAAACTAAACAGACATGTTTTCATTTGAATCGGACAGACAATCTGAAAAAAATTGCACCCGAGTTTGTGTTTGTTAAACTGCTTTTTCTTTGATGGAAACTTTATTGAGCGTATTATTTGTATCCATGAGATGAACAGGATTTGTGGGATTGGTTTTGTAACGTACTATTATTGTGTATTGGGATATTGTTATAATGCAGTAGCTTGCATTGGAATAAAATAATATTTAATGGGATATGTTTCTGGGTGTTTAAACAACTGGAATAACTTAACTGTACTTGGATAAAGGTTCTAAATGTCTTTAAGTGTCGCATTTGACAGTTTTGAAAGTATAAATGAATTTTATTGGAGATTTTTTTCTTGATTTTTCTTAATAATCTCCAATAAAACTGCTAAATGATACAACAGTTGCAGCTCTCAGCATTTAAAATGCCGCCATTAGAAGCAGATCAGCTGTTCAACCTTTATGTCAGGTGTGCACAGCAGCTTCAACATGGGTTCCCTCAAACATTTGTCTCTCACCTCTCTCGTTCCTCAGGTACGGTAACCGTGGCCACAACCAGCCGTGCATCCACAACGGGACGGATCGCTGCTTCATCACCAGTCAAAACCACGGCTTCGCCGTCAACCACGACACGCTGCCAAACGACTGGGACGTGCTGTTTACCAACGCCAACGACCACACCAACGAGGGCATCGTACACAACACCAAACCCCTGTTCAGGTACTCGCACCTGTGTGAGGAAGCGCAGCGGATGCACCTCGTTATGACGTCTTATATCTGAGGTGACTGATTTTCGGCTCATTTCCGCAGCGTTCAGTTCCACCCAGAGCACATGGCCGGGCCGACGGATCTGGTCAGCTTGTTCGACGTTTTCCTCGACACCGTGAAAGAGGGAAAAGCTGGAAAATCTGGTAACTTGTTGCATAAGAGTCTTTTTTTTTCCCCAGCTGGCTCGTGTCTGGAGAAACTATTTGAGTTTGGAGTTTTAAATCAACAAAATAAAATCTTCCCCCCCTGTCTCTCTCTCTTTTAGTGAAGCAGCGTCTGCTGGACCACCTCACCTATCCTGATTCCCCGAAGGCTGAGGAGGTAATTAGACCCAGGAAAGTCCTCATCCTGGGCTCTGGTGGACTCTCCATCGGCCAGGCTGGAGAGTTCGACTACTCTGGCTCCCAGGTATGTGAAATATAAGCTATTTTTTTCAGGTGCCTTATTAAACCTTAAGGGTTTTCAGTATTCTTTATTAGCATTAATAACATTTTCTAGTAGAATTCCCACTTACATGAAGTTAATAATCTTGTTTTTGTTTAACTGGCTCTGCCTTGTTTTCCAGGCTATAAAAGCTTTGAAGGAAGAGAATATTCAGACTATATTGATCAACCCCAACATCGCCACCGTCCAGACTTCTAAAGGTCTGGCCGATAAAGTCTACTTCCTGCCAATTACACCGGAGTATGTCACCCAGGTATGGCTTCTCTCTGTTGTCAGCATTTGACACAATTGACTGATTGACTGATTGATTGTTTGATTTTGAACAAATGACTAAAAAGAAAAAAGGTGAAATAAATAAAATGCAGAAATAAGATACCTCAGTTAAGTTACCATCTGACCTTCGCCCTTATACCATGAATGAATGTTTAATTTCATGAAATTGTATAAAGGGGGAAAAACCAAACAAAAAACTGGTAACCAACACATTCAAAAACAAGTAGGAAAAATCAAAAGTTTATTTAATCCTACCCCTTATTCCATATTACAGCAAAGTTATCTGCTATTATATCAGTTCACCTGTTTAAAAATATTTTAAACCATCATGACAAGGAGAGAAAAAACAAACATACTCGTATAACATGTGACTTTATAATAATAATAACAGTAACAATATCAATATGAACTAAATATGAATTAGCACACATAATCTTACAGTTTGGTTACTGAGTCAATTCTTCCTCATAATCTCTTCATTTTATATTTTTCAAGATTTATTTGTATTTACACATTGTAGAAAAATTCTTCATGTCCTCTGTACCACAAACTAGCTCCTTTTTTCTGTCATGTTGTTTGTCAAACACGTCGGACCCTCTGAGTTCATGACGTTTTTGTCTCAACTGGAACACATTGTGAACATTGGGGGGGGTAGGGGTGTGAATCTGGCAACTCACGATTCAATTCGATTCCGATTCTTGGGGCGACTGTTCAATTCTGTATCGATTCTCGATGCAAACCGATCTCAATCACAATCATCCATTTTGTTTACAAGTCTTGTTGCTTTTATGCTAGAGATATAGAAGATGGGGGTTTGTCCTGTAGGCGTTTCCCCACACCTCCACACACGAGATCGTATACGAAGCCAGTCTGATCGAAGAAAAGCTTATGCAGAAATAACCGGGTATTTAAATGTATGGACAAGTTCCTGGATTGAATTCTGTGTGTGCTCCTAATTTGCTTTAACAGGTGATAAAGAACGAGCGCCCGGATGGAGTTCTGCTTACTTTCGGTGGACAGACTGCTCTGAATTGTGGCGTGGAACTGACAAAGCTGGGTGTCCTGGAGAAGTACAAAGTCAGGGTTCTGGGAACACCAGTTGCTTCCATCGAGATGACTGAAGACAGGAAGATCTTTGTGGAGAAGATGGAGGAGATCAACGAGCATGTTGCTCCCAGTGAAGCAGCACTCTCAGTAGAGCAGGTGAGGAGACGCACATCCCTCAGAACATGACCTCTGATTTACGCTTTCCTTCTGGTTTTGATGTTTAGATTCATCTTTCATCTCGTTGTAGGCGGCGGCGGCTGCGGAGCGTCTGGGATACCCCGTCCTCGTCCGTTCGGCGTTCGCTCTCGGCGGCCTGGGCTCCGGCTTCGCCAACAACCGAGAGGAGCTGATCTCTCTGGTAACATCAGCCTTCGCCCACACCTCTCAGGTACTGGTGGACAAATCCCTGAAAGGCTGGAAGGAGATTGAGTACGAGGTGGTCCGAGATGCCTATGACAACTGCATTACTGTAAGTAAAAGGAAACTTCCGGCCGAGCGTTTTAAACCATCTGAAAACGAGTGAAATGTAACAGTTTCTGCCTGGTTTGTCTTGTCCAGGTGTGTAACATGGAGAATATCGACCCTCTGGGCATCCATACAGGGGAATCCATCGTAGTGGCACCCAGTCAGACACTTAACGACCACGAGTACAACATGCTGAGGAACACAGCCATCAAAGTCATCAGGCACCTCGGCATTGTGGGAGAGTGTAACATCCAATATGCTCTGAGCCCAGAATCACATCAGGTACGCAGAAAAGCCCAGACACGTGTTGGTAACAAAGTTAAAATGTGCTTACTAGGGCTGTCAGTCAATTAACATTTTTAATCTTGATTAATCGCATGTGTGTCCTGAGTTAACTCGTGATTAATTCCACAATTTGTAAAAATCTTTTTATCTTTATTTGATCAATTTTTTAAAATAATATTTTGAACAGGATATTTATCCTTATATAATACTTATTGAAGCTGGAATTTGCGTTATCTGACAGCCCTAAAGCTAACGCATGCACAGAGTATGCTTTGTTGAGACTGTCTATCATCTTTTGCAGTATTACATCATTGAGGTGAATGCTCGCCTGTCGCGGAGCTCTGCTCTGGCCAGTAAAGCAACTGGTTACCCTCTAGCCTACGTAGCAGCTAAACTTGGCCTGGGGATCCCCCTGCCACAGCTCAAGTACGTCTCAGACAGTAATCTGTAGCTTTCATCTCACTTTGGGGATTGAATGATTTGTAGATATTTGCTAAACAGTAACAGTTAATCTTTTTCTGTTGTAGAAATTCTGTCACCAACTCGACAACAGCAAACTTTGAGCCCAGTCTGGACTACTGTGTGGTGAAGGTGCCACGCTGGGATCTCAGCAAGTTCCTCAGAGTTTCCACCAACATTGGCAGCTCCATGAAGAGTGTTGGTAGGAAAAGGAAAAGTACTTTCAGTGCATTCAGAGATCGGGATTAAAACAAATGGCCTTGGCGTTAGTTCCACTGTGAGTTTCAGAAAGTCTTGCTGCTGGTTGGACTGTGTTTGAACATTTTTTTCTCAACAGGGGAGGTGATGGCAATCGGTCGAAGCTTTGAGGAAGCCTTTCAGAAAGCTTTGAGGATGGTGGATGAGAACTGCGTTGGCTTTGATCACACTATCAAGCCCGTCTCTGAAAAGGTTTTTAGCCACTCAGTCGTCTCTTGTCATTTATTAACTGTGACAGGAGTGATGAAACAAAGATGTTGCAAGTTCTTTAATATCCATTATTTGAGTTTAAGTTCGGAGATGAGACAGAGATCAGGTGCAATCTCTTAGATCAGGGGTGTCAAACATACGGCCTGCGGGCCAGAAACGGCCCGCCGGAGGATCCAGTCTGGCCCGCGGGAGGAATTTGGGAAATATGAAAATGACAAAGAAGAGATTGTCTGGAACTTTTTAATAAAAGTAACTGTAATCCCTAATTTCTCAACGTAAAGTTTCTTTTTTGTTGTTTGAATATAAAACATTTCCAAGGCGGGGGGGTAACTTGTTATACCTTTTTATATCTGAAAAAAATCTAATTATTGACAACTACAAGTTGATGCAAAAAACCCCCCAAAAAAACAATTGCTGCATTTACATGGAAAATATTTCTTCTATCCGATTGAAATCAGTCTGATCAGATTCCAGCTGGCCATGATTCCATGGACGCTGGATAAAGTGATGCAACCAGTTGTGTGTTTACATGATGGAAAGATTTAATATGATCTTAAGGCTCATGATATGTGCATTACGTACTAATTCGGAAAAAGATGAAGGTTTATTTCTTTTATTTTGAACCTTTTGACTGTAGAATTGCTCGATAATCCGCAACTCTTTCTATTTCTAACAAAAACACAGTCCCGCTCTGCTTTGCTGCGCTGCTTGTGCAGAAACGACATCTACCACAGAAACGATCAGAATGAGCGTGTACATGGTTATTTTTTCCTGCTGATCCGATCTTGAAAAGGTTTTAACCACCCCTCTCAATCAGATTGGAAATTCTTTCCGGTCGAGGCCAATCAGATAAGCTGAGGTGTTTACATGTAACACGATGCGTTTTTATTCTTATTGGAACTGAAAAATCCCAAAGAATAAATTA
>JBBBVU010000024.1:20995561-21006335 GCA_037177055.1 Atherinosoma microstoma | reverse complement strand
CAGAAAAAACTGGGCCAACATATGAACTCCAAGCTGATAATCAGCCATCAGGCACATCTGGAGCATCAGTGGAAATCTATTGTCTTCTGTGCATCGGACGTTATCACCGTCTTGTTCAAACAATTCAGTATTTTGTTGCTCAGATGGTGGCGATGTGAGGACGCCCAGCAGGTGATCAAAAAGTTACCAGAATGTGTGCTCCACTTGCACATGGTGGCTACTGTTATGGTGTTTAAACATGTTTAAACATCACCAGCAGATGGTGCTGATGGTCCGCTGTGCCCTATGCATATGGTTAAAAACCTGAGAGGTTTAAGGTGTAGAATCTCTCACTGCATGCTTTAAAGATCCTTTGCTACTTTCCATTATGTTGGGGAAAGTAAACAGCCTCTCATGATGCCTCATTGTTGTTCTCCAGGAGTTGCAGACCCCCACAGACAAGCGTATATTTGTGTTGGCGGCGGCGTTCAGAGCAGGTTATACGGTAGATCAGCTGTATGAGCTCACCAAAATCGACCGATGGTTCCTGTACAAGATGAAGAACATCGCTGATCACGAGAGACTCCTGGAGACGTACAACCAGGTAAGGCCGGTGAGACGGGAAGAACGTGGGACGTCTAAAACCAGGTTTTCTTCTCACTGACTGGTTCTTTATGAAAATTGTCCGTCCAGGATGAGAGCCTGATTCCTCCAGAGGTGATGCGTAAGGCCAAGCAGCTGGGCTTCTCAGACAAGCAGATAGCCCTCGCTGTGCAGAGGTGGGTCGGGCTGGGTGATTACAGGCTTATTTAAGGATATTTAAAGGGTCACAAATTACACGCAACTTGTCCAAGATGATCTTCTTAGTGCTAAATTTAAACCTACTTTTTCTCTTCTTGTGTTTTATTATATTTACTCTGTTTTCTGTCCCACAGCACTGAGCTGGTTGTCAGAAAGCTGCGTCATGATTGGTCCATCCTGCCCGTCGTGAAGCAGATCGACACCGTGGCAGCCGAGTGGCCGGCGCACACCAACTACCTGTACCTGACCTACCACGGCACCGAAAACGACCTGAGCTTCAGCGAGCAGCACGTCATGGTGATCGGCTCGGGCGTGTACCGCATCGGCAGCAGCGTGGAGTTTGACTGGTGCGCGGTCGGGTGCATCACGGAGCTCAGGAAGGTAAGTCCTTCACGAGATATCCATGGTTCATTAAAGAGATATTTTGTATCTTTTTCTGAACACCTTTTCTTGGCTTTAATTAAATATCATTAGGAAATGTAAGAGGTTGTCAAAGTAAGTTTGCAGTTGAAGGGAAATGAAAAGAACCAAATCTTCTTGTCTAGTCTTACTGTGTTGTCATGCAGACTAGATATACTATAATATTGGTAAAATAAGACTCAATCAGTGCTGCCAGACCGTTTTGTCTGTAGTACACGTTGCTGTGGCTCCCCAATTTGAGATCTCCCCCCCCCCTGCACTACAGTTTGCACCTTAAAGTCATCTTTGCATTGTGTATTTTTGATTCAGGACCACGTACCTCCTTGTTGGAGTAATAGTAGACGGTGACTTTGTCTGCATGGTATGCTGTTTAATCAAAAAACACAATAGATATTAATTCATAGTTGAAGATGCCATTATTTAGAAATGATTTTATTCCATGCATTAATCATAAAACACACAGCATAGGTACCTCAGTATGAGCCAGTCGCGCTTCTTCCTCCAACAGGCTTCCGTAAATTCAGTAAATGTATTATGAGGCACCCCTGTGACCTTCAGTGGATCTTTTAAGGCAAGTTACAACTCAAGGGATGGGAACCACGGCTCTAGCTCACGTCCTGCCCACCTTTATCAATACAAAACTCAGTTAGTATGATTGCATGAAAGTAATTCTTGCATTTTTGCAAGATGGGAATAAGGCAAACTGTCAGGTGGTGAACAAACGGAAACAATTTCTTGGGTCTGAAGATTACTAATGAGTTCCAACAACCAGTATCAGTAATTGCTAAACTTCATTGGTCAAAAAGCAACATAGTTTTTTAAAAAATGAATGCGTATAATCAATAACCTCTGCAACTCATAACCTGAAGGGAAGGTCTGAACAATGAGATGTGAAACCAGAAGTTTAAAAATTAAACATTACGGCAACCAAACAGTTTGATTATAGTCTGAAAAGACGATTTATTTGACTCTAAATTAAAACACGAGATGCTCTGACATATCTGTTATAGCATCTGTCAGTGAAATGAGATGATTTCTGGCCTTTTTTTTTGTGTGAGTGATGAGCCATTAAATTAAGCTTAATGTTTGCAGATGGGCTATAAAACCATCATGGTGAACTACAACCCTGAGACTGTCAGCACAGACTACGACATGTGCGACCGCCTCTACTTCGATGAGATCTCCTTCGAGGTGAGTCTCCAGCAGTGCAATATTTGAATTTTCCTCTTTATTGTGACGCAGCTGTAGTTGAAGGAAAATAACCTTTTATTAAACTGTTCCAGAGAGGCCTGAGTTCAAGTTCTCCAAAAGCATATTTCTGAGTTTCACTTTGCTCGACTTGTGATGATTTTTGCTAAAACCATGTTTATGTCCGTCTCAGGTGGTGATGGATATCTATGAGAGGGAGAACCCAGAGGGGGTGATCCTCTCCATGGGCGGCCAGCTGCCCAACAACATCGCCATGTCGCTTCACCGTCAGCAGTGTCGCATCTTGGGAACGTCACCCGAGTTCATCGACAACGCCGAGAACCGGTTCAAGTTCTCACGAATGCTGGACACCATCGGCATCAGCCAGCCGCAGTGGAAGGAGCTTTCCGACACAGAGGTACAACAGACGGCGGAGAAATATATGTATCCGATGCTTAAGTGATCCTATGAATGAAAAGATGCAATTGGCAGCAGATTATTGATTCCATATTTTATCCATTCGTAGTATTTAGTTCATTCATTCGTTTTTTTTCCTGCAGTCTGCTATTAAGTTTTGTGAGACGGTGGGTTATCCCTGCCTGGTTCGTCCCTCCTACGTTCTCAGCGGAGCGGCCATGAACGTGGCCTACAGTGACGGCGACCTCGAGAAATACCTGACTAATGCTGTAGCCGTGTCCAAAGAACACCCGGTCGTCATCTCTAAATTCATACAGGAGGCCAAGGTTGGTAAAAAAAAAAAAAAAAACACCAATTCATTACTCCAGAAGAAGGTTTTAAGATTAATTCGGTGTTGCGGTGATTACGTATGTATTTATGTGATCAGGTTGGCTACAGTGCATCTGTTTTGTTCTTATGTTTTACAGGAAATAGACGTAGACGCCATCGCTTGTGACGGGGTGGTGATGGCCATTGCCATTTCCGAACATGTGGAGAACGCGGGTGTGCACTCTGGTGACGCCACCTTGGTGACGCCACCTCAGGACCTGAATCAGAAAACGATCGAGAGGATCATGAGGATTGTTCACGCCATCGGACAGGAGCTGCAGGTCACAGGACCCTTTAACCTGCAGCTGATTGCCAAGGTGAGATAACTTCAGAAGTTCTCACTGGTAAATGTAGGAATAATTTCTTGACTTCTCCATCTTAACTTTGCGGGTAGAAGGGTGATGTTTGGTTTAAAGTAGTTTGGATGTTCAGTGGTGGTTTTATAAACTATAAATGCATCCATTTGAGATTTTTAGGACACTACTAGGAGTCGTAGCAGTGGAAAATAATTTGATTGACACTTTTCTAAAAAGGCATTGCACCAATCCTTGTAAATCAATCAGAAACAAACTTTCAGACATCATATATGACAATATATCTGGACAGTAATTGAAGTGAACTTAATTTATTTTGTTTCCAGGTACCAAAACAACTTGTTGCCCACATCCGAGAGTAGTTCCTGTAGTGTGTTTATCTGAAACTGTTCATCAGTTATGCAATTTTACCCATATTAGAAGCAAGTCAGTCAGCCATGTGCATGAAATATTAGGATGGAAACATCACAAAAAAAAGCAACTCTTCAGCTGCCAAGATTGCTGTAAGTCAAAAATAACTGCATGAAACCATCTGACAAGCTGTCCAACAACCATTACTGGATAGGTGAAATCCAACAAAAAACAGGCTAATGTGGAAATATATCCACAGGGCTGGACGGTTACGGCTTAAAAAATAAAATAAAATCAGATTTTTTTTTTTCGCCCCCAATTTGAGTTCTGATTTTAATCTACTTTTCCCCCTTTTCTTAAAAATATATTTAACTTGTTAAAAAAAAGCATTTAATGTGTTTTTGTGTATTTGTATTGCTTAAGAAAGAAACTGGGAATAATATTTATAGAAAATAAGTGTTGTACGAAATGCAGGTGAAAGGAAACTTTATGGACGACACTGTGACTTAAACACAGTAACTCACTGTTACCATGTCCTTCGTCTGCCAGGATGACCAGCTGAAGGTGATCGAATGCAACGTCAGAGTTTCCCGCTCCTTCCCCTTTGTATCCAAGACCCTGGGAGTGGACCTTGTTGCCTTGGCAACCGAGGCCATCATGGGGGAAGATGTGGAGCCAGTGGGTTTAATGACAGGAAAAGGAATTGTGGGAGTAAAGGTAATCTTACTCGAACCATAATTGTTTTAACTCTTTTTTTTTCTTCACCTCATTATTAATGCGACTTCGCGTTAACCACGTTGTCCCTCAGGTCCCCCAGTTCTCCTTTTCCCGGCTGGCCGGAGCCGATGTGGTCCTCGGAGTGGAGATGACGAGCACCGGAGAAGTGGCCTGTTTCGGGGAGAACAGATACGAAGCTTACCTCAAAGCCATGCTCTCCACAGGCTTCAAGATCCCCAAGAAGAACATCCTGCTCTCCATCGGCAGCTACAAGGTACAACCAGGACACTTCACTGGCATCAAAAGTAACTCATGAAAATGGGCCAGATGTGACCGCTGATCAGCTGGTTGGTGATCCAGCTGGGGGGGAAAAATGATGCATTTTAGTGGAACATCGTGGCAGTGGGTTGTGTTTCACAGATGTTTTGTGTCAGTCAAGCCAAGCGGAAACAAACGGCAGATTTTATCCAAACAAGTCTGTCAGATGACAGAAATATTCCATGTACTCAGGAAATTCCCGGCAAAGCTTTGGCTCATTCTGTCATTGTTTGAGATCCATATTTACTCAAAATAGATAATCCCTTAAGACCCACCAAAGCCGCATCCAAACAAACACCTATAAATACATGAATGAATCGACTGACAGTAAAACAGAATTCTTTAAGTTATACTTTCAATGTTCATCTAAACTGAATGATAGTGGTAGTATTTATTGAAGGTTTTTGTTCAGTTGTTGGTTTTTGTTATTTCTGTAGAACAAGAGCGAGCTGCTGCCCACCGTGCAGGCCCTGGAGACTCTGGGATACGACCTCTACGCCAGTCTGGGTACGGCTGACTTCTACACAGAACATGGAGTCAAGGTAATTCTCCTAAAATCTGCTTTATATTTGGGTTTCCTCACCACATGATGGCAGGGAGTCAAAGCTCTCATAACAGAAACAGGATAAATAGAAACGGTGTGATAATACGCCTCCTATTCGTCTAATATTGTCTTTGCCCGACTTCTTCATCCTGTTCAGGTGATGGCAGTAGATTGGCCGTTTGAGGAGGAGGACAGCGATTGTCCCACCAAAGAGAAGCAGCGCAGCATCATGAACTACCTGGAGGAAAACCACTTTGACCTGGTCATCAACCTGTCCATGAGGAACAGTGGAGGTCGAAAGATCTCTTCCTTTGTCACCAAAGGCTACAGGACCAGACGCATGGCCGTCGACTACGCTGTCCCACTCATCATCGATATCAAGTGCACCAAGCTCTTTGTTCAGGTAAGTTATGGCTTTTTATTTGAACCCTCTGATAGTTTAAACCCGCTCTGGATTATCTCTGGTATTTTCCTACAGTTTCGTGGCAGTGTGAGTTATTTGGAGTGACTTGTTTGCAGGCTCTTCATCAGATTGGAAGGGCTCCGCCAGTGAAAACTCACATTGACAGCATGGCTTCCCAGACGCTTGTCCGTCTGCCTGGTGAGTCAATGCTACACAAGCAGTGTTATTTTTTTGTTTTTTTTTTCAGATTTTTTTCAATGCAACAACAAATATTTCATGTTGTTTATAACGTGTGAAAAAGTGGAGCAAATGGCAAATATCGGCTGGTTTTGAAAACTTAAAGGTGCAATTTTAGTTCTGTCAAAGGCTTTTTGCAGCATTAAAAAGTTTTAAAATGCATTTTTAAAGATCTTCAATTGATATAAAAGGAAAAAAATATCTTTTAATTCAGTTTTTCTTGGAAAAATGTTAGCTGTGAGATGTATCCGAGACTTTTCATCTTGAATATCTGACGAAAACTGCTGATATTTATGAGTGATGAGTATAAACAAAGATGGTTTTTGCAACTGCATCCTGTATCTGGTGTTAAGATGAAGGGTTTAATCTTTCCCCCTCATTTTAAGGTCTGATTGATGTCCACGTTCACCTCCGGGAGCCCGGTGCCACCCATAAGGAGGACTTCTCCTCTGGTACTGCAGCTGCTTTGGCAGGAGGAGTGACTCTGGTGTGTGCAATGCCCAACACGTCCCCCGCCATCACCGACGCCGCTACGCTGGCCCTGGTACAAAAGGTATCATTGATTTCCTGCTGTTTGTGTCTTTCAGTTGGAATGTTGAGACATTAAGAGGAAGCCAGTGTTAGGGCTGCACGATCCTAGTAATAATGTGAATCACAATTTTTTTTGTTGCTCAGAATTGAGATCACGATTCTCTGGCACCATTTTTTTATTTTATTTTTTTTAATTTTTTTTTTCACAAAATGTTTCCTCCGTTTCCGATGAGCAGCATGGATTACCATTTGTTGAGTGTTTTATTATTTTCCGTATTCCCTCATGTTGTACAGTGTTAATCCGGGTCATATTTTTGCACGGCTTCATCGTGCTGGACTTTGTGGTGACGTTTAATGTGATTAGAGATTTGTGGTGCTGCCTTGCGACGCTGCAACCAGAGCAGAACACGCTTTACAATACAACTAGCATCGGTTTACATCATCTGGCTTAAATCCAAAATATTTCCACACCGTCAAATGCCAACCGTTGTGGGTCACGAGTTTGATTCGGGTGGGTGGGTGACTCGACACCACCACTTGGGTTTTTAGTCTGCATCCATTTAACCCTCATTACCGCAGAGAGCAGATGTTCCTCTGCAAACTCTCGCAGACTGTTTCCAAACACTGACTTGCAGGCGGAATTCCTCCACTGAGGGTTGAGAGACAAGGCAGCGGCAGTGCTGCGTTTCGGAGCTCGCAAAAATCCGTGTGTGAATTGAGACCGCAATTTTTTTTTTTAACGATCTATCGTGCAGCCCTTGTCAGTGTTATGGTTCTTATTACAGTTTGCTGATGCAAAAATATAAAACGATCTGATTCATTTGGACCCAGCTGAAGTGTTTGAATTTTAGTAAATGTGACTAAAAATCCTCATCAGCTGGCCAAAGCGGGCTGCCGCTGTGACTACGGCCTCTATGTGGGAGCTGCATCAGACAACGTCGCCGTCCTGCCATCCATCGCTAACCATGCCGTCGGCCTGAAGATGTACCTGAACGACACGTACTCCACCCTAAAGATGGACAACGTCTCTCTGTGGATGGAGGTTGGTAAAGTCTTCCCAGTAGATTTTACTTCTTGGATATTCTTCATTAAGATGTGCATTTATTACAGGAAAAGAAAGACATTCACCAGACATTTAAACAGCTGGTAGCTGAAACTGTCAGAAAGGAATAACAAAAAGTTTCCTAATTCCATTTCCTCTTATCTTCTTTTATGATTATACTGCAGTAAGTACTGAAAAAAAAGTATTACAGCGAACCTATTTCTTCTGTGAAAGGACGGTTCTGTTTTTAACACCTGGGACCTACTTTTTGTTACCAGAGCACCTGCTGTCTTTATGTAGCATCAACACACATATTAGATATTCCAGCATTCCAATATTACATTTTATTTAATTAATCTGTTTAATGTTTTAATTTATGATATGATGTGAGTTATTTTCATTATTTATTTTTAGTTCTGGGTAAATAAGACATGTGAAATTACTGATCCAATTCTTGCTTCTTTTAAGTTAAATAAGATTAAAAAATGGCTGTAGTTCCTACAACCGCAGGTGTTAGTAGAGCTCCAACCAAATTGATTATTTCTCTTTCAAGCACTTTGAGAAGTGGCCCAAGCAGATGCCCATCGTGGCTCACGCTGAGAAGCAGACAGTTGCTGCCATCCTGATGGTGGCCCAGCTTTACCAGCGGCCGGTCCACATCTGCCACGTGGCCAAAAAGGAAGAAGTAAGGAACTATTTTAATTCATTAGAATAAATTAACCCTGAAGTCAGCAATGCCATTTCTCTAAGTTTTGTCATGTTTGTTACGTGTTCTTAACATCTCAATGTTGGAGTAGGCATACTGCATTTTTTCTTTTTGTGCCACTCTGAGTACATACTTTGAGATTCTTTGCCTCAGTTTTAAATCACTTTAATTTTACCGTCGCTCTCAGATCCTGATAATCCGAGCCGCTAAGCAGAAAGGCATCCAGGTCACGTGTGAGGTGGCACCTCATCACCTCTTCCTGTGTGAGGAAGACGTCGGAGAGATCGGCGAGGGGCGAGCACAGGTCCGACCCATGCTGGGAACCCGTGAGGACATGGACGCACTCTGGGAAAATTTGGACATCATCGACTGCTTTGCTACAGACCACGGTTAGCATGCGCACATTTTCAGCTGCAGACCACAGAAACGGCTCCGGTTTGTGTTTACATCACACGGTTTTATGCTTTTCAGCTCCTCACTCTGTAGAGGAGAAGAACAGCGAGCGTCCTCCTCCTGGTTACCCCGGCTTGGAAACCATGCTGCCGCTGCTGCTCACCGCCGTCAGTGACGGGCGTATGACTCTGGACGACATTATCAGACGTCTTTACGACAACCCACGGAAGATCTTCAATCTGCCTGTTCAGGAAAACACCTACGTGGAGGTAATGACCTCTCCCTTCTCTTCTTTATTGTAAATGTGACACTTGGGCTTAATGATAAAATATTTTAAAATAATTGATTAAAATTTTTATTCTAATTATTTCTTTGTCTTTCAGGTGGACCTGGAGCAAGAGTGGGTTATTCCTCAGGCCATGCAGTTCACCAAGTCAAAGTGGACACCTTTCCAAGGCCTGAAAGTGAAGGGGAAAGTCCGTCGCGTTGTGCTCCGGGGAGAGGTGGCCTACATCGATGGCCAGGTCAGCACTCGTGCACACGGCATTCGTGTTCATGAGCCAGTTCACATGTGTGTTACAGGATTTATTGCAGGGAAAGTCGGTTGTCTTACAGAAGCTGTCTCCTGCAGGTGCTTGTTGCTCCCGGTTACGGTGAAGATGTGAAGACCTGGCCCGCTGCTTCCATCCATCCACCTGAACCGGTTAAAGAAACGCCGCTGGTATGAAAAGTTGATACAGTAACAACCCAGTTTGATATTAGCCTGAAGCTGCAGTCTGTGCTTATTTAATATTTATTCGGTTCTGTCAGACTCCAGAGCACCCGCGTCCAACTCCTCCCCGTGACGGCCCGGTCCGAACCCGAGCGCAGAGCCCTAGACGCTCTACCGGAGAGTCACGCTTCCTGCTTCCAGCCCGCATCCACCGCTCCTCTGATCCCGGACTGCCACCAGGTACTACAACTCCCATAAAGCTTTGACATATTCACTGCTCCTTTAAGTTGAGCTGTAGATACTGTTGATAAAAAGAAAGAATGACATTGGGCATTTTCTGTCTCTATTGTGCAACATTTCGTGAAACTGACCATCTGTTCTGCAGAGCGCTTCTCTTTCCACTGAATAATGTGGCTTTGTGACTCATTTCTGCAGACATGTGCATGCTCCCACCCTCCAGTGCTGGTGACGGTTACAGCCACCCTCCACCTCTATCCAGGCTGCTTTCCCCGCAGTCTGGACCAGGACAGATGCCTCCTGCACAGGTGTCACACTTCCAGACATCCCCTCTGCTGCACCCCCTGGTGGGCCAGCACATCATCTCTGTCAGGCAGTTCAGCAAGGAGCAGGTACGCGACAATAACCCAGTTATGCAGATGGTGACAAGACATGAAGTCTTTCTATTGTAAATAATCATAAAACTGCACTTTTTTACTTCAGATCTCGCACCTTTTCAACGTTGCTCACACTTTGCGTTTGCTGGTTCAGAAGGAAAGAAGTCTGGAAATCCTCAAGGTATTTCCAAGAAGTTTCCATCTTTGTTAAATCACTGTAGAGAGTTAAACTAAAGGTTTGGCCTTAAATGAAATTTTATTTGGTCAATCTTCAAAGCTCCTCTTTGTAAATGCTTGCGTGTCTGATGCCAGCTTATGAAATATGTTCTTCTTTCCCCTCCCGTTCAGGGTAAGGTGATGGCGTCCATGTTCTACGAGGTCAGCACTCGCACCAGCAGCTCCTTCGCAGCAGCTATGCAGCGTCTGGGTGGCTCGGTCGTTCACTTCAGCGAGTCCACTTCATCCTCACAAAAAGGAGAATCGCTGGCAGACTCTGTTCAGACCATGAGCTGCTACGCCGACGTGCTGGTACTCCGACATCCAACACCCGGAGCTGTGGAGGTGAGCGAAAACTGTGTATTCTTTGTTGGTCAGTAAATACTTCAATAGTAGAGCTGGGACGATATGCAATCCCCCGATTTGATTCTTTTATGACTTTTTGGGTTCCGATTCGATTTAAATTGTGATTCTTGCGATTCTTCGATATTGCTAATTTTTG
>JBBBVU010000024.1:20965774-20989557 GCA_037177055.1 Atherinosoma microstoma | reverse complement strand
TATTAAATAAAGTTCTGCAGCTACTACAGAAACAGAAGTTGTTTGGATTGTTTGCTTTTCTTCCTGCAAATGTTTTAAATGACCTGCAGTGCTTTCAGGTCATGACGGCTGAATTTTTAGTTCTTCACTTGAATGTCAGTTTATATTGCTTTGCTGTCAAACGAAGTGCTTGTCACTGGAATTTGCAGACATTGTAGAATTCTGTGTTTTTCGTGAAATTGTGCATGCACTGTGTGCACATCCTTTTAGTGCCACACACTTTGTATTATCTTTAAACATACTATCCAGCAAAAGCTGAAGAACACTACAGAATGCAGAAGTGGCTGATAAATTTACTTTCTTACTTTTCCCTTGAGACTTAAAAGCCTGGTTTGGATGCCATCCCCATGACTGTGCCTTTTTTTTGGACTATCATAAATCAATCCAAAATAATTGATTTATTAGGTAGTGAAAAGGGTAGCTGTTTTACTTTCATGCAATGTTTAACCAAAGAACACTTCTGCTTAAAGGTTGTAAACAGTCATGGAAATCATAATAATGGTTTTTGACAAGCCACAGAAAAATGTGTGATAGTCACTTATTCTAGTAAGAGAATGATTTCCTGTGTTTTCAGGGGCAATGTTACCTATTTTCAAAGTCTATAGACATAGGGAAGATCCAAAGAGATCAGAAATGCAGCAACACAGAACGACTTTCTAGACTAATGTGTTTTACAACCTGATGAAAGCCACAGCCAAAAAGATGTCCTAAATAAAAGTTTTGTTTTTGTTTTTGTTTTTTACCTCTTTAAATCATATATTTTCTTCCCTGTTTATAAACTAGTTACAACTGTTGAGTAAAAAAAATAAATATGGATCACGTTCATAAATTCTTTTAGAATAATTAAGCGATATTCTAATCCAAAATCAATAATCCAAATTGTTTTGGGATTTATTCTTGAAAAAGTAAGTTAATTATAGCCTTTAGATTAAGTGGTACATTAATACATAAGTAATAAATGGTTGAACCTGTACATAACAGCCTGTAATACAATTTTTTTGTACTGAATTTGAATGCAGCCACTTGACCGTTTAGTATATTAATGCAGTATTAGAGCCATGGTGGTTGTTCAGGGTTGGATTAACAGACAGACAAATATCCTCAAGCCCCAAGAGCTATGGATTTACTGTGTTTAATTTGATTTAATTTGATTTGTTGAACCACTTAAATTCAATATCAATCATAATTCATAATGGATTCCTTATCCTCCCACTTGTGACCTTGAAAGGTGATGCTATGTCCAAATCTGGTTCAGTTTATTTTGGACCCCTCCTCTGCTACAATCAGTTGATTTGAATTATATGGATCCAACAGCTTACGTTCTGCACAATGACACGTTCATATGAATCAGGTGTTTTGAAGCAGAGAAACATGTTAAACCTTAATTCTTTGCTGACTAGTTGGGCCGAGTGTTCGTTGAAGGGTGTAGATCAGGTGGCCAATACTATTAGATTTATGAAATTGAATTTTGGCTAATTTTAAACACATCTGACCCTTTTTTAAGAACCTCTTCATGAATGCCATTATCTTTTCCCACATATCCTACTGTTTTAATTGTTGGTCCCAAGCAAACAGGACAACTCTGAAACCATCAGAGACCCTTTATAAGCAGATGTTAAAAGCACTAGGTCAGGGGTGCCCGAGTCCAGTCTTTGAGATCTACTATCCTGAAACTTTTCGGTTCATACCTCTGCAGAGCAGAATGACATGCAGATTAGGAAATTCAGCCATTTGATTCAGGGTGTTGGAGAAGGGATGCATCTAAAAGCTGCAGGATGGTAGCTCTCGAGGACTGGACTTGGGCAGTCCTTCACGAGATCAAAATCCTAAATCATATCGATCCCTGACATAGTGTGAGAAATAAACCATTTACTTGATTTTGATAATGTTTTAAATTTTTTAGATGTCTTGTTTTGAAAATACTACATGGACTTGCACCTCCCCCACTGCACGAGTTTATAAAGCAGAAGGATAGCAGTGGTAGGGCAACCACCTGAGGAGACTGTGTTGTGCAGTACAGATACAGTAAGCTTGGACAAACGTGTCTTCCCAATAAGACCCTAAACTACTGGAATAGTCTTCCCAGTGACCTAAGCAGCTATTAGTTTTTACACCAAAACTTAAGAAATGGATTGAAAGTAATCAAACCTGTACTCATGAATAACAAGCCTATTGTATATTTTAGATGCCTTATTATGTTTTTATATTACCAAATACTTTTGCATTTATTTTTTTCTATTGTAAAGTATGTACTGTTTTTTGACCTGCCAAGGGACTACAGATTCAAATTAGCTCATTTTTTAAAACTCTGGTACATTTCCATTTTAAATTTGAACAGAAATGTTGATTTAGTATGCATTGTCCCTTTTTTTTAAATAAACTGAATAAATACAAATAAATCAGGGTGAGAACTCCTTCAGTTTCTATTGCTGTTTAAAAAGTCCTGCATCCGCAATGTGATGCCGATTAACAGAAGCACTACTTCACATGTTGTACAGTTAATAAAATCTCACATTATAACTTCCCGATCGTCTGCTGTGTAAGCAAGCAGTCGTTTAATAATGACTCTTCAATGTGTTTTTAAGCTCTCACCGTATGCTCAAACATGCAGTGAGTCCTTAAACAACACCCACACCTGTCAACTTGATGTTTGTTGTGTGGTGATGGTGTTCTGGTCCTTGCTGGTGTAATCTTGCAGGCCCATGAGGTAATGCTTGTAATTTTGTATGATATTGTGTTCATTGTGAGTCCATTGGATTTTCAGTTTGAGTATTTTGTCTGGCATGGTAGTTTTGCTTGGCGCTTATTGTTGAAATCACACGGTTAACATGTCCCACACCTTTTCAGAGTTATTTTTAACTATCAAGATGCTTATTTTTGGAGCAGCGTAGTAATCTTGTAGCTGTTGTATCTGAATGAGAATTTAATGGGAGATGTTGCCTGCAGACCTCACTGTATTTTTTTCCCTCAGTTTTTTATCTTATCTCAAGCTGTTTAAAAAGCTTTGCGTTTGTGCAGAATAGATGTCAGATGCTTTTCTTTAACTATTAATAGCTTCTTGAAGGTGATTTAAGTACTTTTTAAAAATGGATCTGAGAAAAGGAACATGCCATTTTTGTGCCTACGCTTTTTATATTGGAAATGTAAAATGACTTGTGAGACAAAAGCAACAAAATTGAGACTTTTTGCAGTCATTTTGATAAACTGGCCCTGCCATTCATTTAGATGCAGTTGTCATAGTCATCTTTTTGATATGATCAAGATTTTGTAAATGACAAATAACTCACTGATTTTGGCAAACAGTGTGTGTGGGACTATAAGACTGATCTCATGGTTTAGAAGTCTTAAGCACCCCCTCATTTCTTAAAATGTTGCTTTCAATGAGCCAGAATTCTTGTCACCTCTTGAAGATGCCTTGAGCAATAGTTCTCCAGGCTTTCTGAAGGTCTTGTAAAGTTTTTCTTGTTGTGGCTCCTTTTTTTTGCTTATTTTCAGTCCAGTCCTTGTACCTGATCATTTTCAGAAAAATACATTGTTTTAAGTTAAGCCAGTTGACACATTTGCATATAACTTAAGGCGCATAAACATATGAGACAAACCTAGCTAATAACCAGTTAATAATATTTTTAGGCTTTTTGCCACCAAAGATGGATAATTTGTTTCAATTTCTTAATTTGTGTCCATTGAAAAAAGTCAGACTTGAAAAAACTTGATATATTTCAGCACAATGTTCAGTTTGTTCTCAAGAAATATGAGGATGAGGAAGGTTGAACAAGTGGGGCATAAAAGAAGTGTTGCACCTAAAACACCATCTACAGCAGATGAGCATTATCTAAAACGATGTCCTTAAATTTTACGGGATAATATCTAGCAAAGACTTGAGACGAGGCCTGAGAGATGCATCTGACCCTTTAGTTGATCCATCTGCTGTTGACTGAAACCTCATCAGAAATTCTTCTGTACTACCTCAGTTTTTTTTGCCTTAGATACTGTATTTCCTTTTATGTTTGCACATTTTAGTATATCGCTGCTGCTATTTACCTTTTCCTGACGATATATAAGGAAATGAGTGGTGGCTCAAATCTTTTCCAGTACTGTATAAACTGCAAGAAAATGTATAAAAATGATCATTTGCATCACATGTTCTTTGCTAAGAATGCTTTAACATACCTGTTTTATATACTTTCATCACTGCAACATTGTGTCAGTTTTCCAGGCCTGAAAAATGTATATGCCTTCTTCTTTTCTCTCCCTCTGTCTTTCTGTCTTTTTACTAGAAATCTTAACAGATTGTGTCTAAGGTTGGATAAGCACAGGGACTGGAGTAATTTTTATATCATCAGTCTTCTTGGTATCCTAAACATGCAACATTTGCATGCACACAGGCCCCTTTTTTCAAAGTCTGCATCAGAAAGACTGCAGTTTGCCAATCAACCTAATAGATCTGGCTCAGTAACACCCGATCAATCGCGTCAGGGTCAGCTGCAAGGTGGCAGTTTTGATCGGTGGACACATCTCGTCGTGCTGTACAGTGCTCAAACTGGTTTATGTTGGAGGTGGAGGAAGTATTGAAAGCTGGCCCCTAGATTTGAATAAGTCTTAAAATCAGCTATCTTGGCTCAAGCAGGGATGCCATCTGGGCCTGTGGTGTTGCTAGCATGTTTGTTGTGATCACCTTTTTGCAGGGTTTATTGCAATTTTCTTTTTTGTGGGTGTTAATAGACAGCTTATTGAAATAACTGTAATCAATGCTCCAATTTTTTTCTGATTTTTTATTTTTTTTTTCTTTAGGAAAAGGGATAAAAGGGACAAGAAAAATGACAAATCCTTGGATATGACAAGCTAAAAATGATGCTTATTTGAGTAGTAATCAGTGAATGAGGACATATTTGTGAATGGAAAATCTTACACATGCTCCAGTAATAAAGAGAGAAACATATTTTGTTATGTAACCTGCAATATCCCCCCCCAGCAATCCAGGCTGGCAAACATTATGTTACTTTTCATGCATGTACACGTTTGTAACGCTTCTTGTGTCGATGGAGGAATTTGTCCCTGAATTTTTTTTCTCCATAGTAAGTAATTTATGTTTGAAGTATTGCTCAATAATTTTGGTTTTAAGAATTTTTGTTTTTCTTTTTTTGCCCTACTTTTTCAAAAAAAATATAGAAAACATTTTGATTTACTCTTCAGATTATTTGAAGTACCTTCTGGTACAATAGTAAATGCATATCAGCAAGAAGCGTTTTTTATTTTTCACATCAGAAGGTTTTTAACTAATTAGATGAAAGACAATAAAAGAAAATCTGTTTTTCTTGCAGTGGTGCAAAACGAAGAATCAAGCTTTTCTCATTAAATGCAAAACTGACCTTAAAGCACAAAAGTGTTAAAGGAAGGGCAGTCATCAGCTTCCTGACCAGAATTCACTGCAGTCTTCTACTGAAAGACACCCTGAGGATGGGAATCTAATTTTAGAAAGCACTGTGTCTGTCTGACTGAAAAGAACACAAGTGGAAGTGGTTGCTTTGCGTGCAAATTCTGACCAAGCAGCTCATAACTCAGAGAGGTTGTTTGAATGAAGAGGTGAAGCAATTGTATGTCGGTAAATGGACTAGTAGCAGGACTGATAATGTGATGTGTAAAGGGTTTTTTTTATCAGTAAGCTGGAGGACTGAATAAGTCAAATCAGTATTTAATATGACCAAGTTTAGCCTTTTTAAAGTGATACAAGCTCTCCCTGATAAACATGCTAACAGTCTAACCCCTTTCAGACACGTTGTGCTTTCCATTAACTGGATCACAGCCGTGTGTGTCCATGTTGTCTGAGCATGCTGATGCTTTTCTGTCACATTTAGCAACTATAACATACCGGTAAGTCAGAACTGCCGCATTAACAGTCTTTATTTTTTTTAATAAAGACATGCTTTTGAAGGTTTTCTTTGAAAACACAGAACCAGTAAAGTGCAGTTCCTGCAAAGAGAAAATTGGGCGTTTGAACTTGTATTAATGTCTTAAGTATTACACTGGACTTACAAGGGATGAAAACAACCCAAAGAAACCTTGTTACATTCCCCAGTTCTCATTTCCAAAAGTGCAAATGCAACATTTGCTCATTAAAGATGAGTAGAAAAAAGAGGTGATTTAGGACCTTTACCTGGGTAAATGGGGGTTGGCCATGGAAAATTACAATCAGTGTATCACCATATTCCTTATAGTGTTTTAGCCAAAGGAATAATATAAAGCTGTGTTTAATGTGATTAATACATGACATGTTTATGAGAAAACTGTAACACTATTTGGACTTAAGTGGGATACCTCATTTGTCCAATCTTGTCTGAATATCACTTTCAAAGGCTTGTCTGTGAGGCTGAGACTGTCTCCATGATGCCTTAATTGGTGCCATACAGTCTCTGATGGTGTTACTTGAAAAGAATCCATACTATACACAGTATAGCACTGTATGTAGCACTCAGAGGGATGAAACTCTGGTCAGTCTCGTTTATATTGAATTAAGTTTTTTGTGGTTCTGGGAAATGCACACTAGAAACACCACTGTCTGAGAAACCCCTACTTCTTGTTGAATGGCTTTTTTTATTTATTTATTTTTGCTACAAAATTCCAATAAATGACAAGTCTTTCTCACAAAATGCTTTATTACTTTTATTTTGGATGATTATTCAATGAATTAGTCTCAATAAGTCATGAAAACAATCCCCTCAGACTCGGATGTCTCTTGTCTTCATAGCGGTAAGAAGAGTTTATGAAGCTGGTTGAAGTGCTGAGCTGTAGTCACATGTTGCTGACTCAGCTGGGAGCGATCTGCAACGGTCACAGTAGTGTTACACTGTTGCCGCAGTCATGATATAACTAACGTAACGGGTGGTGTGATTATTGGTATCAATGATAATTGGGATTAAAAGATTGGACACTGATATGTTAAACACACATGATGATGCTGAATGATTTTGAATCAGTTAGATTGATGCCAGGTGTTTAGTCTTGTGGGTCTTTTTTTTCATTCCTCTTTTTTGTGGGGGGGTCATAATTGTTTCAAGTATAACTGGCAAACAAAAAGTATGACTTTGACTCAATTATGCACACAATTTCTTGGTCATAGCAAAAAGTAATCAGTTTAAATAAAAATCAGGATTTTCAGTTGCAAGTCAATGAAGTTGAACTTGAGGAATCCTCAGTACAAGTACTCAGTGCAAGTAGTGGTCATACAAAACTAAACCAGTATTAGTTTAGTTTTAGCAGAAGGTATTGGGAAAAACTAGATATTTTTATTAGTGTATTAGGATGTGGGGCGCTGTGACGGCTTGCATTATGTCAGTGAGCTGTGCAGCAGATGATTTCACAAAAGACTGAGATTTTAGTCATTTTAATATGAAACAAAACCCTTTATCCTTAAGTCTTCACTAAATCCTCACTGTATCTTTTTAGCATCATAATAAATTAATGAAGTTACTATTTTAGCTGGGAGCTTTTAAAGCATCATTACAGTGTTAGTATTACACAACTATCATTATGATATTGACGATTAAGCAAAATATAGAGTAGGCACTGTTGACCAGTGCAGATGCAATACCATTTTCTTCTTTAAAACATTAGTATCTGAGTTATTTCTTTTTTTCTTTCTTAAAAAAAAGAAGAAAAGAGCATGTGATTTTATAATGCTTAGCTCCCAAAACAAAGACCCAATTCAAACGAGTTATTAGCTGGGATCACTGTGTGAACGGTTGTAAATTTGTCTGAGTTTTAATCCTTTTGACAAATCTGCCATGTCTATAATATCTAAAGTAAAGAATCCAAAGCTAATTCTGTGCCATACCTGATGATACATTTAGTGAATTCACATCTCTGTAGTGTAGAGTTGTCATTTATTCATGTCCTTATTTATTTTACTTTCGAGGATTCCTTGGATTTTTTTCTTGAGAATTACAAAGGCAGGAGTGGAAATCTCAGTTAATCTCAGTTAAAGCTGCTGTCCCTTTGTCTCAGCCCTTTTTTAGCCAATGGTCCAACTTCTCTGGTAGATGTGGCGGTGTGTGCATGTATTTACACGCTTGTGTGGTTTATATATATATAATGTGTGTGTGTGTAGAGCTGTGACTGACTAGGACACTGGCCCTGTCTGACGTAGATTTGAATGTGTAATCTGTTAGATCAGCAAAATGTAATCTTCTTTAGTCAATGACCCAGGTGGCATTATGTGTATGGCTGAGTAATAGTCGGGTGCGTTTATACCGTAGCCATGGTTTAACAGAAATCCCTTTTTGTATTGTGTAATTGTTGCCACTAATTCTACCTTACTGGGAAAAAGCTCCATGGAGGACATAATTAAAGGAATGCCATGCTCTTTCAGCTTACAAACAAGATTACAAGGACATGAAATTTGCTAATGAACTCTTTCTTCTAAAATTTATTTTCTTAAATGTGGTGCAAGAAGACCAAAGGTATGGCACAAGGACAAATGATGGAGCACTTGCCAGTTTAAATATGAAAAAGCACTTAAAGAAAACCTGAGGATTGATAACTTTAAACCTGCTGTAGCTGGTCTTTGACTGGTTACAGGTAACGCAAACAAGTCTTTGACGATATTACTCAAACTTTGTTGATATGTCAGTCTTTTGATATCTGTCCAGCTAACTCCTGAGGCAAATTTTTGCTCATTCACTGTTAGATTTTCTGGGGATTTTTCTGTTTGGTGCAAAGGACGTAGTGTGTAGTGGGGTTGCAGAGGTTTTAGCTGCCTGCTGTGTATGAATGATATCACCAAAATGATTAAAGAACTGAGATTGTACTAAACCCACAGTGTTGTTAGTCAGATGACCCAATAATGAGCTGAAACAAAAAGTCTGGCATCTTTCATTTACATTTTGGACTGTAATCAAACACAAGTAGCTGGAAATATTTTGAACTGTTTCAGGTTGGCCTCAGCAGTCCCCTGGAAGCAGAGCGTTAAGACTGGCTGCGATGTTTAATCTCTGAGCTGCAATGCTTCATCATCTAAAGATAATTTTGATCAAGTGAGTTTTTCTTTCTATTTTTAGAGGTGAGCCATGGCTGAACAAAACCCCTCCCGTCCCCAAAGGAAAATGTCCACCTCCGGGGAGAGTGTGTACAAGATACTAGGGCTTGAGAAAGGAGCATCAGCAGAAGACATCAAGAAAGCATACAGGTAATCTGTCCAAACATTAAGTAATCTCAATAATTACCTCTCTCATTAATGAAGGCTTAGCCGCTGAGTAGGATGACCATCTATGCTGTAATTGTTACCTTAAATAGTCCCTTTAATCCATGCCTTACATTCCTGGAATTATGTCCTTTGATTGTCTTGGGAAATTTAGTCATATGTGGACAGAAGACTTAAATGCTGTCAAAGAGACATTCCTCTTCAATTAAAGAGCATATTTCTGTGTAAAAGTACAGTGAACTGACATCAAGGAACCATAGAGTTAGAGGAGAATTGGTGGAATACTTGGCTATAACATGTTTTCAGAACCCAACCTGACTTCAGATTGATGTTTCTTTTGTTTGCAGCTCATAATGACTTTATATTTTTATAGTAGGTATCTATGTTTTAAATGCTTTTATGGTTAAATAATGAGTTTAGTTATTAAGTAGGGAAATTAAAGCTTCAAATAAGCCTTTTTCTGGCCATTTCTTCCGTGTTTCACAAGTTTAGGTTATAAAGTGTCAAAACATTTGGCTTAAAAAGAAAATTTGACATCAAATTGCCTTCAACAAATCTTTACACCTGAAATGCTCAACTTTGATAACCTTTGTTAAAAGAAAAAAGTATATTATAGTTGAATTTAAAACTAGTTTTTTTTAAATTTTGTTTCTAGAAATTGATGCATTATGAAGAGGTGTAAATCCATCTTTGTACCTTGACAACCTGGGTTAGAACATGTGGATCTCATCTCTGCTACATGACATTTCCTTGCAAACTTTGTCTTGTAACAAGTAAATTAATTCTGTTACCATTTCCTTTCTCTCCCGACAGAAAATTAGCACTGAAGTACCACCCAGACAAGAACCCAGACAACCCGGAGGCAGCAGAGAAGTTTAAGGAAATTAACAACGCCAACTCCATTTTAAATGATGAAAACAAGAGGAGGATTTACGACGAGTATGGCTCCATGGGCCTTTATGTATCGGAACAGTTCGGAGAGGAAAGCGTCAAATATTACTTCCTCATGTCTAAATGGTGGTTTAAGGTTCGTCTTTCTATCTTTCTTCATGTACATTTGTAGTTAGGACAGTTGTTGGTTAACTTTTCTAAAGTAAAGGATAAGAAGAAGAAAAAAGAGAATAAGCGAAATACAAACATACTGCTGGAACCACACCATGGAGTTGTCTCAAATGGTTCTCATTTGCATGTGCTCGTGGTATAAGCAAAACATTTGAAAGAAGGAAACTCCCACACTTGACTGACTGACCCACTGGTGGTGCTTGATTACTGTCAGCAGCATTAGGCTGACCACGCTGTACTAGTCCGGCCAGAAATGTGGATTAAAGCTAACAAAAACAAGCAACATCTGCACCATGTAATGCAATCTAACACAACAGATGTGCAGCAGATGTGCTGCCCCTGTGAAGCTGATAAGTTTTGTTAATACAGTCAGAAATAATTAAGCCATAGATTATGATTCATTTGTGTAGTTTATGATCTGTTTGTACTCCTTTTTGTGTGTTTCTTGCTCTCTAAAGACTCAAGCGAAACATTTTATCTCGTGCGAGAAACAAACGTCTAAATCGGAGAAGCAAACTCCTGGCCTGTCTCAGTCTTCTCTTAGATTGAATATAAAATGGTGCATACACGTGCATGCTTCCTGAACATCCCCACTCGTACTAACTGTTCAAAATTACATCTGTAATCTGTCTGAAAGGACTAAATTAAATCCTCACTGTTCACTGTCAACAATTTGTAGATGTGAAGATTAAATTCTGTTAGATGTCAATGTTGACTGTCATATGGCTAAAAATATGTTTGGCTGTTAATCCCTGCAGAGTCTGGTGCTGTGCTGTACAGTTTTCACCTGCTGCTGCTGTTGCTGCTGCTGCTGTTTCTGCTGTGGGAAGTGCAAACCTCCAGATGATGATGAAAGCTATCAGTATGTTGACCCTGAAGACCTGGAGGCCCAAATCAAAGCGGAACAGGACGGAGGTGAGCGCTCAGCGGTGTTTCCATGTGCCCCACAGTTCTGGTTTAGACTCTGCTGTTCTTATCATGCTTGATAATCCAATAATGATGTGGTGAATATTTTGTCATTTCCATGTGGATTGCAACGTTTTGCTTGGAGATGTTTAGTTTCTGTTGATAATTAGAGATGAAAAAAGCCCCATCAAACCAAAAAAAAGTACTTCTATTATGCTTTAACAATCTAAACAATAGCTCCACAATGCTGTATTTACTATATCGACTTTTTAAAAAGTTGATTTCTACTTTAGTGGCAAAACAAAAGTAATCATCTAAACAGCTAATGTGTCTTTTGCTGCTAAATTGTGGTAGAAAAGCTGACAAGAAAGAGAAGGAAGGTGGCCTTCACTGATAACTCGTCTTATGTCTCTGAGCAGTGGGACTTCTCTGACCTGGGAGTTGCAAACGTTTGTCCCGGTTCTGTGAATTAAAACTACTGCTGTGTTGCATCTGTTGAAGTCTGCAGTTTAATTTGTGGTCACATGTATGATTTTAGACCCGCCTTCTGCAGTTGTGCTTCGTCTTAAGTTTTGTGTTTGCATATTTTTACGACACATTTTCTCCATTTCTACAATATGTGCAGTATCTTTGGTCTGCTCCGTCAAAATGTCTGAGCCTAGAGGTGTAATGGACACACAACTTTAAATTAAAACAAGAAAAACTTTATTCCTGAATCATCAGTAGAGAAAGTTTCTAAGTCTAGATCTCGTTTTAAATTAGATTCTTCACTGTTATTATGGGCTGTATTAATCACCAGTGTAGGATTTAGCCATTCAACTTGACTAGCGTTGGAGGCAAAATATCTGAAATTGACTGGTTCTGGTAACAGGACCATAACTGTAGCAGATCGAAATGAAAGTTCATTAATGTGCAAGCCTTGAGCCATCCCCCATTTCCTTATATACTGCCAGTAAAACGGCAATAGGTGCAGTGATTTTATTAAATGTTCAAACATAAATAGAGTTTGTATAATTGACAGGCTTTATTTGGTATAAACATGTTCCTTCTTCAACACGGCTTGAATGAATCGTTAGTATCCACCTTTTTAAACTAAATATTCTACATATTCGAGGAAGATGGTTTTGATTAACCACAGTATCTTTAACTTCATGTTTTCTCATCTGTAAAACAATTTACCCATTTAACATTCACTTACACTTCAGGATTTGTGTGTTAATGTTCCGATCCAACAGGTAACACAATAATCATAATCCAGCCTGCATCTGATTTGGGTTCAGAAAGCCCAGAAGACGAGAGTAAACCCATCCCCCTGCCTATGCCCATGTCCATGCCTCCACCTGAGCCCCAGTCGCCGACCTCAGCCAACACGGCAGGGGAGGAAAACCCTGGGGAGACCTTGCCAGGGTCAAAATGACTCGTAAGAGCCACTGCGTCTAATTCATTTGTCCCATTGTCGTCCATCCATTTCGTCTTGTACGAGAAGCCGCCTTCGTCCTCAGTGTTGCATGTCAGCTTCTTGTCTGACTGTATGTGGCTTCTGTTTCTTCACTGACCCGTAACAAACTGTTCCAGCTTTCCTGTCGCTCTTGTCACACACATTAACTGCAACAAACACCCTGTTCGTGTTGTTTTGTACCTGCATGTCTTTTCAACCCATTCATATGCTCCTGGTCAGAACTGCATCAAGTCACTGTACCGTTTGCTTGAAAGGCTTTCGAAAAGTCTGCATTATTATGTCTAACCCGAAGCCTCTGGTGCAGCATAGCTTTTGTGCATGATACCACGGGACATTTTTAGCATGCATCCTGGGAAGAGGGAGATCCAGATTAAGTTATTCAATTGAAAAATACAGTGTTGCATGAACCAGATATTCACTGAAATGAAAAAAAGTGAAAACAGCCCATTGCACAGTATCGGATATTTTTCAGAATGTATTTCTCTGCTTTATAACACAAAATGGACTTCAGGCCACTTTTCTTGTTAATGTTCCTACTTTTTCTTTTTCTCATTTATAGCTTCAAATATAAAACCACATATGAGGATTAGTTGCTCTGCTCATTTTTGTTGAAAAAGTCTTTAATTCTCTGGAGGTCTTTTGTAAAGCTTTTGCAAATCTAACATTGCAGAAACCTGTGTTTTTATTTTCTACTAACATTGAAACCAAAGGAGATCATCCTTCCTTGTGTGTGTAAGTGTGTAAGTGTAAGTAAATCATTAATAATGTGGATTTTTCTCTCCTTCAGGAAAGTGACAGTGTGAATCAGCCCCAACTAGCAAAAGCAGGAAGGTCAGATACAATCTTTATTTTCCCCTGTGGAAGCTTGACTGTAATGTTTACATCAACACTTCTGAAATTTTGAATATTACCAGTGAATCCAGTTTACCTATATGTTCTTGCTGTGTGCACTGGTTACTGATAAAATGTAGTTAAATTAATTTACAACAAGAAATACATTTTAAAAATGGTTTCAACATTCTCCTTCTGTTCTTATGTTTTGCGCAACACTACCTGCTTATGTGCATGAAATCAAAGGCTTTTCAGATATGAGCTGGTCAGTTCCGCTCAGTCTCTAATAGGAACAAAAATAGTCGAGTGAAAATATTAGAAAATATAGCGTATTAAAAAAAACTGGATCCACAATTATATCAAAAGACATCCTCTTCAACCCACTTCTGGTAGAATTGTTTTATGCTTTCCATAATTTCTTTCTAAATAATCCTACACAAGGTCAACAATGACAAAGTATCTCTTGCTTTGAGTTTTTTCCTAATTCATATCCAGTCCTGCTTGCATACGGATAGTTTTTTTATTACACAAAGTTGTAATTAATTGAATTTAAGTTTGTTCTCAAACTTTTCTGGTCATAAAAGATTTGTATTTAAAAAAAAAAAAAAAGGAAAATCTTTTTGTTGCGTCTTAGATTCAACCTTTTATTTGCTGCTGTATGTTCAGAATCTTTTCAGTCTATTTTGTTCCTCTTTTTTTTTCTTCCCATCTCATTTTCAACTTTAATTTTCTCCTCCTTTAGACTTTCGAGCCCCTATTATGATCCAGCTACATCTGACTGCTGCCAGCAACCCTGAGAAGAACCAGCCCAAAGTCACCAGCCAGCCCAGATCCACTTCATGATCCTGACCAACCTCAACCTACCTGATGTACCCAAGAACCTACAAGGTGGGCACCTAAACACTTCTGGCTCCCTCCATGGAACTACATGGAAATTGGCCTACTTGCTGGCAATGCTAAGACAGCCGTGGACAACTTCAGGCCAGCCGTTAAGTACATGGCAACAACCCCCCCCCCCCCTCTTCTTCCAGCTTCCCATGCGTCCACTCGAGGCTGACTGACCTGCATAGCTGTCCATCTAAGCCTAAACTCCTAATCTGTTCTGGTCATCCCATTCCAACCAATAAGGATGTGACACTGGCCAGGAAGATGGCAAAAACAGCGATGTGAGAGCAATCGGCATAAAAATGGAAAGGTTTTTTTCTTCTTTTTTATATCCGCTATCCAGATCAGGACTGGAATTCTTTTTCTCTTCCCCAACCTTTCCACCGTTGCATTCTGGACTTAATTGGTTTTTATATTGCTCCTCCTCCACATCACTCTGAGGGTTGGTGGTATGTACACATACACGTCATCAGACGCCAGCTGCTGAACAGAAACTACACATTAAGACATTTTTTCCCCCGTTCTTCTTCCTCTTCCTCCCTTCTTCTGTGAGAGATTTTTCATCCAGTTAAATGTTGCGTTCTCCAACATTTATCCTCTCAAACTAGCTCTTGATGCCAAGTGTGTTTGTTTAAAAATCAGACGTCACGTCTCCTTTTGAAAGGTGAATAAGTTGCCCAAGACTACTGAAGTTTGTCATCAGGACATCTTTACATTTTATAGTTTGACAAATGTCTGAGCCAAAACCTTGAGCTGAGGATTTAAAGCGTGATCAGGAGTAAATTAAAGATGTGCATGCATTATTTCTTTATTTTGTTTCCTTGCTGCATGCCCCATTTTCTTCACTGTACGGAAGCAAAAACTGTTCAGTGTACCCTTGCATAAAAACATAACAAGCATTTGCTCCAGCCTTTGTCATTGTGGATCAAAGAAGAAAGAAAACAAAACGCAGTACTCTGAGTAATCTTAAATTTAATTGATGAATAACCGATGCCAAAGCACGGGAAGCAAACTAATCATTCATTTTCTAACTTGAGGAGATTAATCGTACGTTCTCGGTTTTTACATTGTTATTGTTCTCCGTCTTGTTTTGCAGTCTTTTTATTTGGTTGACCAAAGCCTGAAGCTTTATGTAGCCAGCCCTGAATGAACTGGTTCCACGCCAACAGTTTGTTAAAATGCCATTTGTTCTTTCAGCCACATTTCCAACTTTAACTAACTTTGTCAAAGTTGTTTGTATATTATGCACTTGGGTCTATACACCTCACGAGACGGGTCTGTTCCTTTAGTTGCGTCATGTTGCGGATCTTTTCTTGCACCTCTTACATTACAACAGGACTACAGAGACCAGCGGGTTGAAATTGACTTGACAATGGTGACCTCAGGTCCAGATTAACTAGGACCTGAGGTAGTTTTCTAATGTAATTGTATCGTGTTTAGTACATTTAGTATTTTTATTTAATTTGCAGAATTAAATCAATTTTTATAGCGTATTTCAGGCACTCAGTTTAGCTGGTGGACTAATCCGTTAACTCCTGCATCTTTAACCCATAAAGATCCTTTTCACTGACCTGGGTTCAGTTTTCCAGGATGGAAACCTGCCTAATCTTTACATCCAGACTGACGGTGTTGTGCCTTGAAGAATTATTCAATTGACAGCAGATAAACTCTTGATGTGTTTTTATCCGTCACGTCTCCATATGCAAGAGTGTTGTGCTGAATTACCCCTGAATATTGTGTGGAAAATGATCCGATGATGGAGCGTTTACATGAGCTTGACTGATAGATAAAGGCTTCATCTGTCCTCTGGTGACAGATGCTCTTCTCCTTACAAACCTTTAGGGAATCTGGATCAGAGTTGGTTTTCTGAACAATAATACAGCCACATGAGATCTTTGCTTTTTCTCTGTCATGCACATATTCTCCTGTGGGTTTTGTTTTCACTTGCCTGGAGCACTTCATTTAGAAAAAATAAATATATACATTTAGAGTCCACCAGGCAGTCAGAGGAGGTTTTCCCCCCCAAGATTTATCTTCTGCAAGGTTGTCTTTAAGGCTGCAAAGAGCTGTCATTTTTAGCTTTGTTTATATCAGAATTTGGTCAAGTGTCCATCAGGTTCTCATTCCTTTTGTTTGAACCACAATTCAGTCATTTAAACAAAGAAAAGCAGTAATTGATCATTTTGGAGAGACTGATGGCGTCTTTGACATGTTACTTGACTAACGTTGTTTAATCTGTTTAATGTTTTAGCTTCTTAACTTCTTTTTTCATCAGGACACAAGTTTCCTTGTTGAGTTAATGGGTGCGTTCAAATCTCAGGGTTTTTTCATGGTTATGCTACTGGGGAAAGTGGCTTCACCTTATTTGTGTCTGCACAGCAGGAACTGAGGACGATCACAGCTCGCAGAAATCCGTTTTTTGGGGGGTTTTACTTTCGGAGAAGTATTCTCCATTTACAACAGACTGGTTTTTTACAAAAACATCTGTATGAAACAGCACTGTAATCAACTGCTGTTGATTTTAAGCCAATAGTCTCCCACATACCAACTTTATAGAGATTATGATGCAGCAGCCTGTTGGAGGGTGTACATGATGCAGTAATTCCTCAGTGCTCTGTGCGCTGTGGCTCCTTTACTTTGTGTTTTGTTTGAGAATTTTTAGGCTAAAGTTAAGAACCGTATTTTATATCTTTTAAATTTTTCGCCTTCTTTTACAATTTTGGGGGTTTATGGTGGGTTATTTCTCCTACATATAAAAGTTCTGTGAACTGATGGGCTGCAGTTCCTGCAGTTAGGACACAAAGAATGATCTCCCTTCATTGGTTACAAAAGCTATAAAAAGATTCCTGATGTACAGAAACACCTGTTGTTGTAGCGTAAGAGGTCAACCCCATTGTCATCCAGCTTTAAAGCTAGATTGGATTTATTCCTTTCGTATCTTGTAAATGGTATGAGTTGCGGTTGCAGTTGGCCAGTAACACTAAAAGCTCATTTTAATTGTTACATTTTAGGACTTTTAATGTTGTTACATCATTTTTTGAGAACTCAGCTGATGGTCTGCAGAACTTGAATTTACAGGAAGGATACTGGCTCCTATTTTATTATCTTGCTTCTTCCACTCTTGCTCCACCATATGAAACCACAACTTGGCTTTTTAAAACTTTGGTTTTGTGTGTAACTGGGTATGTTTGTGAGTGAGATTTTAATGTGCTGCTGAGTGAGTTATGTTACTTTTTTTTAGTTACCTCCTTTTGCCAGTCTTTTCTAAGCTTGGCTCGTTTGATAGCTTAACATTTACCATTTGCACATGAAGGTGATACTGACATTTAAAAAAAAAAGCATATTTCCCACGGTGCTGAACTGTTTTGATTAGCTTGCATGATTGACATAAAAAAAAGTCCAGGAAAAACCATTCTGCTGCCATATAAGTTCATTAAACCATCAGTGATGTTTACATAGGTCATGTAGAAGCAGTAACATGATATCCTCTAAAAAGTTACTGCCCAGTGCAGAGTACTGTTGCTTAAAGGTCATTTATTTAAAAAAAAAAAAAAGAAAGAAGAAAAAAAAAAGAGAAACAAATATTCATAGTTTGTAATGAGTGACAGGTATTTTTCATCTCCTCTAGTGATGGTTAAAGGTTGCTGTAACTGTGTAAAATAAGCTTGTAAAACCCGTAGACATGTCTTGTCTCAGCAGCCAAAATTGCCCATTTGAACTGCAGCTGATGCAGAGCTACATGTTGGACCCTTTTTTTTTAATTACTCTTAAACAAACTCTGATTTTAAAAATATCTGCATCCCTTTACTCTCAATCAGTTTCTGCTGAGTACATATCAGCTGGTGTTTCTCATTGGAACTGTCTGCAAACTTGAAGAGATCTCTTGTCACGTTTATCGTTGATAGCCAAAATATTATTTTTTATTTGGACACTTAAATTGAATCTTTGTGATGAAGCCATGACTTTGATGGACATTTGTCTCTTTCTTCTACTAATTATTATTATTTAATTGTTGTAAATAACTCCTAAAAAGAAATAACTGACAAAATCCATGTTGGTAATGTACAATGATTTTATGAACTGATTTAACAATGTACTTTTTTTATTTTTATTTATGCCATATTACATAAAAGATGGCTGTTTAAAGAGTGCATAACCTGTTAGCTCGCACTGTGTTCAGTGATGCAAACTCCATGCTGATGTTTGCTAAAAGAAAAAAAAGGAAGTGCAGAGCTAATGTTCCTCTAGACAATGATTTTTTTGGGTCTGCACTCTTTTTACTTCATGGGTTAGTTTGTCGGTTGGACAATCTTATCAGATGTCCTGTATTTCTCTTAAAGAGTGGAAAAAATAAGAATAAAAATTGAACATGCGAGTAGAGCAACATGATGGAAACATTTAGTCAGTGTAGATTTAATGGTGGTTTTTATTCTGTTGTTGTTTGGGGAGGGGGGGGTTTGCTCCTGTTTTGGTTCCCTGTGGATGATGTATAAATGAATTGTGATGAAAATCAACTCAATAAAATAAGGGGGATTTTATAATTTCTTGTCTGGTATTTTGTCTTATATGGATGCACATTTCCAGCTCTAGGATTGAAGAAAAAAAAGCAAAAGAAACAACAAAAGAAAAGCTTTCCACTTGGATGTTTTCAAGAAAATGGGGAAAAAATGTACAATCATTTGTTGAAACATGGAAACTTGGCATATAAGGGAAAAACTGTACAGTTTTAACAAGCTTGAAAGTCAATATTTAGTATCAACATTTCTATTCTTCCTCTTAGATAAATGTTCTTGTCATTTTTTCAGGAATATTTCTCCAGATGTCTTGAAGGACTTTCTAAACCTCTTCTTTGGATGTTTGCTGCCTTTTTGTTCTCTTCTCTGTCCAGATGAGCCCACACTGCTTCAGTAAGGTCGAGGTCCAGGCTCTAGGGAGGCTTCATTGAACAGTAGAAGGTTGAAGTGAAGGTCCAGATGCATCTCTCAGGTTCACTGATCTGCTGTTTTTAAGGCCTGACACTTCTTCTTTTGTCCAGCTTCCTCCAAGTTTTAAAGGACACTCTGCACAACATGCTGAGATATACCAAAGTTTACATAAATTGCTCTTTAGGAATCATCTTGTTGCTGCAAGATGTCGTTTTCTAGATGGAACTAAAGAAATGTGGAAAATGATGTGTACTTGACAGGCTGCTGGTAAATAAAAGTGCCTGAAGATGCAACTTAGTTTTTTTTTCTTTTCTTTAACCAAGTTGTCTGCAATGTATCGGCACATCCCCGAGTCATCTCTTGAGTTTGATGCCATTTTTATGCCTGAAATATTCATTGAGCACAGTGAGAAAATTCTCCTCTGAAAAGGTTCAGTTTTATAAAATCCTTCAGGAAACCCGGAGCACTATTGATCAAGATCACTTTAAAAGAATTACAAGAAAATCTGGCTGGGGGGCGGGGATCAAGATGCTTTTACTTTACTTAAGATAATTATTTTTACTTTTATTTTAGTTATTAGGCCTGAGCACCGAAGGCGATGCAAGGCCGATTTGAAATGCAAAAGTTTTTTCTTATTTTTCTTCCGTCAAAAGAATTGCATTTTTGGGGGCCTGAACATGCTCAAAAACTCACCAAATTCTAGTTACCCTCCCATTTAAAATCGAAAAATTTCATATTTTGGTGTCCCCGAGACTGTTCGAGAAGTTGGGCCTTTTCTTGTCCATGTATTTGATCGAACTCCTCCTACAGATTTTATTGTACTGATCTCAAAATCGATGTGAACGCTCTCAAGGCATGTGTGATCAAAAGTTATCAAAAACGTTCTCAAAGGAGTTGGTGTTAAGCAGTGGCGCCGCTCGAACTTTGATGTTTCGCCATCAAGCACGGTCTCTCTTTATGTCCTACATACAACAGCCAGTCTTCACCAAACTGAAAATGGGTCAGTCCAGTTCCATGCTGACCACAATCACATGTCCAGAAGATGTCACAACTTTAGCCCCGCCCCTGGAAACAGGAAGTGACCCATTTTAAGGACTAAATGACCTGCATTCATCAGAAAAACATGACAATACTACCTCTTATCACTCACTGATCGATGGTTGATGTACGAGGCGGTGCAATAGGCCGAGCGGCGCCGTAGGTGCGAGGGCCTCCATCGCCGCTTGCAGCTTTAATAAACATTAAAACTTAAAGATGCTATCTTGATGACACATTTCTTCAAAAGCTGTTAAATAAAATGAGTTTGTATCACAAAAAAGTGACCTGGGATCCCAAGATTTTAACACCTCCCATCGTAGGGTTTCCTCTTGCTTGTATCGAAGCATTAAAAGCAAATATCTGAGCAGATTTTTATGGTAAATTAGCAGATTAGGGGATGAAGGTTAACATTTTTAATATTAGGTTACTCTGTTTATAATACATGATGCAAACAAACTGTGGAGATGTTGACTGCAAGAAGTGCACAAATCTAGAAGTTTGCAGCTTAAAACGGCAAGATTATATTTTACAAGTAATATTTAGATAATGGGATTATTTTCACTCGTGTATTTTGCACTTAAGGCTTTAAGTATTTAATGTGGGATTGAGTTGAAATAATCTGGGGTGATGGTTAGGAGATAATTGTCCTTTTAGCAGTTTGTGGACAATGAAGCCGAGACTGATGGGAAATATGTTTTTATAATGAGGGAAAATATAAACTGACCAGAATGAGCTGAATGGTCAAACGGAGGTCTGTGCCATGAATGGCTCAGTGTGTTTGTGTTTAGCTTACTCTGCAGCAGCCGTCCACTCCCAAGCCTATAAATAGTCCTTTTAATCCCATTAGCAGCTTGGTCCACTTAGCCGACTACATTCTGTTGATTAGCACATACCTCGTGCGTTTTGGTCGCCAGGAACGGAGTTTGCTGTGGTCGGTTATCAGAGGCCAGCAGAGCGTCTGTGGGTCAAATTTTGGACGAGATCCGGGTCAAACCCGAGACCACAGAAGATTCAATTTAGATGCTCATTTGTTGTGATCTGTATTTTGAGGTTGGCCTCATTTTTTCAACACACGTGATGCTCTGACCACATCTGTGCCATGACTTGTGTTTATTTCTAGACCAAAAGAGGTCATTGATTAGTTAAACTGTTAATTTATTAGCTTTTTAAAGGTTAAGCTCGTTTTGTTTTGTCACAACAGAGTTTAAGGAGGTTTTGTGAAACTTGAAGCAAATGGAGTGGGTGCATGAAATTAACCTTTTATAGTTTTTTTCTTTTCTTTCTCTCTGTAAAGCACTTACTGCTTTATTGTTGTGGACTCCTGCATTTACACAGATTTAAAAAGCTCACGTAGCCTTTGAGTTTGCTTTTGTAAGAGAATCTGGGTTAACCCAAACTAAGCATGAGTAATCAATTTGTTATTTCAGTATTTAACAAGGTTAAATCCTCTTTTTCAAAAGGAATCTGACAGAAAATAAAACTTAAATCTGTTTCAACATCAACTTATGAACATGATGTCCAGCTATGATTGTGTTAACGCTTCTGAAATATGAAATTAAAATAAAGATTTAATAAAAAAAAAAAAAAAAAGTAACCCCATAATGCCTAAATTCATTCACAATTGTATAAAAACAAAATAAATAGTGGGAAATAAGGAAAGGAACACTACAAAAAAAATATTTAGTTACTATTAGATTTATTAAATAAATATTTAAGTGAATTGATATGAAAATGAATACATAGTGAATAAAATAAATGTATTAGATAAAAGAAAAGAAATCTAAAAAGGCAAGAAGTGATTTGTAGCCAATTTGTAACACCAGGCATAAAGGGAATAATCTTTATTGATACCTTATTAGTAATACCTTAATGTCTAACATGGATTAAATTAAAAGCCAAAATGTTCTAAAATTGAAAATAAAAGTGTTGATGTGTTTTTAATGTAAAAATTATTGACAAATACTGTAAGAAAAGTGTAATAAAGCAGTCAGAAAATATTTAGTCAATTCTACTTTTTCTGTTTGAGAAATGGAACAATTAGCAGTAAATCAAAACACAAGAAAACAATTTCCCAATGAAAATAGTAGACGTGAGCATCATCTGCTTAAACAAATAATCTTACAAATAAAAAGGCGGATTTCCTCAAAAATCCTTTTTCTTTAATGTGTAAATCTGTGAAATAATTAAAGACTGCAAGACTATTTTTGAAATTAAATTATGAACCACCTCATGGATGGATGGGCGAATATATAGGCCAAAATAAGAAAAAATGTAGTTTTTCTTTCATATGGGGGGGGTTGTTGTTGTTTTTTTAAAATCTCTGAAACTGATTAGAAATTGCTGTAAGTAGCAGTCGGTCTGTTTTCTGCTAATGTAAAAAATAAAGCTAATTTAATTTTTAAGACATTTTTCCCATACTACTGAAAATCAGTGCATTTGCAAAACATTTAATTAAGAAAGAGGGAAAAACTAAACAGTCCTCTAGTGATGGGAGGCATTTCAAACCGATATATAAGCAGTATGACATTTTTAGTGGAACGTAGTTTAACTAAAATAATTGCAAAATAAACATGTGTATCGTGGGCTCTGGTTGTTGTTGTTAATGAGATGGTACAAGATGTGAAAAGATATTTAGTAAGGAAACCGGATCTTTTTTTAACATTTTATTTATAGCTTTGAACAAACAAATATGAAAATATTGGGGCAAATGGAACAAATTATTAAACAGATTGAGTCCTGAATAGAAGTTTAGACATTAATGATCTATATGGACATTAGATGTAATTGGTTCTCTGAGCATGAACCATTTTTTAACACAATGAAGCTTCATCAGGCCATCACTGTAGTCTTCCTCTCTATGCCAACACATACAAAGGAAAACAGTAGGTGGAGTTCTTGAGCCTCAAATGTTCCCTGAATATTTTCATTGAGCTTAAATTAGTCCTGAGAGCTGGGTTAAAGTGGAGACCAGTATTCCCAGTCAGCCTTGAACTCATACTGCCTCTAATCGATTGGTGACGTCAATCACACACTTTGTTTTTAGATCATAGTTGTGTTATTTTTGAGACTGTACAGCTGATGTCCCTTAATTAGGAGATGGTATGAGGAAACAAATGTTTGCATCTTTAAACATCTGCTGAAAACCTTCTTTACAGATATATAAATAACGGAAAAATATCATTTTCATAAGTATGTTTATTCAAATCAAGCTTTAATGATATGGACAAAATCTGATTAATATAAAAAAGATGAATCTATCTTAGAAAATAAAGTTTCCCTGAGACCAACCAAGATGTTTCTTATCTTTGTGGAATCATCAGGTCAGAACATTTATATTTACACAGCAGCTGCTACTACTTGCAGCTACTACTGAGATTAGTCAGGAAGCAGGATAAGCAGAGATGCTAAGTGCGTTCATGAAGGGATACATAGACGTCTAAGT
>JBBBVU010000024.1:20943280-20957367 GCA_037177055.1 Atherinosoma microstoma | reverse complement strand
ACATACATACATACATACATACATACATACATACATACATACATACATACATACATACATACATACATACATACGTGTGTGTGTAAATCTTTTTGTAAATCGGAAAATAGACACTAATGCTTTATGCCTGAAGTGCCTTTATGTGCACTTTGATTTGATGACATTTTAGTTGTTTCATTTATTGATATATTCAAATGCTTGCTGGAGTTGAGATTTATTAGTTTTGATCATTCCTTGCTGTTGGAAGTTGTGTCTTTATTTAACGTCAGCGATGCTCTGAATGTTTGCAGACGGCGTTAAGCGACGGGATCGCAGTCTTGGTCGCCGGTAATGACCACATCCAGGCGGTCATCTCCCAGATGGAAGAAATCTGCCGCTCTGTAGAGGTTACAGTCGCACATAACCACAAAATAAGTCTTATTTCAATCATCAGATTAGATCTTACATCCACATCTAGCTGCTCTAGATATAAACACACGTCTCATACTAGACTTCATGATAACGTTGTTTGGCTGGATACTTCTATGTCTTGTCATCCAGCATTATAGAACGAAGACAGAACTGAGAAACGACAAAAAAAGAGTAGTTTATTAAACGCTGAAATGAAGCTAATCTTGGTTAAGTAGCTTTAATGTGTATTTAAGCAAGATTAAACATTTTATTGCTCAGGTGTTGGGAGATTAAAACAGATTATGGTTCCACAAAAAACGTTGAATTCCTAGATAATTGTTTTGTTTTTGTCTTAAATTAGGCATTTCTAATTTAAAAAAAGAAAGAATGAATATTTTCTGCCCTAAAATAGCTTTCTGGGGCAGAATAGTTGCAGATGTATGGTGCAATGGGATGAACTCATATCCACCCAACAGCCTCATAAGTGTCATTGCATGTCCTGTAAGGCTTCATTCAATTATATAATCTGTGGTGTCTGCCATGCAGACTTTTCCTCCCTGACATCAGCCTTAAAAGGCAGATTAAGAAGGATGTTACGAAAAGTTCAACATACAGATTTATACCGAAGTAATCCCTCCCAATTATATCTCATAATCCAGTAGAAGTGCATAAGAAAGTGATTTCTCACCTCATAGTGAAAATTATTTTCTTCATGTATAAATAGAGGATATATTTACATGCATATCAATGCTCTGATATTAAGTAAATTATTTCCATACTCTGAATAAAACACTGATTGCAAACAGCTCTTTTAGGTATCTTAGTCTGCAAGTCATGTTCAGGGTAAGCTTTGATCAAATAAAGTTATGTAGAGTATGCATTATATAGATGCACACGCCTATATAATGCATATATGCATTATATAATTGCATAATAGCAATATTATGTCCTCCTGGAGTTTCTGCTGACACACGTTTCTGCTCTGTGATACGTACCTTCATAGTTGCAGGGATTGCTTATAAGAAGTGACTTTTGGCTTGTTTTCATAGGTCAGGTTGCTTGTTTTAGTTACTGGCTCGATGCAGAACAGGAAAACTGCTGGTGAACTTTTGGTTTGGGGGTCAAACCAGAGTAATGCTTATTATTTTTGAAAGATGGATTTAATTAAAAAGTTTGGGTGGAAATGATTCATTAATCAGACTGACTCTATGACAAGTTAGAAGGAATAAAAATGAAATATCCGTCTTGCAGCTCATGTAAACAAGTTGCTCAAGTTTTTATTTCTTTACAGTAAACTCAGCTTGTCGTGTTCTGAATTTTCCATCTCACTGCAGGAAAAAGGTCAGAGACAGAGGGAGCACCTCGCCATCCACTTTGACAGCCTGGTGGCCATCTTGGAGGAGAGGAAGCAGGATCTGGTTGGTGTGATCACCAAACATCAGGATGAGAAGCTGAAACACACTCGATCCCTCATCCGTCGGCACACCGATCGCCTGGAGAACGCCGTCACGCTGGTGGAGTCGGCCATACAGTCCATGGAGGAGCCGCACATGTCTCTGTTTATACAGGTGTGTTTCTGCAGGGTCAGTTAAACCAACACACAATATAAAATATGGAGATTAATAAGTCATTGGCTTATGTTTCTATATACATTTTACACAACATCCCAACTTTTTTGGGGAAATGGGGTTGTAGACTAGCCTCGGGTATCCCCAGCACCTACCACGCAGCCTTGACTCTCCTGTCCAGGTGGTTTCATAACAGTTCACACATTTTGGTCAGGGAGGTAAACATCTCAGGTGGCAATGACTTGAACGGCCCACGTAATTATCAGGTGACCTTAATGTTCACCTCAACACGTGAACGTTCCTCTCACACTCCCCAGCAACTAGTCGGAACTGAAAACCTTCGGATGAGAAGTGAAATGTCTCCAAGAATCAAGAAAAACAAGTCCGGTGGCCTTTTATTGGAGCTTTTAGGAGAATCAGATGAATATCCACTCAGGCGGGAAGCTGGTGTTCCACATTGCTAACAGAATGTGACCCACACCACCTCTGAGTCATCAGGTCTCAGTGTTTCTTCAGAGCATTCGCACCTTTCAGTGGCCACACATGCAGGATGATGTCATAATCATAAAGCCTGTTGTTTTCTAGCGTTTAAAGTTTTTATTTTAGCATACGATCATTTGAAAGTATCAGGCTTTTATGCAACTTAATACAGAATAATCTCTTTAAAAAGTGTTTATAGTTTAAGTCATTTTTACTTTTTCAGATGCAGAACCTGGATGTTTCGTCGATGTATTCACCATATGTGGCTTTTATCCACATTATGATTATATAACTCACCTCACACATTACACGCTCCACCACTTTGGTCTAAAGTTTCCCTCCATCCATCGATATTTTTTCAGCCATAGACCTCATCAAAAAGCTCAGAAGTCCCTCGGACAGCGATGATCAAAGGTTTTATGTGCACAGCTGCTGGGTAAAGAGGGAAACTGGAAAAGTGAGCCCAGCAGGGATGGGTTTTTTTACTGGGTGCAAACCCTGATCTGAGGAAAGTCGACTCTCTGGTCCTGCAGAATTTAAGACGCACACACATCAATGATTAATTAATGCACATGCTGAGATAATGACTCGGCGAATCTGCTGTATTGATCCGCCAATCAATGATGTTCGTATCTGTACGAACATGTTTTCAGAGAGAAAACATGCAAACCCTTTTCCAGTGTGCAGACCTAATGATGCCTCAGATTAACAGAAACTAGTCATCGTTTGTACAAGAGTTTAAGAATTTTTGTCTGTAGATTAACTGCAGACACGATTGAAATAAAGCTGCTTCTTAGAAAGGACGACGCCTAAAAAAGCATCAAAAGTAAATTGTGAGGAGAAAATGAGTTGGAGGATAAATACAGTTTAATTCCAGACGGATGACAGACTTTAAACAGGAACAGGTTATTAGCTGCCAGACACAGAAAGCTCTAATTTACACACAAATGTTGTTTCAGAGGCTTTAGCTCTTTAAAAAAAGAATCTATTCAAAGTTCTAATATTTCTGTTTTAAGAGAGAAAGTTTAGGACATAAAATGGTTGTTGGCATCATTTAGTTGTTAAAATAATGAATGAAACATTCTTCTTCTTTATTCTTTCTTTTGTTCTCTTTCCATCTTTCATTTCTCCTCCTCCTCCTTTGTCCCTCTTCGTATTTCTTTGTCACGTCTTCATCTTCTTCTCCTTCATCCTTTGTCTTCTTTGTCGTCCCTCCCCTTTGTCATATTTCTCCATAAGTCTCCTTCATTATCGTCCATCATCATCCTCCTTCTTCTCCATCGACCTTTTTCTCCATCATCTTTCTTCGTCATTGTCCTATCGTCCTTCTTCATCCTCATCCTTCTACATCATAGTCCTTCTTTTCTATCATCCTTCTTCTCTGTCATCATCCTGCATCATCATCATCCTCCTCCTTCTCCGTTGTCCATCATGGTGGTCCTCCTTCTCCATCGTCCTTCTTCTCCATCATCTTCCTACATCAATGTCCTTCCTCTCCATCGTCCTTCTTCACCATTGTCCTCCATCATTTTCGTCCTCCTTCTGTTATCCTCCTTCTTTTTCATCTTTCTTCATCGTCATTGTCCCCTTCTGTTCGTCCTTCCTTGTCTTCGTCATTGCCCTACTTCTTCTCCATCATCCTCCTCCTTAATCGTATTTTTTTTCCGTTATCATTGTCCTTCTTGTTCGTCCTTCTTCTCCATCATTATCTTTTATCCTCTTCGTCTTCATCCTTCTTCATCGAGCACTGATGAAACCGAATAGGCCAACGAGGAAGAAATGAAAACATTTTCATGTTTTTTTTTCAGGTGTCATTGTGGACAGAACACGCCACAGTTTTTAAATCAAAATTCAATTTAGATACAGCTGTGACATCTGCAGAGTAAAACCTGGAAACGTTGAGTAAAAGTTGAGAATACTTCGGAGCTAAATTTAGCATCTTAACTGATGCAACATGTTTGTGTCACTCCGCCTCCACTGAGGGGAGCGTGTGATTGCGTGTACGGAGGAGAGAGTCTGCGCCTCAGGTGTTGCCGTTTTATGTTCAACTACATCCAAACATCCTCGGCCAAAAACGGGTGTTAAAGAAGTGGAAGCAGGTTGTAAACACCACAAGGCCATTCAGCAAGCTTCCTGAAAACCATGTTTTACTTTTACACGCCGTCCTGCCTGATAAATACTTCTGACAGATGTTGTTGACACAGACACAGACTGAAGGATTTTGTGATTAACTGCGTCTCCTACTTTTTTTTTTTTCACAGAATGCAAAGGTCATACTGGAAAAGTAAGTGTTGGGTGGTGAAGCTCCCACTCTGAGGTATTTTATTCAATCATCTTTTTCTGCTGCTTTTTCAATTAACTATAGGTGGCCTGAAAAATAAACCTACAAGTATACACACGGTGCATTGTCAAAGAATAAAGTATTTCTTTAAATGCAACATTTTACAAAACAATTACTTTATAACAAAACTATTACATTTGTCATAAATTTGCCCAAATCAATCTTTTTTTGCAGCTTGTAAAATACAATTATGTGAAATTTTACATTTGTTTTTGTCATTATTTCCTAAATTTACACTCCAAAGCCAAATCTTTTCATTATAATCAGATATACAGTCACTGGCCACTTTATCAGGTACACCTGTTTAATTGCTTGTAAACACAAATATCTCACCAGCCAATCACATGGTAGCAACTCAATACATTTCAATATGTAGACATGGTTAAGACCAGTGGAACCTTTTTTCCTTGAGAACCCCCTTCATGTAACTATCAATAAGCTGTTTTTTTTTTAAGTTGTATTAACAGATAACCTGAACTGTGGTGTTTCTCAGTCATGTTTCAATAATGAAATGGTGCAGAAAAAAGTCAAGGTTACCAAGACAGACATAAAATACTCCACTACCATAGCTCCACTAGCTCACTGGTCTCACTAAACCACTCACAACATGGATAAAAATTGGATTTCATTTTATTCATGACTAAGGATACATGTTTATAGTAATGTTGTAGAGCAGATTTTGATGATGCCCATTTGTTCACCTTGGGACCTGGTTTAAAAAATGGGTGCATTTACTCCAATGGCTTCCACAGTCACCACATCTCAGTCCAATATTTCACCTTTGGGATGTGGTGGAACGGGAGATTCTCATCATGGATGTGCAGCAACTGTGTGATGCCATCATGTCAATATTCAGCAAAATGTCTGAGGAATGTTTCCAACACCTTGTTGAACCAAGAGTTAAGGCAGTTCTGAAGGAAAAAGAGGGTCCAACCTGGTACTAGCAAGGTGGACCTGATAGCGTCCAGCGACTGTATATATGCATGTTTTACAAACATCCAATATTTCAGACACAATGTTACTGGAGTAGAATAGTTTTCCTTTTTCTTCCTTGCTTCCCTTTGAGGGTGGGATCAACATCATTACAACAGAAACGGCTCCACACATCAGCGAGGTGGTGCAACCTTTTGATTGGTTCCACAGACAAAACTAGACAAGAAACAGAGTGATGCTAATGAGCAGAATAACTCAAAATAATCTCTAAATATCAATGTGATATGACTTAATGATGTTTACAGTGTGGGATTTGCACTGATTAAACCTGCTCCGTCACCAGCTCTGTCAGACAAAGTGATGCTTTGTCTGAATTATTCAGCAGATGATCCAACTGTTGACATAAAAGAACAAACAAATCTGTTCTGTTGCCACCGAGCAGCCACACGAGGAAGACTGCAGATCAGCCTGTTTGGTTTGCTGATAGATTGATTCAACATTGGCCTCTTACTGATGTGATTTAAATTAGTCAAACATCCATTAATATGTTATTGTTTCCTTTTTCAGGTTGATATTTTGGTTTTTAGCATCTAAATTTGTGCATTCATTTATCTTTTTCAACATTCAGAAAAAAAAAAAAAACTTTTGCAAGTCATTTAATCCATAAGCTGCTTTAAAGATTTGAACAGTCAAAATGATCAAGTCTCAACTTAAAATCTGTGGGTTTTGGCAGAACGGCTGAGATGATGAAGACCTCTGGCATCCAGCGGCTGGAGCTCGGTTACGAGAGCATGAGCCACTTCACCGTGGATACTGACGACATCGCTGACATGCTGAGAAACATTGACTTCTGCTCCAGTATGTGCAGTAACACAACACAAAAGTAAAGCGTTAACAGGTTCTGTTCACACTAGTTCATAACGTGTGTCCTGGATGTGAGTATGAAGTCTGAAGCACATCCAATCCACTTTATTTATCTAGCACATTATAAAACACATGGTTCCCAATGGGCTGTACATATAAAACATAATTGTTGAACACACAGAGACATCAAGACATTCCACACAAAGCCAGAAATTCTGAACTCCAAAAGACATTAAAAGACTTGAGAAAAAAAAATGCACTAAAATGTCTAAAATATAATATATAGATCTAAAAACTAAAATACACTAAAAGAAATGAGCAGATTAAGACGGGATCCTCAATTCTGGTCCTCGGGGGCCGGTGTCCTGCAGGTTTTCAAAGCGTCCCTTCTGCAACACGGATCCCTTAATTAGAAAAGTAGAATACACTAAAAGAAATGAAAAGATTAAGTTAAACTAGAAGGAATTACAACACTAAAAAAAAATTAAGACTAAAATACATTAAAAAAAAGACTAAGATACACTAAAAGAAATTAAGAGGCGAAGAATACATTACAAGACAAACGGAGAGAACACAATTCTCATGCTGTGCTAAAAGCCAAGAGGTAAAAATGTGTTTTAAGGTGTGATTTAAAAGTGGGACCCAGTTTGATATGGGGGGGGGGGGCTCATTCCTGTACTGAAAAAGCATAGATTTACAATAGTCCAAGCGAGATGTAATAAAAGCATGAACCACACATTATTAAACTGATTTAATGTTTGATAAAAGCCGAAATCGATGGAAACTAAATTTTACTCCACCATTAATCTGCCTGTCAAGTTTAAAAATCACCGTTCAATTTCACACCAAGGTTTGTAATGATGGGTTTTACTGTAAGGGACCCAGATCAAAAGCCGAGGGTTCCTGAGACCTGTTGGGACTAAACACAATGACCTCCATTTTGTCTTCGTTTGATTTGAAAAAGTTAAGATTTCCACTCTTTCTCCACATATTTGTTTTAGCCCAAAGCCTCGGGACAATAAAAAAAAACAAAAAAACAAACATTTAACATACGATGGCGTCCCTCAGGTTGTAGGTTAGTCAGTTTCACTGAGAATTGAAGCAACATGAAAGTAAATGTCCTAATATGTTTTTATACCATTACAGAGTCTATTCTGTGTGTCTGTCTGTGCTTTCAGGTGTGGGAGATGATGAAGAGGATCTGGAAGAGGAAGACGAGTCAGACGTTGAGTCCGGCTCCAGATATTAACACCAGAAGAGAAGAAGCTGTACTCTTGCAGATTTAAATGCTTGATTTTAAAGAAAAATGATTTTTAATTCTCAGACAGACAAAAAGATGAAAATTAACATCATTTTACTGACGTGTACTTAATAATCCATCCTGGTTGTGTTTGGTTGAGCCTTTGAAAGGATAATCAACTTCCTGTGTTTCCACCAACTAGGCACAAATTAGACAACAGAACCCATTTTCTGATTATTAGCTCCCGGGACCAAAATTATAGGGTTGAGGAAACTTATTTTTGTGTGCGTGCGTGTGCATGTTGGGATGGCCAATACATTTTCTGTGTGCATAAACAAACAGAAGAAATATAAATCCTGTTATGATGTAAAACCAAACTGGATCAGACCTGCAGTAAGACTTATTTTAACATGTTGTAAATGTAAACGTGTGTTTTCTGACATTTCCCGCCACTGGTTTCCTGTCTGTGACCATACATACATGTTAGCTTTAGCTTTGCTCTCCTTCCTGCTTTAACATCAGACGTTTTCCAACAGATTTGTTGGGTTGCCAGGTTTAGTCTGAGCTGTCAGACCAAACCATTTTGGTGTCATTGAAAATGTCAGATATGCATGAAATGGAAAAAGCTAAGCTGTGTTATTTTAGGGTCAACTTAAAGGCTTTTTCTGGAGGTTTCCAGGGAATCTTCATTAGTATTTTCATGGAAGTCGTTTATCATCTCTGATGATAAATCAAGCCTCCCAATAAAGCGCTCTAAATAAGACAAGCATATGATCATGTAAGGATGCTTGGGGTCATTTACCCATCTGTGACTGCATATAACAGAAATGTGTGCTCAGCTTTCTGTGGATTTGTTGTGACTGCACAGATTTGTGATTTCATTATTAGAGTGTACAGCAAAACTTTTCTTTAGATATCAATTTCCACTGGAACACAGTCCTGCATGTGTAAAATGTAAGAATAACATGCTTCCCAAACATTTTTTTTTAGAAATAATCCTTGAAATTAAAATTTCTGGGGAAGTTTTAAATGATATGACATAACAGAGTGTAATTAATCATTTATATGAAATAAGCGTTCACTACATTTCTGGTTTACTGTACTTCAGAGGATGATGTTGCATTCTGCCTGACTGTGTTTATCTGCCAGCTCAACAAATAAAACTGAGATATGTTGCATGAATCATGTGAAATATTGTGCAATGCATTGTTAAAAACTGTGCTTCTTTTGATTGATCGAATTAAAAACCATTTTTGATAACTTAAGTTTTTTTTCTTATTTTGAAATGTTAATTTCACTGCAGAAAATCTGCATTGATGAGACAAAACCACTTTCTTCTAATGTTGATGCATCATTCCGGTCTGTTATATGAACGGAAAAATAAACTTAGTGGGTATTAAAGGATTCAGTAGAACCTTCCAGGCAGGTAAAGAATTAAGACTTTCTGCTGTCAAAAACGAGTTATGAACAGCTGATATAAAAAATCAGCAGAATGCTGATAAAAGGACAAAGTGCCTCCAGCCTGTTCCCACTGTCTGAAATGTCACGAAGAAGGACATTTAAGGATGACTGTGGAAGTCAGGACGTCATCTGAGGGAAATATATATATATTTTCAGACTTAAATATGAAAAAAACCAGAGTGGAAAGATGGTAGAAAATGTGTTTTAGATGGCCTTTAAGAAAAAGTGCAAAAAAAAAAAAAAAAAAAGAATTGGCTGAACATTGGAAATACTCATAACTCCTAAACAACAGACTTCTAATGTGGACTTTTCATCTATTCAATCAGGTAAACAATCCTCTTATAACTTTATGAAATATTGTTACTCATCTGATTCTAGTTCCTTTTATGTTCATGTAAATAAAAAATGGAAAATACTGTTGAACATGAATCAATTGAAACCGTGATGACACAAAATATGACATCTGGAAAAGCCAGACTTGCTTTCCAAGCAGGTGAAGTGGACTGAAGGTGTGCAGCATTAAAAGGTGAGGAGAGCAATTTTCCCTCTGTTAAGGATGGGGGTGGAGATATTTTAACATATTACCTATACCCAGAGTTTGCAGATCTAAAAATAAAATCACCTCTCATTTCTTTATATTTTAAATCTGAGGAATCAGACTTTCTTGTCATCATTTAAAAAGACTGTGAGCAACATTTCCCCAGACCTTCTAAAGGTTTCTCACAGTTTTTTTTAGTCTAGTCATTGAGCCTGAACATATTCAAATGACTGTTTTTTGTTGTTTCTTTAATAAACCATTAACCTATCCAGTTAAATCCAACTTTAAGCGTAATGCACTTAAAAACAACGCAGCTGTCCAAAGTGCTTTAGAAAGGACAAATCTATGGATCGTTTAATATAAAAGCATAAAAAGGCATCTAACACAAAAATGAACCAGTGTTGTGTTTATGCAAAACAGACAACTTGGTAACAAACTCCATGTATCTTTAGGCACTTTGCCACTTGTTGCCTGTTTTCAGCTGCATTTAAAAAATATGTGAAAGATAGCAGTTTGGTAGAAATGCAGTATTTTTGCACCAACATGCTGATTTCCACAGATCTATCAGCTGCAGTCGTGGCTTCTCTCAGCACCACGTAAAGTGTGTCCTTAGAAGATTTGATGAAACTGGGAGAATGGAGGTCAAAAATGTGTGACTTGTGGGTTTGGGGTCTGGGGGACTTGTTGGGTAACACTATATTAAAATCATAATGAACAAAAAAGAAAACAAAGCTCTTTGCTTTGTATGAAAAGTGCTCTATAAATAAAGATACATTTTTTACACATACTTTGATAAACAATTAAAGGGATACCGTGTAACTTTTGGCCACTTGGGGTGCTAAACCTTTAACTTTGAAAATAATCTCTCTTTCATGGCCTCCTCACCCACTGTTTTCACCTTCTTGCTTCATTCAACCATGACAAAGAATAGAAGGAAAAAGTAGCACAAAGCAAAGCCCTGTGTTTATAAAGCAAAGCGCTGCAGGTCACGTGATCCCATGAGGGACGGATCCGCTCCTGCAAAGTTACAATGTCTGGTTTCTGAAGAGGGCAGCCCCCTCAGAGCACCACACGCATCAAACACGGTATCCCTTTAAGAAGGAAAAAAAAATAAACTGACAAGAGAATAGCCATAAAGTTTAACTTAACTGATCCTCTACTGTCTGATAAGGAAGGCCTCTGCGGAAAAGAAAATGTTGCATCATTTGTTTTAGTGGTTTTTGAACAGTGAACTGCTGGGTCTGACAGATGCTGGACCAAGAGTTCAACCTCTTGTCCGGTGCATGTCTTATAAGCACTTGGAATAAAATGCTCAATATCTAAGTGCAGATGTGATGTGTGATGTTCCTGTTGCTCTGCTTATTAATGACGTTGTGAAATAATCTATGGGGCCAGACGTCAGCAGCTCCTGTACACCACGCAGAGGGAATTTGTGAAATGATCTGCAACGAGACCGCTTACACAAATCGATCTGCAGCATGAAGGATTCCCATCATCCACCCAAGAAGCAGCCGTGTGTTTGTGCTGATTCAGTCAAACAGCAGCTTCCTCCTCCGTGCTGCGTTTGCGTGCAGAGACATGATGCCGAGCAGCCGGAGAGTCATGGGCGATTGTTTGGATGTGGGATGATGACACTGATCTCCAGATACTCATCTTTTGTTCTGCGCTCGAGGTCCCTGCCGCCCTGAGGGAGAACAGATAGATGTTTACCATAATCCTCCGGAAGAGTGAATTCAGTCACAGCGGACAGAAAACAACAAAGATGACACAAAAATCATATATTTGTGTTGGAATCACGTATTATCCATCCGCTTCCTCAGCCAACGGCCCAGATGTAGGAAGACTGACTTCTTTGCTTCCCACATTGTTGAGTAGAAAAAGCCGGTTTATTGTGTGTAAATATATCTCTCTTTGTTCATCTGACAGGGAATGAATGCAATGGATTTAACACTGAATTCAATGTTGTGGGAGGGGGAAGTAAATAGATTTTTTCCCTCAGGATTAAAGCTTTTTAAAGCCCTCACTGCACTTTTTTTTGTCAGTTTTGTTACATATTTAAGTTGTTATGTAAATTAGAAAAATAGGGGGTGGGGATTAAAATCAAGATGTCAAATCGTTTCTTTAGGAATGTTAGCATGTTTGTTTATTGCTCCCCTCATCCTCAGTGTAAAGCTGTAAATGATTCTAATACAATGAAGAAACACCTAGTTCTGTTTATATTTAGGATGGACTTTTTTCTTTTTATGCTCTTGATAGAGAAAATTACATCATAGATGGGAAATAATGTACATCATGCAGAAACTGGAAAAACTTGGTCCAATCTAACTTATTTCCACTAGTAGGCAGGTGATTTACTTGATTAATTGATTATCATGTGAGCACCTCTACGAAAACAGAAGTTTTGACTCTTTGCCTTTAATGCCAAGGAGGAAAGACATCAACAATGATCTTAGAGAAACAAATGTTGATGCCCATCAATCTGGGACAGTTTATCAGGTGGATAGTTCCCAAACTGGGAACTAGCTGCCTGATAACATCAGGGGTCGCCAGGTCATTGTAAAAATAATAAAGCCTACATTTATCAAATAAATTTGGGATTTTTTTTTAGGACAGTCAAAACTTACGTTAATGCAAAGAGATTAATTTGTGAAACTATTTTTTAAGGTTCCATACATAGGAAAAATAAACGTTTTTTTTAATGAAAAACATTTTATCTATACAATATGCTCTACATGACTACTGGAGGTGGGAGAAAAAATCAATTAATATAAATATTGCGATTTTTTGTTTCACAATTTTTTAATCGATTTTTTTGTCAAAAATTTTTTTTTCCTCCAATTTCTTTTTTTTAAACATTTTATACTTGTCTTGTTGGGGTTTACAGCAAGCAGAATGATGGCCTGGCTTCTGTGTTGTTTTCTCCACATTTAAATGCTTTATTTTCAGCTGGTTCAAATATGTTCCTGCTGAATAAATCTTAAAAACCGACTCACATGTGATGTGCAGTTTTTTTGGGGGGAAATATGGTTCCTGATTTAATTCTTTCACATGGTCCGGGGTTAAAAAAGCAAACTAAAAATCACAAAAAATCTGAAATATGGAAGAATCGCAAGAATTGCAATTTAAATCGAATCAGCACCCAAAGAAATCATAAAAGAATCAAATCGGGAGAAAAACATGGTGTCCCAGCCGTAATGACTACCGTTGACAGACATTTGTGGCAGGGACAAAGGAGAACGTTAAAGTCCAGACCTCACCCTGATTGAAATGTTGTGTCGGGACTTGAAGAGAACTGTCCATAAATGAATCTGTAAATGACAAACTGATAAAAGTGGATCAAAATTCCTCTCCAATGATGTGAGAGACACATAAGGCCATAGAGAGAATGATTACTTCAAGTTATCGCTGCTAAAGTGGGTGCTACACGCTGCTGAATCATGGGGTGTACTAAGTTTTTCCACCCACTTTTTAAGACCTGAGGACATGAATTTCTTTATCCAGATATGTGAAACCTTATAATTCACTTCAACAAGACTGTAACCAGGATGCTATGAAAACTAATTTCTGTTGGTAGACCAGTAATACAGAATGTTTTGAGTGCTTTATGCCTCTAATTTTTCAGTTTGGCAAGTTGCAGCATTTATCTGTTTACCTCTTATTAAAGACCAAACTCATAATGAAATGATCCTCTTTAATATTTCATTCTGTGACTAATTCACGGTCCATTCTTCTGCTGTTGTCCAAAAGACATTAAAGACATGAGCAATCCTGCCATAAATACTCACAAGAGCACCAAATGTGTATTAATCCATAAAGCAAATGCACACATTTCACACGACACAAGCCAAGCCGAGCTATTTTATGATGTCATTAAGCTGTCTTTCCCCCCTTTTAAATCACAACTGTGTCTTTATGTGTAGCATTTAACTCTCTTCTGTTTTGTTCCAGACAGACATAACATAAAATGTATAAATGGTATTATTTGAAAGAGACAATACTGAAGTGCTAGAGCACTGTGAGCATGTGGATAAATGCACGTGTCCAGTATGATAAGGACTTTGCACTGATCTTTGACATTTTTACTGAATTTATATTTTCTACATAATTTTTTTCCCTCTTTTGGCCAAAGATTAAAGACACACTACACCACTTTCCGACCTTTAAACTCCACGTTCCGGGCTCGTTTGATGGTATGGTATGGAGAGAAAATAGACTCAATATCATTGTGTGTGTGTAATACATGGTTTGTAAACCGTATAAACTAATGTGTGT
>JBBBVU010000024.1:20894018-20927610 GCA_037177055.1 Atherinosoma microstoma | reverse complement strand
CCCCCCCCCCCCCCCCCCCCCTCCTCCCCCCCCCCCCCCCCCCCCCCCTCCCCCCAAACAATAATAATAATAATAATAATAATAATAATAATAAATTAGCTTTATATTGTGCTTCACTGCTGACGTAGCTCCATTATTCATCCACTCCTCGCCCATACTCGGTGATGGTAAGCTACATGTGTAGCCACAGCTGCCCTGGGCCACATTGACGGAAAGTGCCAGGGCCCGACCACCCAAACATCCATACGCATTCATACACCAGCCATGCAGACACCGGAGGGAAGGAGTGGCCACGACAGATGACTGGGGGAGGAGTGGGATTCCACTTTCCGGTCACTGGGCGACCTGCTCCACCACCTGAGCCACTGCCACCCTGACAGAAGTTGTTGTTACACACAGTTACTGAAAGACCTGAGAGGAACTCGTCACTTGGGCCTCAAACAATCCACTAACAGATGTGACTACATAACTCTACCCAGTATGACGCTGGAAAATGTCCAGTTTCCGGTGCAGATTACAAGCTAACAGTAATAATTCAGTGTCTCTGCATGTTTCTTTGTCAAGCTTCTGGATGAATATTTCACGTCACAAAGAATCGCTGCAGATGTAAAAACATTCATGCGTGAGACATGAGGTTGGCTCTCCGTCTCTGCACGTCGGGCAAGTTATTCACATCCGTGTAAGGAGAAAAAGATCAAAAAGGTTTAGTTACGTTTAGAAGAACTGGAGAGTAAACGAACATGCTTTCTCAGCTGAGACTCTCCATCAGCTGTTGGACATCAGAGAGTTTCTGATGAATCAGAAACATCTGCAACGTTTCCCATCTCAGTTGAAAGTGCCGGTGGGGGATGAAGTGAGAAATGCTGATGAGCTAAAACTCCAGTAGGTGTGCAGTTTAGTCCAAACCGGGATGAAAACCAGTCTGACAGGCAGGTAAAAGCTGAATGATCAGCCCTAAATATTCCAGTCCAGGAAAAACACGACTGTTTAATGTCATTGCTTTTATCAAAGATGCATGAATCAGGAACTGTTCAGAGGGCTAGGGTTTGGTTTTAGGATTGTTGGGATGTTTTGGTAAAATTGTTCAGCTGTTTCCAGAAGCCTGCACAAGCGTTTGATGTGAGAGTTAAAAACTGGAACAAGAGCATCAATATAATCATTTTTCTCTCACTTCCAATGACGTTTGATATTTAAAAAAGTTTGCTTACAGCGAAGAACATACAAAAATTTACTCAACTGTATAGTAGAGCTCAACCAATATGGAATTTTTGAGGCTGATGCTGATACCGATATTGGGGACTTAAAAAAGCTGATATCCGATATATCGGCCGATATTTGAAATAATAACATGGATATTGAAACATTTAGTTAGTAGTTCTGGCCTAATCCTCTAATAGTATAATACTCTAATGGTACTTTGGATTAAACCTATGTCTTTCTGACAGTAAAATAAAGGATACTTAACAATGACATATGTTTATAATTAGATTACTGTAAAAGTTTTGCAGAAATGAGTTTAACCTCTTCTTGACGAGAGCCCCATAAACAGGGGGGCAGCATGAGATTCATGCAGTATAGAAGATCTTTGCACACTCTAGGAAGCACCTATCCTAACATACAGAACACCAAAATGATGGAAACTCAGCTAAGACTCTACCAAGCATTGATATCCAAACAAAACACAATTCAGACCCCAAGCAATTGTATGGAAATGTAACAAAAACATGAGAACAGCAATGTCCACTTCAGAGCTTCTGTTTTTTTTTAGTTTCTACTTTTACTCATCAGACATTACTATAATTCCTGGATGAACTGGGCTTCTATCCTCTGGTTTTCTCTGAAAGTAAAGGGGTTTTCCTTGAGAAGGAGACACTTCTGTACTCATCTCAGCTTTTCTTTGAGACCAAGATTATACATGAAACAGCCCTTGTGGATATGAAGATGAACTATTTTTGGTATGTCATTTCAGACATCCTGAAAAATGTGTGTAACTCAGCGGATTACTTCTGTGGCTTAAAAGGCAAAACAGAGAATGGAAGACAGTGACTTTTCAACCTTTCAGTAAATATAAAAACACAAACACATACACGGACACACAGAATATCACCAAACTGAAATTCCCTGTCATCTACTTAAAGGTCACATCGACATGTCTCGACACATAAAAACAACAAACCAATGTTCCTGCTTCTTTCTTCCAGACAGAAACAGTTTTCTAATTAAGGCCAAACAAGCTACTCTGCCACCTGAGGTGGGATTACGTCAAAATCTCCCCCCCCCCTCGCTGCAGAGGAGACATTTTCTAGAGGGTTCTAAGCTGCTTGTTGCCATAATGGTGGGAAATATTAATATAATGTTTTATACTAGTATTGTTATGCAAGTTTTTATTCAACTAAAACTGAGTAAGGTTTAATCATGATGTTGGAGTAAAACCTACCAAGCATTGGCATCCGAACCAAACACAGTTCCAACCCCAAGCGATTATACACGAATGTAAAAGATAAAAAACATGAGAACATCACGGTCCACTGAAGAGCTTCTGCTAATTTCTCCACTTCAAGCAAATCACTCAAGCCAAGTGTCATATGAAAGCAGAGACTGCTTGTTAGAAAGATGTCTGTCTCATCTGTCTCATCACTGTGGGACAGAAACTCTGGGAGCTAGCAGCCAGAATCATAAATCACGTCTTACTTTTGCTGTTTTGTGGTGAAGAGTTTTATTCCAGCTCTAATAACCTCCCCTAATGTGTTGTCCCATGACTCTGCCTTTGTCTGAAATGAATCATGACGGTCGTGGTAGTTTCCATGGAGATGAAGGAGGTTTTATAGCGAAGTTTTCACTCATCCTATTATATTCTATCTTTGGCTTCACTTCATTCTGGATCCTCATGGTGTTTCTAAGGTGAATTTGGAGGCGATACCTCGATTCTCCCGACTCTGACCATTGATACAGGTGTCCATCATCAACATGGTTGATGAGTTCTTGAGATAATTACCAGCAAAATAATTACCTCTATTAAAACACCTGGAAAACTGCTCAGTTTTAACTTTTTTTTTTAGCTTCTACTGTTGCACAGTTACTCATCAGACGTTACTAACTCTGGATGAATAGGGCTATCTTCTGATTTTAACTGAAAGTAAAGTTAACATATCTTTATTCTGACACTCCTGCAGTAATCTCACATGTCTCTGGTTTCTGTAGAGACCAAGAGGTCCTTGTAGTACTTGAAGCTATACTTCATTTTTCACTTCAGAAAAAAAGAGGCTGCGTGAGGCAGCAAACCGTTTTCTTGAAATGCATGTGCAGCTGTGACACCTGCTTTGTTTGAAATATTTTGAATTGAAAAGAGAGTCAGAACCTGCAAACCCTTTTTTTGCAGGTTTTAGGAATCCGGGGTTCTGTGGTCTAAAAATTTCAAACCAACTTAAACTTAAACCACCTGTCTTATGATTTTCTCTCATACGATGGCCTCCAAAATGTGAGTTTAGTCAGAAACGGCAACAGAAAAGCAACATGGGCGAACAAAACAAAGCAGACATCAAACATGATTTCATGGACTGAAGAGTGAAATTAGCCAATAACAGAGCTCATGTTCCTGCTGTATCTCGCCCAAGGAAACTTCCCTGTGTGTAGAAGTGTTGACTGGACCGCCACCAATATGCTACAGACAGGAAAATCACTGAACTGATCATCATCACGTTTTAGAAAGAAGGCATTTGGAGGATGACACCTAGAAGTTGTACTCTGCTTGCATACAAACATGTTTTAATATTTTCAATCAGTTCAGAGATAAATGGACAAACATAAAACTTGACTAAAATAATCCTGACTTTATTTATTTGGGACTTGGGTGAGGTGGTTCTGCTTCATCTATTTTTGTTCTGTAGCAGATTTAAGGGGAAAAAGAAAAAAGAAAGGAGAAAGACGAGGTGGTTGAGCAGCTGTTTGGTCGGCAGTTTCATTCATTTTCATCTCACGTTTCATCAGCGCCACACCTCGTTGTAATGAGCACATTTATCATTTATTTTCCCTCCTTTCTGACATTTACCAGGTTGGCCTTTCAGGTCCACGCCTCTCCGTTAGTAAATAATTGATGGTGATCGGCCGCACGTTGGGTAAGCACGACGTTGGTGGACGTTTGAGCTGCTGGAACAAGACGACGGTTTGCCATGAACCGGCATTTAAACACACACACGACGGTCTGAGTCACTCTGGCTGTCTCAACAGTCCCTCCCCCTCTTGCTCGTCTCTTCCTCCATCACAGGAAATAGTTTCTAATAATAATGACAGGCGAGTGTTGGAGGTCAGTTACTGTACCTACAATAAAAAACAAACTTCCTCTCTGTGTGGCCTCGTCTACCTGACTGGTGTGTACAGAATACACCTGTTTTCTGGCCAGTTTGAGTCATCTTTCAGGTTCAGTTTTAAAGCTAAAACCAGCAACAAGAACAGAGAAAAGAGAAAGAAGAAGGAAATTACTTCACTGTAATCTAAAGTAATGTCCTTTTTGTGCTTTTTTAACCCACATCTGTGAGTTTCTCTAGTTTTATACTCTGTTTTACATCTAATTTGCATTTGTGTGTTTCAGGATTCTTCTTTAAGCTTTCATGTGTTTGAGCAAATAAAATAAGACATTTGCATCATTAAATCAGGTCAAAGTAAAGATTGCCAAGCTAAAACAGCTGACTTTCTGCTGCACACGTATAGCACATTCATAGGAAAATAAATTTCACTCTCTCAATTTCAACATTTCATGCAATGGACATAATTTTAAAAAAAAATCATCTGGCCTTTACAAGGTTTACAGTGAGCTAAATACAGAAGATGGTACAAAAGGTATCATTATTTAGTCATTACTGAGCCAAAATGCAGAGGCAGAAACGTGACCCCATGATTCAACCTTTAGCAGTAATAACTTTAATCATCATTTAATCATTTCCCCATTACATGATCAGTTTCTGATATCACTGTGAAGCAAACGGGGAAAAAGGAAAGAAAAACATCTCAGAGCCTCATTTCTGTCATTTATTATTCTAAAACCTGTGAATATGTAAACTATCATAGGGTCAATGTGAGCTTCTTTTCCCCCATCTCACGATGTTTCCTCTAGCATTTAAAAAAAATGTTCTAAAACTTAAGAAAAAGTGTTTCATTATTTATTTGTTGTTCATGTAAGCGGCCTTAAAAGCTACAAAGCTTAAGGTTCAGACCATGTTTGAGAGGTATAAACACCTAAAATGCCGCTTAGGCTATCTGTGCTTTTTAGCCGTTACTAAATGCCATCACTGTGCAACACTTTTGTTAATGCTCATGTACACACACTAGCAGCAAACAGTATGATAAAATAAACCAACAACCAGATTAAATTGTAATTGGTTAATCTCTTTTTCACATTTTCTGCCTCCCGTCTGAAATCAAACACCCCAAAATAAACGAGGTATATCTTTATACCTACAAGCGCTGTTTGTATCGTCTTGGTCTTAAAATAAAGCCGAGACATGTGAGATTACTACTAAATAATCACAATCAATATACAGTCGTCTGCCAAATCATTCTTACCCTTCTGTTAAAGAAAAGGCAAAATTCTCAAAAGTCATCCAAATAACTGAAAAAAATAATAATGAATAAAATTTAGCTGCATTTTTTTCTTCCTTTTTTAATGGGAGGGTATGAATAATTTTGCAGACAACTATGTGTTACTGAGTCAGAGTAAATTCACCTGGGACACAGTAGAAAATGTAAATGTTCAGCTCCTCCTAAAAGAAAACCACTTTACTTTCAACCAGAGGAGAGCCCAGTTCATCTGGTAGTAGTAAAGTCACGTCTGATTAGGAACTGTGCAAAAGTAGAAGCTGAAAAAGTTCATCTGAGCAGGTTTACACATGTTTTAAGGGAGGGCGTTACGCAGGTAAATATCTCAACAACCCACTGGTTCTCCTGGGTCTTGAGGGAAAGTCCCCAAATTCACCTTAGAAACACCACCAGGATTGAGAAAGAGGTGAAGCCCATGATAGAATATGAGAGGAAGAGAGAATACTTCTCTTCATCTTCATGGAAACTATCAAGACCTTCATGATTCAAAAGCAGATTTTTTTGTTTAAAGCTGGAATAAAAACTTCTGACCACAAAATAGCAAAAGCAAGACGTGCTTTATGGCTTGGTGACTTCTATTTGTTTACTGGTTGTTGGCCAGTGGAGAAATGACCATAAGCTCTAAAGTGGATAGTACTGTTCTCATGTTTTCCATACGTTCCCATGGACTTGCTTGGACTGCGAACTGCGTTTCATTTAGATGCCAGTGCACGGTGGAATCTTTTAGCTGTGATTTTGGTTTGTTACTTGTTAGGACTGCTGCTTCCTAGTGTGTGCAAACATCCTCTGTACTGCTCGCATGTCATAATGCCCCCTGGTCAAAAAAAAGCTCTGTTCATCTTATTCAGGTAAAGCTAACTCACCCTCTTGAGTTTGGTGACATTTTCCTCCACAGTCAGACCGTTCAGAGCACCAGAGATGCAGAGGAAAGCTCCCAGGAAACATGGAGCGAAACACAACTGTGGGGACACAAACAAACAGACCCAGTGAGACTTTAGGTAAGGAGCTGACCATTAAAACAGAAACGTTAGAGCTAAAAACAAATCAGATAGTAAAGAATAAGAACAGTATATTAAATGATGTGTCTATGATCTTCAGACGTTTCTAAATCCCCTCCTCACTTTGGGTACGCAACCAAGACGCTGTTTAGTGGTTCACACTGGGAAACACGTGGAAATATCCATGACATTTCACTTGACCTCCGTCTATTATTCAGGTGTGACACCGGAAGAAGCTGCAGCTTCATCACCTTAAATCTTTCAGGTCACCACGTGGCACTGTGTTTACTGTGTGGGCTGAGGCAGAGGGAGCAACGTACAGTCGGTGCGACCACATCACTATTCAAGCGTGGGAGTGGACCCTGAGCTCCAGTAAATATTTTAGGGGAAGAGGGAAGTTCTGAACCTCTGTGCTCTGGGATGGTTTCAGGTTATCCTAGGTTTGTTCTGCTGCATATATGATAAATAGATAAATAAAAAGAATTAAACAACAGGGGTCAAGGTGAGGAGAATAACACTGCTTGATCAATTTTTATGTTTTCAGTTGATTTTTTTGTTTAGAGGAAAGTTTTCTCTCCTCTCTGCCAGACTCACACTGAGCCGAACTTTAATGAACACAGAGATAAAATATAAAGCTTCCACGTCACTATTTTAGCATGCAGTTAGCAAGCAGCCGATAAATACTAATGCAGCATTAACTTTTACCCCTTTTCCATCAAAATAGCTTGAGTACCCATTCAGAGCAGGTGTTGGAGCCAGTTCTAGTTTGGATCTACAAAGAATTGCTTTGGTTTTCCACAACCGAAAAGCTACATCATAACTTCCAACATGTCTCCCTGGACATGTTTAACCGCCCATAAGGGCAAAGATGTCCGTATCTAGTTCTTAAGTGCCACTATCCTGCAGGTTTTAGATGTTTCCCTGCTCCAACACACCTGAAGGAAGTCTGTTGATGATCCATTCATTTCCATCTGTGTGTAGAAGCAGGGAAACATCTAAAAGCTGCAGGACAGCTGCTCTGTAAGTTTCTGGAAATGAGCAGAGAGCATGGATATCTCGTTTTCTCTGCAAACAGATGTTTTAAACAGCTAATCTGGTGATAATAAAGAAGCTGCTGGTGTCTATGGATGTTTTCTGCAACAGTAATTAGAGTTTCCAAACGGTTCGAGATTACTTTATAACAGCTCTGGAAATGGGATTCATGTTAAAACACCAACAATGTTTAAAACCGCTCTGGATGTAGTTTATAAATTAACTTAATTGAAACCAGGATTGTAATTGCCACTAATTCAAACAGTAATTAGCTCAGATGAATGCTTCCACTACTTTGACTTATCATCCATGTTGAAGCTCAGTTTTTTAATGTTCACCTTTGAATGGAGCAACTAAATGCAACACTGGCTGTGGATTCTTAAGTTTTAACTGGTCTGGCTGGTTTCCATTAATTCAATTCAATTCAGCTTTATTTTCATTCACAAAAACGTCATCTTTATGGCACTTTACAGACAAATCATTTCAATTGTGATCCAATCGGTAAGCATACAAGCCAATTCAGAAAAAATAATAGCCAGGAAGGGATTGCATTGATCCTTGACTTCGATTAAACCCCCCATCCTGCGATCCTGAAAGTGCACGTGGCGTCGAGCGTGCACGTGGCGTCGAGCGTGCACGGGGCGTCGGGCATGCACGGGGCATCGGGCGTGCATGGAGCGTCGGGCAACGAGGAAAAACACTCCCGTTCAGCAGAAAAGAAAAACCTTTGGTAGAACGGAGACCATCTGACATGAATACCAACCCCACACCCAGTCCTTAACTAAACTGCTCTTAGCAAAGAGTCGGTGCAACTGGAGTTCCAGTATTTTGGGACTGGAACCAGTACTTTAGTTGTAAATTAGGCTTTGGTTTATAAATGTGTAAATAAGATAAAAACTTAATAAATTCTTACAAAACAATTTCCTCTTAATGAAACATAAATATGAATCTCCAAAGGAAGTAAACATATTGTGTCTGGGAAAAACGTATCAATGTGTTTTGCCTTATTTTCTAACTGAAGAAGAAATAATTAGCATTTAAAGATCGTTCATTAACGAGAACAGCTGCTTATCTTTGGTGCTTATTTATAATGAAAACATAAAAGCTAAATTTAGCACAAATGTGTGGGACGGATAACTCGCTGTTCCAAGCTGTATGTGAAGGGAAAAGGTGAGAAACTTTACCATCGATTTCTTCCTGTCAGAACAATAAATTCTCATGTGTCAGTCTGGTATAAAACGACTATGTGTCAAAGTTTCACCTTGTTGGACATAATTACAGAGACGAGTCAGAGCGGAGGACCGTCACAATATGATCACATCTCTGAGCATATTTACAGTTTGTGAAGCCTCATCTTCAAAATACAAAACTCGGAGGAGGATAAAAGGAAGACAGAGGGGAAATAAGAGGAAGGTTGAGCTTCTCTCACCTGGTCAACCAGCATTTTCTTCATGGCAGCAGTTTTGGTTCCTCCAACGACCAGCCTGTCCAAAATTTTGTACCAGCTGCCGACTACTGGACCCTTTGTTGTCACAGAAAATAAATTAAATCCATAACAAAGCCTTGCAAATGATTGTTTTTCAAGTAAATTAGCTGCAGTTTGATCATATGTAGATTTTTTTGAGTTTATCTCCATTATTTCCTTTTACAAACATAAGTAGCTTCACACTGGTTTCATCCACACGAGGAAGAAATTCAATAGGCTAAATATAGCTGCCAGTAAACATACGTCTTACTTGTGCTAAAGAACTACTGTCAAGACAGAACAAAGACAAACACTTCATCTGTCCGGACTTCATCTGCCTTCATATAATTCCATATGATAAGGGAGCTTACTGAGGGAGCGTAAGATGATTACAGAAACATAAATGAAACATTTTATTTTGGTCGCAGGGACGTCAAAATGGGGAAGGTGAAAGGTGAAACGTTCAGTTGTCACAGGACTTGAATGTACAGTATATGTAAGGGGGAAAAAACCCTACACAAGTCTAAATAAACAACTTTTATATCAACTTATTTTGTGAGTGTTTGAAGAGTTTCAGGGGTTTTTTCCCAACGCCTTTAATGAAACTAAATGATCACACGATGGTTTGAAATAAAGACAAAAAGAAGAGATCGGACTTACCACGAAAACAAAACCAATACTCATCATCTTAGCTGTTCGCTGCACGTTGTGATGAGCTAATCCTCTCCTCTCAATCAGCTGTTGGGAGATGACGTCACCGACACCCACTAAAGATCCTGGATGACAAAAAAAGCCTGTTAGTGAACTGAGTGTGGTGTTATATGACTGTGATCCCCGTAGCTGTGCACAGTCGGATCATGGAGTGTTTGTTAAAGTTTGTTTACATCTCCTTTAACTTGTTTAAGTGCAACCAAATGCAGGCTGAATATCGGACTCAACTGGAGTGTTGAACAGATTAAGATGCCACATCTACATCGGGCCTGTTTTGAGTCCAGCGTTAGACTAAAATATCCTCTTTTTCTTCACAGTTTGGAATAAAAGCAGAGAAGAGGCAACGCTATGAGCATCAAACACCGGATGTTCAAAATGCAGCTCGTCTATTCCTGACATTTCTCCAACGGGACATTCAAGACAACATAGATTCATTATTTGGGCCACTTCAGGGTGGTTATCATGTCTTAATATGCACACTCTGGATATATTATCACCTTATAATATCCAGAAATCTTGAGGGTCAATTATCTACCAAGCTCCAGAGTAAAAACAGTCAAAAAGTAGAAATCCCAGTACTGAGAGATGATGCCATTAATAATTGTTTTCCAGGCTTATAAATCTTTAATTAAAAAACATGTTGCACCAGAATCAGGTCCTAATTAATATATGTATCTGATCAGCTACAAAATGTTCCTTTTACCGCTGTTTGCCCATATTCGGCTCATTAAGCATCATCTTTGCTTAAAATATATACAGATATACTTGCCATAAAAGTGAATAAACTATCTTAAAAAGCTGAGTAGAGGTGCAGAGATAATAACTTTTTCAGGATTTCAACATTAGTGTATAAATACTCATTAAAAAGTTTCCAACATCAATAAAATGCCAAAGTGGAAACATCTGATGCAGGTTTCACGTGCTAAAAACACACATCCCTAAAGCTCAATTACATCAACATTAAGTGAGCTGCTGCTGCAAACTAAAAGCACAGAGTAATAACAGAGATCCCGCTGATTTAGAAGTAACCTTTTCTTAACAGAGAGCCTTTCTTCATAGAACAACAACCGGCTCGTTAAAGGTCAGGAAGGTGTTCAGGATGGCCAGATGGCCACATCATGGCTGGAAAAGAAAAGATATACTGTACACCTACAGGGCAGTAAATACAAGTATTTCCTGGTATTTTGGCTCATAGATGTTAATGGATGGTGAAGCAAAGAGAGAGAGAAGCATCATCCTGTCACTCAAGTGTTTCACCTTCATGATAAAAGAAGTTGTTCATTACCTACAAGGAAAAACTTTACAGAAACATACAAAGATTATTTCTTTTCCATTGTTTAATCTGGATATTTGTTCACTGTGTATTCTATATAGTATTATTACATTATATACTTTATTTAGTTTCATTCTCTTTCTGTTCTGGTCATTAAAGTTTGTCTGATTCTGATTGGTGTATCTCTGGTTGCTGCTGAGTATTAGACATCTGTTTCCATCTAGTGGTGATTAAACTGAACTGATCTGAAAACACAGAAAATTGATCAGTCCCTCAATAAATGAGGCACATAGAGACTGGAGATGGAGTAGATCGAGTTCTTAAATAAATTATCCTGTTTCAACTAACTTTAGCATGAAAACAAAAGAAAAAGAAACATGATGTTTTCATCATGCTGCATGTTCTCATCATGTTGCATGTTTTCATCACGTTGCATGTTCTCATCACGTTGCATGTTTTCATCATGCTCCATGTTCTCACCATGTTGCATGTTCACATCATGTTGCATGTTTTCATCATGATGCATGTTTTCATCATGCTGCATGTTTTCATCATGCTGCATGTTTTCATCACGCTGCAAGTTCCACTTTCAAATTAATTGCTCCTGAGATTGTTGCCTCTAACAAGTACACGTGCATTCCTTGAGGTTATTGTATATTTTCATGTACTTCTACAAAGTCACTCAAATCAGAACAGCCTGTCCATGAATGCTTATTTTGACTTAAGCACAACCTTGAGATACATAAGTTTTAAAATTGAGAAAAAAAAAACTCTATAAATACTGTAAAGTCATGAATCAGCTGATTTCCAAAAAGTCTTTTTATTAAACTACCATTTGTCTTTCATTTGTTAATGCTCTGCTTACATGCTCTCTGTCTGATCTTGGACACAGTTTAAAGGCTAATATTTCTGTGTTGATCCTGAAGCTGAGGCAGTTTAAACTGGAGCAAAGGTTGTGAATCTTTACCATGTATCTAACCTGCTTTATCTCAACCAATAAGCAAGTTAACACGTAAGGGAGAAAACATCTAACCTGGAGGTTAAATTAAATATTTGTACACATTTGCATCTCCTCTACAAATTTGTAATAATGAGATATATGTAGCTAGTCATAACTAATCTTACCAGCAGTGATTATCTGGATTGTCCAGGGATATTTGGTCATCAAGGCCTGGTAAGATTTCCACAGGCCTGCCATGATCCTTCCTACAAACAGGGAAAAATTAGAAAAAAAGATCAAACCTAATTGTTGCCACATCGCCCTTCTCATCGGCAGGTAACGTGACTCAAATCAAGCAATCCTGCTAATTAGTCCCGTTATTTAGTCCATTAGGCAATTTATCATTTAAACTTACAGGATTTTATGTATCATTTAGTTAAAAAAGAAAAAAGAAAAAAAAGAAAATACGTTTTACGACAGACTTCACTAAAATACTTTACCACTAAGGTTAAACCGATCAATCACCCTGCACATGTTTGCCTTTCAACTCGACTCTTCTAGTTTTTCCTTGATGTTTTATGAATAATTAAAAGAGCGTGTTTAAGTTATTAAGCCTGAAATCTAAACGGGGTGTTTTAAAAAGCAACTTAGTCAAATAACTTTCATAGAAACTTTAAAAATGTAAACTTTTGCCAGACAGCCAGGATGACGTTCGGTCTCGTGCTAACTGAGCTAACAGCACAACGAGTCACTTGTTTTACCCCAAGTCTGTAAATAATGTCTAACTAAACCTGTATTAGCAAACTGGCACGCATCTGACTTTAGGCATCTTATCGATACTAATACGGTTAAAGCGTCGTTTATAATTACAAATTTACCAACAACTCAGCTGAAACTACATCAACGACATCTCATCTTTACCGTTCAGCGAGGTGCTTTACAAGTCAGCTAATTCTGAATATATCTGTAAATATCAGTGTACATGCCTGTTGAAAAGTCAAGCTCCACTAAGAGAAGTACGAGATGCCTTCATGTTTTAAATTGGCTCAAACGTTCGCGTATCCTCAATATATAACCTCTCTTCAGCCAGACATATGGACTTTGATCAATCTTGTCAAGGAAAATGTACCTTACTGTTGGAATGAATCAGTTTCTTTTTAATAGTAAAAGTAATTAAAAGCCATTTTAAAATTAAGTCTGTCTTATTTTTAATAATAGAAAGAACAACTTGCACTTTATATAAATATAACCCCAATTTCCTACGATCCTTGAAGAGTGCGCTTACGTCAGTTCCGCTGTAAACAAAACAATGTTTCCCCTGCTGACCTCTAGTGGACAACCCCGGTATAAAGCAAAATAATTTTACACAAAGTTGACTTGTTTCAAGTATATATTTTTTTTTTAAATTCTGTACAGGTGGCACTTACAAAAACAAAACCAACAGATATTCATTACAGCAAATACAACTTTTAAATCAATGGTGCAGCTTACCAGAGCACCTTAACAGAATCCAGCCATTCCTCTTATTAGTTCAGTTTAATCAGTGTGTGGGTAGCTGAAATGGTACATATTAGCGTCACCGTTTCATGAAAAATTTATTATACCAGGTTGCTAGCTTTTACAAAGTAGAATTTTTCTTTTAATTAGATGTACATGATTCTTTTCATTGCCTGAAGATTGCAGAAAGTTATTACAGTTAAATGTAAACGGTGTCTTATCGACTTCTGCACAGTAACAACATGCAGAGGTTAAATCTAGGAGGTAAAGCAGGTAAAGTAACAAGGCCCTAAAGTAGAGGACCTGGAATGAATACTGATGCTTGCTAAACTCATATTTGACAAGTTATTCATTTACTAAGGCCCATTTTAAAAGAAAAATGTCTCTGAAATGTCTGCAAAAAAAAAAGAAAGAGAGAAACTATTTCCCTTGTATGAGCTGGATAAATGTAGTAAACTGAATATTCGAATCTTGTGTAAACTTCACAATAAATAAATAAAAACATAAAAATTGACAACACAGCAGCAAGAACAGGTCCAACAAGACCAGTTTCCATATTAGATCAGCTTACACATAAAATGCTACAGAGATTTCAGCCCACAACAAAATTTAATTTGTCTTATGCAGACAAGTGCTGCAAATGTTTGTCTTACCACTTTGATTCTATACGATCCACAACACCCAATGTCATTCATTTTCCTGGTCTTTAACGCCCAGTGGCTTCTCCACTAAGGTTGAAAGGCAAGAATATTTCAACTCAAGCTGTTACAAATACTTTCTTTTTAAATAAAAACACACAAAATCATTTTAAAATTATTGCTGTGGGAATCGGGTGCAGTAAAATAAACAATTATTTAAAAAAAAAAAATAGAGAAGAAAAGCAACTAAACAGAAGAAAATAAGAGTAACCCTTTCATATGATCATTGGTCAGTGGTCATCTTCTTCAAGTAAAAAGGTCACTGTTGTCCCTTTTGGTGAAAGTTGCCTGAGATCAGTTTACAGTACAGATGGCTGCAGCTTCTGCTGCACTGTAAAGCTGCAAAACATAAATCATCACAGTACACTGCTAACTAGACGTGGTAGATTACCTAAAACTGGACATATTATATTAAAAGATTAAATGTTGCTCTTTTTTTTTTTTTAGGTAACATCTTTGTGCAAAACAAACTAAATCATCACTAATTGATTAAATAAAAGTCATAATTCTAGCCGGCTAACTCTCCTTCTGAATCCATATCAGTCAAATTTATTAGTAATATCAGGCCAAACTGTGCAAAATCCTGAAAGATACCCACAGAATATAAGGACAGCACATGAATTAAATATCAATGCTCAAGTTTTATCTCAGCACATAAACATTACTGGCAATATTTTTTTTTAAAAACCTTAATTTCACCTATTTGAGAAAGTAGCAGGAGCAACACAACTTGTGGTGAAATTGTCTTCTGGGAGCCAGTCGTAGTCAAAGAAGTTGCAAAACAGAAAAGGCATCCTGCAGGAAAGGCAACGCTCCGACCTTTGGCCCCATTTACACGGGCAGGGAACACGTTGAAGCGCCAGTAAAGCTCACTCTACTGGTTTGAATGGGAAGCAGTTTATACAGCATCACCTCAGCGGTGGGGAGGGAAGTCGATGGAGTCCAGCAGATCAGGCAGGAAGTTCTCACACTTTTCATGGCTCAGTGCTTTTGTAACAAACCCTCCTTTTTTCTTCTTCATCTCCTCAGCAGTCCATCCCTTCATCGCTTTCACACCAGTCCGACGGAGCGTCGGTACCAAAGTAGCGATCTCCAAAATTACCTGAGAGGGGAATAAGAGAGATTTGAGATGTTTGTCTTCTTATTTTTATCAGATCATCTCATACATGTTTGAATTTTATCTGGGACATGTATATAAGTATATGATGGCCTGTCTTTCTTAGATAGAGGTTTATAAGGGCAGATTTACTTTCAAAGATCTGGTTCAACCTGTTGCAAGACCTGGCAACACTGCACACTCTGTTGATTGCGTGTGAGATGCTTGTCATCTCCCACCTGACCACTAGATGGCAGTAATTGTCAAACACTGAAGAGCATCAGAAAACCCAGGAGCCGTCGGGGACTAAACCTAGATTAACTGGACGAGGTTTTTTGATACAGGATTTTCATAAATAACAGCATTATTGCAACATCAGTAGGAAAATAGAATTTTTATTTTTTTGACCCGAGAGGTAAGGAGCTTTAAAAACTTCTCAGAAGGCCAGTCTGCATTTAACAATGTTTTGATTTTGCATTAATATTAAATTCTTTTAACATCACAATTACTCTCAAAAAGGTATTTTGCCACATTTCTTTTTTTAACCTTTGTTTCCAGGCAGACTTTGAGCGTCTGTACTTATAAAAAAATGCTTGAAACTGAAGCTGATGCTGGATGAAAGGTCCTCAAATTTACCCCAATATTTGCTCATAAATTAGCTTCAAAACAGTCTTTCAGAAGCACGGAAGCAGCTACTCAAAATTCCCTTTTTTGGGTGAAACTACTTAGGATTCAAACTGTATTTTCATCCAGACCCTGCAGCTGCAGCAGGAGTTTCATCAAAACAAAATCCGACCTTTAACACTGACTGATAGGTTAAGATGCCGTGTTCCCTTACAGTCTGCCGCGGTCTGCAGATAAAGACAGCCAATAAATACAGCTTTCTGTTGAAAGTTTTCTGGTGGCTGGTCCCAGTGATCAAAACGGAGCTGATGGATTTACACCTTTTGTCTCTAGAAGTAGTTTTACTTTTACTGCTCCAGACATCAGACCCTGAAAGTAACCCCGCTTCATCTCATCGATCAGATAAGATGTTTAATGTTTCTGTTACCACTTTAAGACAAACAGCTTTTCCTGAAACAACAGATTTACTGTAAATTATTTAAGGAAGCTAAGAAAGAACATTTATTTCAATGCTGTTATCTCTAGTTTATCATAACAGCTTAATTCATCAAGTTTTTAAGAGACCTGCTCCTTGTTTTCTTGAGATAAATTATTACATTTCATTATTAAACAGTTGGGGAGGATCCATGGCTACACCATGAGTCTAACAATAAATGTGTAGCTTTGTTCATTTTATACCTACAGTCTTATAATGAACAAGCAGGTAAAGATAAGAGGTTGCTTCATTCCCACCTCTAACAATAGAAATTAGCCTATTATCTAGAGCTGGGCTACTCGGCCAAAATATAAAATCTCTGATATTTTCACACTAAATTCAACGTCTGATTTTAATCTATTTATTTGTTTTCTGTCTTAAATACACAGTTAACTTATTAAAAACAACAAACTTAATTTTTTTCATGTTAATGTGTGCCTTGTATAAAAAAAGAAAACATTTCTTCAGTTGAGTGGAGCAGCGTCTCCTCACCGATGCCTGGTATGATGTGGAACTGGTCGTTGACCTCCTTGTCCACGGCGGTGGTGATGATGCGGACTTTAGGGAAAGCGTAGGCCACGGAGTGGACGCCCATCTCAGCCATCAGCAGGGACAGCAGGAAGATTTTATCCTCGGCTACGTCGTGGTCCTTCACAAAAAGGAAAACAGTTTGTTCCTACTGTTCTGTAAAGTGTTGCTCAAATACGTGTTCAGGTGTGTTCCAACTTTGGTTTATTAGTATTTATTTGTGAAACACAGCAACTGATTGGTGTTTAGAAAGCAGTCTGGTTGACCCACCAGCAGAACTCGGACCGCCATGAGCGCAGCGGCTCCGGTGGAGACCGTGCTGTCCATCAGGATGACGTAGTCTTCGCTGATGTCTTTAGGCAGACGGAGGTAGTGAAGCTGGAGGAAGAAGAGCATAAAACACATGGAGATGTTCTGGTCATCTGATCCAGCTTCTGAGACAATAAGAAGTGCTTTTAAAATGCACTAACCTCCGGTTCTCCTGTGTCGTGGTTGGTCTGAATGAGGATCTTCCCAAGTCGGATGTCTTTACACACGGCCATCAGAGCCTGCTCCATGGTCTCTCCGGCTCTCAGGATAGAAACTCCTGTGATCTAGAAAAGAACATTTTAGGGTTTTTTTCTCTACATTTATTTGAAATTCTTTGAAAAAAACTGAAATTTTTTTCCAGCTGTAGGTCAGTAAAGGTGTTGGAGAGGTTTTGGGAAGCTAAAAGGCCTCTAAGATGTATCACAATCACCCAGACAAACTTACTCTTTTACCGCTCAGCCTCTTCCCCTCATAGATGCTACCCTGAGGCGTTTCCACAGATATTGGCTGGACAAACAGAAGGATGAATAAGAAAAATAATATTTAAGTTTGCACTGAAGCCACGAATGTGCTGCAATAAGAAGTATCAGCAGTCAGACTGCTGATACTTCATCTCCACGCAGTCCACTCACCTTTAGAGGTAGGAAGGAGAGAGCATGTTCGATCAGCAGCCTCATTAATCTCTTGGAGTAGAAGATAAACTCATCTCGGTTAGTCTCCTTGTTCCTGCAGGGTGGGCAGCGGCAAACAGGATTACAATGATTTTATCCAGTTTAAAACAAAGTCCCCACTAAAATACAGGAAAACTAGCGTCACTCCTGTTCTTCCATGATGGACGTGTGTGAGCAGAGGACGGATCGATACCACCAAACGTGTTCAAGGACGATATTGTTTGCAAAAATGTGTGTTTGTGTGACTTCTGACCTGATGATGGTGTGCATGCCGCGGACCTGCGGCGTGCTCTCCAGCACGCTGAGGGTTTTGGGTAAAGGCTGACCCTGGTGAGCCGAGGCCAGAGCCGATCTGGGTTAAACACATTCGGATCAACAAAGTGGCCGACTTTTCTACATCAATGCTTCCAAAAAAAACTTCAACCACACAGTATCAAGCATTTGTTAGTTAATCATCTAAATTTAATGAACTTATTTTGCCTTCAATACAGGAAAAAGGTTTTGAAATTAGAAACTTAAGAGTCTTTAGATACTTACTCTTGCCTATTATCATTTTCTATTAAAAAGGGACAATATTAATCTTTGCCATGTACATTCCATCGCTCAACACTGATGGAAGTTTTAATTAGATAAATCCTCCTCAGCTGCTTTGACCATGTAAACCCTCCAGACAGAGGGAACATTACCAGGTATTATATGTTCAACGGACTGTAAAGTCCTTACAGGTTTATGTGGATCAATCAGACTAGTTGAGCTCATTTTTGGGGACCTTGTTCAGGTTATTATAGGAGTTTTTGCACAAGCAGCCCAGTCCTAAGACATTTCCCGAGATTGTGGGTTCATAAATATCTGCAGCATTCACTCCTGACTTCTTGTGGAGGTTTTCCATCCAGTTCAATTTCAGGAAGATTGCAGAGTGAGATTTGTGTGAGAATGTAGCAGTTTATCTTTTGGAGAATTTACAGCAAAAGCGTGCGTTGCTTCTGGTGGTTAACTCAGATTTGATCAGATTTATTTAGTATTGATGCAAACAAAGATCAAGAGGCTTCATTGTAGATATCTCATTAATTACAAAGCTAAATTAAACCCTTTAAAACTTGTAATTTTAAGATTTTTGTAACGAATTTAGTTCCCCATAATATTTCAGACGGCCATTTTTATGGCAAAGGCTTAAGGTTTGAGTAAGTATGCAACGAGTTTCACACGTAAACAAAGTGCAGGTGTTGCCGTCCACCCACCAGGGGGCAGAAAAGAGTCAAACAAATAAACCTCCACCAGCTGCAGGCAGGGTGATGCTTTTTCTTAAGTTACAAAACCGATGTTTTTGGGAGGTTGCTGAACAAAACAGGTGCTGATTTAACAGGGATAAGAGCTTTTCATGTTACAGACTTATTTATATAAAGATTTATACGTACACAGTATAATTCCTAATACTTCTTGGCTAAAGGTGTTGGTGCATCACCTGTGAGGCTTTTATACCAAACTTCCTCAGGCAGAGTTACTGCCAGTAGATTAGGTGGAGGACACTGTTGTTGTAATTAAATCTTATAGTGAGTGCCACCTTCTGAAGCCTACAGAATATAATGTGATCCCAGTAGTTTGCCCATCCAGTTAAATGCATGCTTATAATGCTAAAATTGAGACACAGTCTGAACTAATAGCTTTTTGTTTGGAGCATGCTCAGCCTCCAAAAGAAATAAATGCATGCTGTTGTTTCCACACACAGAACTGCAGGTTAGTGGACAGTATGTCAGCCAAAACCTTCAAAATGTGTCATCAAATTTGGTTTTGAAGCCATAAAATTGGGAAACAAACACGTTGGCTGAATTATAGTTAAAACATGCTGGGCTTAAATAAGGCCTGGGTGCTTTAAAAAACTACAAGGCTGCACTTCTCAAACTACAACAATGAGAAAGATGCACAAGGCGAGCCTCACATATCCCAGCGGAGCTTCCTCTGAAGAAGGTGACGTGTTCATTTGATGACATAAGTGATTACAGTGGGGGAAAGAAGGAGGCAGAAAGAAATGCAAGAAATAAAAGACGAGGAGATATAAAAGGAGAAAGGAAGAGAGGGAACAGTATTAGCAATGAAACAGACACATCAGCGCCTTGCAACACTGAACAGGTACAGTCTAGTTCCGCGCTCACTTCAGTTCATATCAGTGACTTCATTTTATGCTCTTTTATTTCCCTGTGCAAAGACACTCACACATCTAAGAGCTGCCAGAGTTCCTGCACATTTAATAAATTATATGAACCGATGTCGGCGTTTGGAAAGGCTTTACAGATTCATGCAGCAGGACAAGATCAGATTAACTAACCAGTACTTATTTCCTGAAGCACAGTAACTCATATTTAGTGGATTTTCTCCCGACATTCAACCAAAGTAAACACCTTTCACCTGCTACCGGTGCTTTAAATTGCATCAGCTAGCACAAATATCAGGAGTTAGAACTTTTAAACTTGCTAGGCTGGTTATATGTCGGAGTGGCTATGTGTGAACATGGCTGAAGGAAACCAGTTCAGCCAATTTGTTTAAAACTTTGTAATTTTTAACATTTTTTGCATGCTTTTTGCAGCTTCAATTATTTTACCTTACTCAGGAATCTACCAAAACGCTTTTGTGAAAAAGTGTGGATCAATGACCAATAAAACCATAAGACTTGGAAGCAACACCTCAATTAGTGTTAAAGCGTGGCTGAAGCAGATCAGAGAGTTAGATTCAGGGATTTATAGGTTAAAACCGCTTGTTAACAAGTCCTACACAATGACCCACTAATTTGATTCTGGTGTGTTGAAGCAGGAAACGGGTAAAACCTGCAAGACATTGACATCGAGGACCAGAGTGGAACAGCTCTGTCTAATAGGCTCAAGTGAGGTGTCGGTTTCTCATTGCCCAAAATGAATCTGTTTCCAGTGATTGCTGTTGCATAATTTCTAGAAAGCTTTAAAGGAACTGGATTATTTGAGCCCTGGCCAATGAAATAAAACAGCTTTTCCTGAGAAAATATCCATGTGTAGACTACCAGGGAGGTTTAGAGGAGAGTTGCCTCAGTTTTGTCATTTTTGTATAGATTTGTGTTGACTGTGGTTGCACCTGTAGTGGTCACCACACCACGAAACACATGCATGTTATCCTCCAACAACATCCCATGTGTAACCACTGAGACAAAGTACTTGTGTACACAGCAAAGTTAACTCTTAAGCAGCTAAGCCCTTTAAAGCAGCTCAGGGGCTCATGACCTGAAGATCTTCTGACACATTACTCAGGAAGGTTCAACATTAAGTTATATATTGGTAAATGGAATGAAGTGTGTATATAACATATATAACAATATAACATTTTGATTATTGACACAAACACACTTCAGAAGAGAAATGATCAGGGTCTGAACTAGACTATAATAATAGTGAATACATCAGTCACTGTTGTAATAAAACCTCTAATCCTGCTTTTAAGACCTGACATGTACTGAATAATCTTCTAAATGACAAGCCAACTGTTTAAAAGGAGATCAATCTAGCAGACATCATTGTGACCACAATCATGTTTATTGATATGAGAGAAGTTTTTTTTAATTGGAGCATGACCGAAGCGAAACTTTTGAGTCAGCCCCTAGTGGCTGTCTATGGTGTTGCACACGACTGTTTCCGTGGCTGCATCCATCTTTTTTTAATAGTGCCAGTTTTATTCAAAACTGGAGCACAGATAGCGGTTTAGTAGGTTAAAGAAAAGAAGAATTAGAACAAAAACAAGACAGCTGCTAGTTTTATCTTGGTTTTGAAATGAAGTCAGACTGAAAAAAGGATGAGAATACATAAGGAGGAAGCAGAAGAGAGAAGATGTAGTAGTAAAATAAATAAACGACTAACAGTCATACCTCACAGTGATCTCACGCTGGAATGGTTACACAGCATTCAGCCAGGCAAGGAGGGGTCGTGCACGTACAAGGAGACAAACACACACACACCCATAAAGTGTGTGTAAACGGTGAGAAACATAAGAAAAAAACAAAACATGAGACCAGCTACTTCAGGAAGAAGTGCAATCTGCAACATGAAACCCCAAAAGAAAGTCAAACATTTAAAGCAAAAATAAATGTTTGTCTGTTAAAACAAGTTAAACACAAACATCTCAAGCATGAACATTAACTTCATGTCTGGATGAACAAAAGCTCAAAGGCATCTTATACTGAGTTTCAGTACAAGTATATGAGCATTTTATTTCACTGTACAAACTAAATATGTAAAAACAATGAAATATTCCATGCAAGTTTCTTTAGGGGACATACTTCAAGCATCATATCTGTCTTTAAAACATTTGTGATGGTGAATCTGTGGGGAGCAAATTTCTGTGCTTTTTCACCTTTGTGCAAAAGACATTGCATTAAAACAAGAAAATGAATTATTCTAGTACACAGAATTCAACTTTTGCTCGTGTCCAACCTCTGTTTAACAACACATCAATGGAATTTAATCTTTTAGTAACAAGAAACATGCACAAAAACTACAAAGTTATATTCGAGCCGAGGAAATAACTTGCACTGCAGACACTCGCTGGTGTAAAACAGAGGTCAGTATCATGCAAACTTCTATGCACCTCCCATCATCCATGCTGCATACTGCTGATGTCGTGCATGAGTGAGACAGATGTGTTCTGCTGCCGGCCGTGAATGAATACGTTGAAGGTGGAAAAGATCGTGGTTAGTCATAGGCCATATAGTAAGCGGATGACAGTAAAATGGGGTGAAGAGAGATGGAGGACACCTCTCCTGTCCTTAAAGGGTCATTAATCTCCGTAACTACTAAAGACCTATGTCTTACTGGGAACACTGAAGTGAGGAAGGAAAAGAGGGAAAGAGAGACCTGGAAAAATCCTGTTGGCTGCATTTATTTCTTCATCATACCCGATAGAAAAATGAAGAAAAGTCTTCAGGAAAGCTTTAAAAGTGGGAATGTTGTGATTATTATTTAATGTGAGTTTTGGCCATTTTCATTCAGTAAAAGCAGAAACAGTTGCCAGTCATGTGAATTAAATGTTTGCAAAACTTCCTTCCATTCCTTCTAAATGCATCAATTATTTAAAATAATAAAAGAAAAAAAAAGAAAAAACCTTCCTCAAGGTAAAAAAAAGTTTCATATTTGAATTTCATAGCTTCCTACTGAACTAATTAAGTTATTGCTGCATTAAAAGACGCATTATTGTAAAATAGTTGGGACACAAATGCCCGAGTCAATCAAACTGTAATGACACAAATGGTTTAATAAAGGGTTGTCCAAAGCCGGTCCTTGAGGGCCGCTGTCCTGCAGGTTTTGAATGTTTCCTGCTGCAGCACACCTAAAATCAGATTAATGGCTCATCGTGCTTGGACAGAACTTGAGCCATTTGATTTGAATCAGGTGTGTAGAAGCAGGTAAACATCTAAAACCTGCAGGACTGTGGCTCTCGAAGACCAGAGATGGACACCCCTGGTTTAATAGAAAAACTGTTGGGAATCTAAGGAGCATCAATAATGTTTTTAAGACTATTAATTGTTAATGTACCATATATATTCATGATTTCAGCTCATAGTAACCTTTCTAATGAGCTTCAGAGTGGAAAGAGGAAAATAAATAGTTGTTCCTACATTGTACAAGCACTATAAGCATGACATTTTAATGTAATGCATGTGCCCTTGTTAGCTACCTGACACACTAAGCTGATGAAAGATCTGATGGATGTTTGCACAAACTTGTTTACAACTCTACTTATCCATATATTAACTTTGCAGGTGGTAAATCCGGAAAAACTGACCCCGTTTGTCCAACTGGCCATGTTCACATACATCCACACCACCAAACCTTCTACAAGCAGCCCTCACCTAATGTCATAGAAGACTGCTGGGAAACAGTGTAAAAAAAGAGCATGTTTTTCCTACTTTAGGAAGCATCAGCATTTTAGAGCATGCATTATCATGCATTCACAGCTGATCAATGAAATCTATGCGGCTCAAGGTAAAAATTCAGGTGTCACTTTGATAACGAAGCCTGCGTTCTTCAGAATATTTCTAGGTTACTGTGGTAGTAAATTCAGATTATGGACAAGGTAAAGAAACAATTCTCATATCACAACTTATAGCTGAGGCAGCCCTTCTCAGTAAAGAGGGGGAAAAATCATATGTGTGTTGAAATAAGTATAGATAAGCTAAACCTTTAGTTGAGTGATTAAAAAGACACGAAGACAAACAATGTGAGGAGTTATTGGGAATCCTTACCTTCTCCAGCTGGCTGTGGACATGCTGAACAATCAAATCCAAAGCTACAAAGTTCTCTCCACCTACAAGAAAAATATATTTGAGGCACACAGGACTAGAATAGTCTAATGTATCATACACCATGTTGTGTGTTTACATTTTGAGAAGTACTTCTGTTTAATGTGTTGGTATTACAACTGACCTCTGGGAACCACGATGTCGGCAACCTGCACCGTGGGCTCAATGTACTGCTCGAATGCTGGTTTTACAAATTTATTGTACTGTTTGATGATGCCGCTGATGTCCCGTCCACGGTGAGAGATGTCCCTCTTCAGCCTCCGTATCAGGCGGATGTCTGAATCTGTATCTACAAACACCTTCATGTCCAAAAGCTAGCAAAAAGGACAAGAAAGATGGAATTAGTTCAAGCATGTCCCGTTTTATCATACTGCATAAAAGGTGATTATTATAAACCATCTGTTTAATTTATTCCTTTTAAAATACACAGTGATCACAGTGAATTTTAAAAGAGCAGAATACATTAAACTATAAAACAATGCTAAAGCTTAGGTTACTCGCCCTTTTTCAATAATATACCTACATAACTTAATCACAGCCATCATCACATTCAATACCATTATAAAAAAGGAGCTGCTGTTAGTGTCCATGTAAAAGATATCTATTAAGACTGGTGTTACCACGTGTCTGTTACTTTCTTCCTTTTTCTAAGTGTTCCCCCATCAGGTATCTAAACCAGAACAGTGAGCGTCCAAATGCTTTTACAGAGCAGGTGGCATGGCGTATACTATGTGCAGATACTTCAAAAAGGTATTCCTTTTTATATACGAGAAGCCGGAGGAGCTGCCAGTATAAAGCTGGAGTGGAAGCTCCTGGCATGAACTAATTTGGAAGCTTGGGTCTGGAAGGGCAGCAAGTATAAGAGCCCTAAAGCTAAGGGCCTAGTGTTGGACAAGGACATTGCTCCCAATGGATATTCTTGTAGTTTTGTTACGTTAAGTATTTGACCATTTTTCTACTGAATGATGCACTTTTGCACATCTGTACAGGTCACTTTACTGGTGAGGAAATACAGACAAGCACCAGGTCAAAAGAAGAGCTGAGCTTCTACGTTTTCCTTCCACAACCCAGCCAAACCCTACAAGCTGGGTTTCTCTGAGGCACTAGCAAAGAAAAAAAAAGCTGCTGCCTTGGAGAAAAACTATAATCTTATCTCAATACTGTCAGAACGTTTAATCTCAGTAGAGAAGCAACAAATGATCTCATTATCATGACCAGGAGTAGTCGTTTTAAATTAGATGTTTTGACCTTTTTCATGATGTGTTGTAGGATTTGCAGAAAGATCAGTTATTACTGTCACTAAAAGGGAAATTCTGCTTCACATCCATCTACTGAGATCCATTAAACTGAACTTAATTCAACAAAACCATTAAGAAGAGGAAAAAAGGTCTCACATCATAACAAATGTACAGCAACCTGGCAAACAAAAAGGAACTACTGGCCACTCTGAAACTAAAAAAGGTTTACGAGTGATTTACTCAAGGATGACGGCTGAGGGACAGATATAACTCAGGTGCAGGACAAGCTAGTGGATTCAGTTTGCTGTAAATCTGAAGGAAAAAAAAAACTGACCAACCAAAAGATGTTGCTGGATAAGCATGACTGTCAGCCTGCAAGAAGTGAATGAAGAGTGGATTGTTCCCAAAGGTTAAAGAACAGGGCTGCAGCTTTAGGTCATTTTCTAACCTTCTCCAGTAGAGGGGAAGTCCATTCAACTCTACAATGAGGAAAAATATGTGTCCAAAAATCCAATTACAATTTAAACTTTTTATCAAATATATACTCATCTGACAAGAAACAGGTTCTCTCATCTGTATCATGATTTGTGCAAGTTCAATTATTAAATTATGTTAGTTTAATATAGATTGTCAGTCATGAAAATTATATGTAAATAATGAAAATCTAATTATTCGATAGTGGTACTGGTAGGAGGGAACAGAGGTATGGGAATTTCTTGGTTCTTGCAACCTGCTCATGAATGCCCACTCTGATACAGTAACAGAGTACAATGGAGAGTTTGCAGCCTGCACAAAGTTAAAGTTTATGATTGTTAACTGATGATGTTACTACGCTGGCAGAATAACATCACTGAACATTTAATGTTGTTACATTATGTTCAACTACTGTGAAAGCTTTCTTGTACTCATTCGAGTTTGGACCGCCTCCAATCTACTCCCATTAACTAATCTGGAAGGGATCAGATCTTTCATTTAAAGTATATAAATCATTAAAATTTCACATGATAGATCTTGAAATCCACTTATCTGAGATCACAGCAGGTCAGAAACCCAAACATCCCTCTCAGTCTCCTGCTGGGGGACCCCAAGGTGTTCCCAGGCCAAAAGTGATATACATACATACATAATGTATCCATCATCCCTTCAGCAATTCTGGGTCTGCTCTAAGGGTCTCCTCCCAGCTAGACTTGCCTAACGAGGCGACCAGGAGGCATCCTAGTCAGATGCCTGAATCATCTGAGCCGACTCCTTTCCCCGCCCCCCTCAGGATGTACGAGCTCCTCATCCTCTCTCTAAGGCTGAGCCCTGCTTGCATCAGGGATCTCATGTCCATAAGTGGGGCTTCTAATAAAGATGGATCAGTAAATCAAAAACAAACTGCAAATCCAAAATTTTAGAAAACTAACTCGGTAAAAAAAAAATATGAATGTTGGCTGAAAATCTGGTTCAGTTTAGTCTTTCATAGAACCACAGCAACATAAACACTTGTAGAAATATTCTGTTCAGACTCAAGACACAACCCTTTATTAGCGGATTTGCAGCTACAATTGACTTCAGTTACAAGAATGAACACAAAACAATTAATCTCAGCAGACAGCGGCTGTAATACACTGAATCAGAGGGTAATCAGCAACACAGATGGGTCTCAGGGGAGGACTGCCCGCCCTATCACCACGGTCCAGCGCACACAAACGCCAAGAGGAAGGAGAGAATGATCCATAGCACCAAGACTTATTTGCCACAAAGAACACTCTCCTTTTATTCTTTTGGATTTCCTATTACCCTTAAAAACATCTCTATAAGAAAAATTAAAAAAAGGATCCCAAAGTTCATTTAGTCCTTTTCACATCCTGGATGTAAAACAGCAGCTTTTAGAGGTTAAATGTAGCATTTTAATTAATTTGATCACATTAACATACAAATAAATTGGTATTGATTGATAAAAAAGCAGTTTAACCAACTCATTTGTTTGGATATGAAGTATTTTATGAGTGGTGGTGACAGTACAATTCTTTTTATTTAAATAATAAAAGCATCTTTCTGCTCCCTGTTTTAATGATTATATTAAATTGTGTCAATTGTGACTGATATGTGCTGACAAATTAGATGAAAGTTAAATAATAAATGGCCAACAGGAGGGAAGAAGGGAGCCTAGAAGAAACACACTAACCCTAACTGAAGGGAAACCCCTTTTTCCCTGCAGAATCTCAAACAATTTGCCTCTCGGTCCAAAAGTCGTGTATCTGCAGCCCCAGGAGGGTAGCAGCTGTGACAGAAAGCTTCTGGTACATCGCTGTTCCCCTGAGGTTAAACCAGCTGCCACAGATGTTAACCAGGATGTAAAAAGAATAATGCATATGTATCGCAACCAAAGCAAGAGAGTAGCAGCCCTACAAATAAGGCCTAATCAAAGGGAGACGGTGAAAATGCACAAACACAACAATATGATTTGTGATTTATAAAAACCAAAAGGCCAAGAATTCAAACAAAAAAAACTTTCTTTCTGGTAAAAACAAAACAAAAGTGAGCCTAAAATCATAAATATATGAATGAAAATATCAAGCATGTTTTAAAAAAAAGGCCAAATTTGTTTTATATTGTGTAGAAAACAAAGCAGTGGAGTTTGTGTGGTGCCTGGAAGAGATCCAGTCCAACTGAAGAACCATTTGTGCCAAATAAATGACTAAATAAACAATCACATTATAATCTGCTCATTACTGCTAACGCCACGCTGTTTATTGACGCCTCCTCTAATGTGATTTGCTAAACTACTCAGTGGTTCTCCCAGGTCATAATTATCCACACACCTATAAAAGTTAATTAACAGTTTAATATTGTGAGAACTCCAACCCCTCAATTTCTTTTATCATTGCACAAAGTAAATTAAACAAATAAATGAATAAGCACAATAAACTAGAGGTCAGTTTACTTTTCCATTAGTCAATAGTTATGCATCACTGACTGAGTAATATTTGATATGTAATGAACTGCAAATACAAGCAATGATCAGCAGTGTCCGCCATGACACTCGCAGATAATTCACATTAAGCTTGTGTTGAAGCTTTTCACATGAGCTGACACAAACAAAAGTGAGTAAAAATCTCAAGTGTGAAAGTCCAAAATGATGCAGTTGATGCCTGATGTGTTAACTGATAAAACAAAAATGTGAAAACTTGTATAAGATGAAGACAGCAGAGTATAAGAATAAAAGATTCTTCTTACTTTTAGCAGCTCCTTGTTGGCAAAGGCCAAGATGCCCTCAAAGATGACCACATTAGCACCGTACACCGTTTTCTGTCAGGGAGAAACAAATTAAAAAGGCAAGGATCACTTACTGTGAGAAGTAATCACATGTACAATTAATACTACAATGGGAATTGTCAATCTTCTTGTCTGTATTGGTAAAGATGATGCTTCTTTATTAAAGAAAAATATAAACATGGATGTTACAATCTCACAACACTACAACATTATATATGAAAAGATATACTTTGAGTCCATTTGAACTACTCTGCTTATAAATGCTGTCAAAATCATTATTAATAAGAAACAATCTAATGAAATTAAGCATCTATAATGTGTCAGAGTTTTAATCTGGTATAACCTGAGAAGAAATCTGCATAGCAGAGCAAATGCACAAACAAACGGGTTTGAATGTTGCGTTTGCAAACACAATCCCTGCAATATTAATGTAATCAGGTGTTGTATTATACATCACTGGAAAGCTTGATTAGTCACCTTTACAACGAGGTATAACTTGTAAAGATTGTGCTTCTGTGGGATGAGCAACACAGTTAAAGGTAGTGGTATTTGCTTTTGTTCCAAGTCTCATGGTGGACTGGATGGTTGCACTCTCCCACAGTAATCAGGAATAAATACAACATGTTGGCCTTTTTTTTTTTTCACACTTCATTTTACACCATCAGCGACCTCAGTATCGTGTGGACCTCCTCCTCATGCTGGTCACATTTTGCCATGGGATGGCATGGAGAAAATAAATTGACCAAAAACTAATTTCCTTGCTTTTTGTGCCGAGTTAAGTTACATGGTACAAAATCTTGTCCAAAATCATCTTGAAATAAGATAAAAATCTGATCTTAATACAAAGAAATAGTCACAACGAGCAGAGTAAAAGGAGGGAAACTTTTTTATAACAACTAAACAGACACCAGCAGAACACGACTGTATGATATTATGCAGCCGCTTTGACACACAACCGCGGTTCAGTGTCATCGCATAAATCCTGCTGGATTCCTGCTTTGCTACCAGGAGAGAGAGCGTGTATAAGTGTGTTTGAAAGAGAGATGAATCACTGGTTCAATGAAAGACAAAATGGTGCCGAGTACGTCACAATCCTATTACCTTCCCGTGACCAGCTTCCCTCTAAAGTCAATGGGCTGGACCCTCCAGTATTGATTTGGAGAAAGAGAAGGAGAAACAAAGCTGGAAGGAGAGCCCGAGAGCGTGGAGGCAATGTTGAGAGAAAGCGAATTTTAAAGAAACAGATGAGTGTTTATTGATTTGTTCATTTCCCTGTTGATTGGTAAGAGAGGATTTAAAGGCTCTTTAACATGTTTAAGTGCTGGTGCTTCAAAGAGTGAGAAAGGACAACCTCCAGTTGCATCAGAGAAGAAGAAAGCTGCTTGATCTGGTCTGAGGGAAACACACCTACCGCTAATCTGAAGCTTAATTATATTCACCGCAGTACAAAATAGGCCCGTAAAATTATCCCAGTCACAAGTGGAGATAAGCGTTTTCCCGTGAGGTTTTGTGCCTTTCAGCCATGAAATTACATAACAAAAAAATAGCCAAGAGTTATCAGAGTGCTTCACTGCAAGACTGATCCTCCACAATGCTTTTAGGAGGAGATTTGGGCTTTTGGCTTGAGTTAATGTCCTGTAAACTAAGTCCTAATTATTAGCAAATTAGCAAGCATCTCAGCTGGCATCAACTCAAATGACTAATGCATCTCTGAAAGTGTGGAGGGATTTGTAACTGCAACAGTAATTTTCTCCCATCAAGAGATTAGTCTTTAGTTTGGACTGATTTTACCAACTTAAATAAATGTTAAGTGGATGAGTCAGTTGGGGTTATTTACAGACATGAGAAACGTGTCATTAATACAGATTTTATAAGGTCTGCGACAACTTCATTTAATTCTTCACAACCATTTAACCCGCTTCACTGGGACTGCGTGGGTAGAATTTGATCACAATCTAAGCTAAAAACGTCAACAAAAACACCAGATAACTCGAGCTGCATGACTTAGGAGGAATGTATACTGCACTGACAAAACATACAGAAATTATCTGAATACATATTTTTAATAAAGGTAATCACAGTTAAATGGTAGCCAAATGTTAAAATCATTTTTTATTCTTTTTATTTGCTTTGAATACCATTCATAGTGTTTGCAATCCTCAGAAAAACACTGTTGCATATTAAAATAAATCATTTAAATGATCACATTTTTTGGTAATCTAATAATTTCAGGAGCTGAAACATTAACATAGAATTCCTTTTGTGACTAAAAATTTCCCTTTCCTGTTTTCTCCCCCATTCTTTGCTCCTTTCACTGAGAGTACATAGAACAGGGGTATCAAACTCCGGTCCTCATGGGCAGGTATCCTGCAGGTTTTTGCTGTTTCCCTGCTCCAATAGACCCGATTCTTGCCCGCTTCCTCACAATGAGCCATTACGTTCAGTCAGGTGTGTTGGAGCAGGGAAACAACAAAAACCTGCAAGATTGTGTCCCTCGAGGACCAGATTGACACCTGTGACATAGAAGCTTGAACTCACTTAAAAGCAAACTTTTTGTTTAGGAAAAAACAAAAAAACAATCCAAGAAGCTTTAAACTAGATCAAATTGTTACATCACATAGATGTCTCCTCTTGATAATAGTAATAGAAGATTAGAGTTTTTCTTTTTCTTTATATCAAACATGATGAGTGCGAGTCTATTTGCTTTACTTGACACTGCATGTCCTAAAATGCAACTATTGCAACTCCTCAGACAAACTATCACCATATATTATTTCAAATGAAAGGGACTACAAATTCACCCTACCAGTAAGTGAGATCTGTCATTACAGACCATCATCGCACCTAAAAATCTCCAAGTCTTAACATTTGTGATTTGGCCATAAACGTACAACTTTGAGCCCGTCAAGATGGATTCTCTCAAGACTGATCTTAAGAATCTCACTAAAATCAAGGTGCGTTGCTATGATAAGACAAGATAGGCAATTACCCAAGAAATTAGAGTAGAAAAAAAAAAGCTTGAAGACTCGACGTTTTAAAAAGGAGTGACACCGTTTTGGTTTGTTTTTGCTAAATCAAATGAGAAACAGCTGGATGTGTTAACTACAAGTTCTTACCCATTCTTTGCGCCTGCAGTGAGAGGTGAAGTCGTACACTGGCACTTTGATGCTTTTTCCTTTCTTCAGCTTTCTAAGGACGGTAATCAGTAGTTCAAAGTCAAAGGCATCAGGGTGATCAAAGTTGTACTCATTTTTAACAGCCAGCTCCTGCTCTTCTTTATTCAGCACCTGAGACACACACAAGTACAGAAAAACCTAGAATTAAAAGAAGTGATGTCCCTTTAAATACCTGTTTACTTGTATGGTCAGGTTGCCGACCGTACCATGCCAACATCCCATATATAATTAGGTTATCTAGTATAAGTTAGTCCTAACCTAAAGTAATCAAAGTGAATCTGTAATCAATACTTAATGTCTGTTGATTAGGTCCTTTGTAGGCCACAAAGTTCCAAAATTCATCAACAAACTTTTGTCTTTTTATACCTTTTAGACACATATACTGAAGGTAGAAATTCCATTAAGATGTGTTTGACCTTTAAATGAAGCAGTGAACCACTTCATCTGTTAAAGTGAAATTAAATGAAGCGTCAATAGACCGAAATGAAAAGTCTGCACTCATACTAAAAGGTGCCGTCTTCCTTTCTCACCCACATGGCCTCTGTTAACACATGTAGAGAACATCTACAATCTAACACTGCAAACCATCAAAGGGAGGATTTCTTTTAAGAGTAATGCTCCCCACTTATTTTACTAACTGCTATTCAAATAAAGTCTACAACACTAGTCCCAAATCCATAGAGACACGCAGACAACACCAACTGTTTCAGCAAGGCAAGAATAAAGGAAATCATTGACTTCAAGTCTCAGAAGAGCAATCGTATTATTGACATGAACTGTGCTCAACATGTTAATAGTCTGCAGCTTTTATCTGTTATGCTGAAATCAGCAAAGGGAAGGTACAGAGGAGGTGTTGGGTTCAAAAATCACTATAATATGATTTATGTTCGGCTATCGTTTTCCAATCAAAAGCTCATCAACTCTCTGGGAAAACGTCAGTATGAAAAACAAAAGAACTCCTATAGCTGCAGTGAGAGAGGCTGCAATCGTTTATCATTACTGTTAAAATGCTTACACTGTTAATTACACCTTTACACAGAGTGCTGTCAGCTGGATTTTTTACCTTATAGAAAGAGTCCATTGAAAGCAGAACCACCCAGGGAACATCCAGCGCCTCAATTATCTTATTGGCAACTGTGGTTTTCCCAGAGGCACTTCCTCCACACAGACCTAAAGGAGCATGACAGAGAGAGACACAGCACTGTTAGTGGATGAAGACAGATGTGCACCACTGCTTTTGGTAGACTAAGTTGAACCATTTAAGAAATTAGAAGAAGAAAAGCATTTTCTTGAATTCTCCCAAGCTATTTCCTGCCTTGATTCTGTAGCTTGCTCACCTGAACTCGAGCAAACCAATCACCACAAGGACCGACTCAATTCGGTCCCACGAGGGCCGCAATCCTGCAGGTTTTCAATGTATCCCTGCTTCAACATACTTGACTCAAATTAAATGGATCCAACAGCCTATGAAGTTCCGTAAAATGGATTAAGTCATCCTTATTAGATTTCTTTGATAATAAATATTAAAAAAATATAAAAAAAAAAAAAAGACTAAAAGGTGTCATTGCGGACGACGGCTCCCCAGCTTGTAAAGTAGGGGGGGGGCAAACTAATTTTAGTTCAGGGGCCAAATACAGCGCAGTGTCATGTCAAGTGGTCCAGACCAGTAAAACAACAGCATTATAATCTATAAAT
>JBBBVU010000024.1:20854492-20893347 GCA_037177055.1 Atherinosoma microstoma | reverse complement strand
ACACAGACCTAAAGGAGCATGACAGAGAGAGACACAGCACTGTTAGTGGATGAAGACAGATGTGGTAGACTAAGCTGAACTATTTAAGAAATTAGAAGAAGAAAAGCATTTTCTTGAATCCTCCCGAGCCCTTTCCTGCCTTGATTCTGTAGCTTGCTCACCTGAACTCGAGCAAACCAATCACCACAAGGACCGACTCAGTTCAGTCCCACGAGGGCCGCAATCTTGCAGGTTTTCAATGTATCCCTACTTCAAAGAGACTAAAAGGTGTCGTTGCGGACGACGGCTCGTTTTAGTTCAGGGGCCAAATATAGCGCAGTGTCATGTCAAGTGGTCCAGACCAGTAAAACAACAGCATTATAATCTATAAATGACAAAAGTCTCCCTTTGTTATGCAACTTTCATGGAATACCCCCTGGAAGTCAAAGCCAGCTCCATTAGATGCTTTTCTGCATTTCTAAATTTACTAATCAGGTTGAAAATAAATGTTCAAAACCATTTTTATAATATAGTTTCCAGAAAGAATCCTCCAAAGTCCAGGTAGAGGTCATGTAGTCTTATCCATCCAGAGTTCATATGTAGGATTTATTTACTCTTTACAGAGCAAAGTGGATTTAGTTGAGACTTCTTGGTTACTTTACTTTGTTGCTATATTATTCTGTTGTGTTTGCATCAAACAATAAAAACTAAATTTGCACATTTATAGTGTTGTGGAATTAATTAACACATAATGATGTGATAATTTCTCTGACAATAATTATACCATGAAACTATAATCGTGACAATAAAATCTCAAAAGTCAACCGGAGGTAAGTGCCATCACAGCTGGGGCCACATGTGTGCATGCGGAGCTGAAATCCAGATATAGTTTTGTGCACTTGTGTGACATACGTACGATAAGTCAATATGTTCTGAGATGGATTAAATGTCACAGAACCTGTTTCTATGGAAACAGACAAGGTTTATGAGATGCCCGATGTATTTCACCAAAACCAGAGCTGGAAAAATGGAACACAAACTCCAATTCCCTCTTTGAACTGGAGTCAGAAACCACTCAAACAAATAAATAAAAAGATACCAAAAGTTAATCTGGAGCCCCCCACAACAGAAATCCTTCAGGACAACAATCCTGGGAACTGAGCCAAGAGTCCGTGCTGGGTGGCGCGCAGGTGAAAAACAGGATGCATTTCTCAGGAAAGGCTGAGTATTTGTTGCTGTGCGCATGTATGTGAGAGCACAGGAGCAGAAACAGCCTACGGAGGTACTTGTGTGATATAAACAACTCTGGATGAGTTTTTTGCTCTGATAAGAACCATCTTGGTTTAAAACTGCTGACTAGGAGACAGAGGAAGAAACACTGCAGTGCTGCTTATTTCTGTGTGTGATTACATTGTGGGGAAGATTACAGAAGCACTTATTCTGACTTGTAAATTTCAGCATGAAAAAGAGAAAATAAAGCCAGTTCACCGAGTTCCTATAAATTTTGCACAGACGACAAATTTTTAGTGTCACCCAGTGGTGGAGACCGGCCTGTTGCAACAGATCAAGCTGCCTTTTCTATTAGCAATAAAATCAGACAATAGAAAAGATAGCAGCCAACTCTGGCTTCTATGAGGTTTTACAATGTTTTGCCATCATCACCCTTCACACTCCCCTTTCCGTTCAGCCATCCATCCTTTTGCTTGCCATTCAAGCAGCTAACACCCTACTTCGAACCTCCTCCTTTTACATCACTTTCACTCCTCTCCCCTAACTAACCTTTCCTGCAGGTTGCTTTTTCCTCTTCAGCAAAGCTCCGTCTTATTCCCTCATGTTGCACACGCTGGTCCTTTAAACCAAGGCCTCGGTACAGCCAAGTGTGAAATTGTTACCAGTCACTGTAGGCCATTGACAATAACAGATTGCCGACTAAAGATAATGTCCACCTCTCCCTCTACGTATGGCCACTCATGCCAATCTGAAGGGTTTATCTTTGGAACACTGGCTCCACGAATGTCAGACACTCGCATACACACAGGCTTCATTTTACTGCTGCTGGACTCACTCTGAGGCAGATATTTTACTGTGCTGGTCAGCAACATTGCTGCCAGCTGCAGAGTGAAGCCACAGTAAAGTCAGAGCATCTTGAGAGTTTAAGACTCCAGACAGCTGCTGCCCAGGATGCTCACAAAGACAATACTAATGTGATTAAATTACCAGGTATAACGTTTCAAATCACACTCACAAACATTTCAGAGCAGATATTTGGGTGTCTGGAATGACTGCTGACTCAAAAATGTTAAAAAGAAACAACTTCGGTACTTTGAACCCCACTAGGTTTAAAGATATCTGGATTTATTACATCATGTCCAGTTCTAAGCATCCACCCAGCTTCAACTTCAAATCATGGACTTTGAATGTATGAACCGCGACTTATCCAATACAACGCAGTGTGTGTTTAAATGGTTGCTTTTCTGCCCTAAAGGCTTATAGTGTGGATTTCCCCAAGGAAGTGGCCTTGGATCTTTGCCTTTTTCAATATTTACAAATGACTTGTTTTGGACAAGGGCAGTGCAACTATATTTGCAGATAACTGCTAATTTAGCAGCAGACAATAATACTGAGTTCAGCAACACACTTCAATCTGAACTGCATCTGTTACTTGCCTGGATGGATGAGAATAGACTAATTCTGACTGAAAGTATGATGTTTAAGAGCAAACATGCTACAAATGGCAATCAGCTGTCCGTATCACTCAGAGATTCTGACATTAAACAGGTTCACGAGGCTAAACTGCCACAAAAGTATCACACAAGATGGGCATTTATTACGGAAAAAGCATATTGATAATGTTAAGGAAAATGAGTGCTGGTATCTCAGGCATCAGAAGATGTTCCTCATTTCTTCCCCCTGCCTGTAGAGTACTTGCTACAAAGGCATCAGTGTTATTGCACCTTGATTATTGTTCTCCTATCTGGTCAAGCAAAGCTAAAATAACATCTGTCCAAGCTTCAAACAGCTCAGAACAAAGCTGCTGGACTGGCACTGCACTGTTCAGTGGGTGAATGGAAGAGTACAGAGAGCCTTCATGCCAGTCTCTCCAAACTGTGTGTAAATAATTTATGTGAGAGAACCTTCTCCAGGATCACCAGCTCCAGAATATCAACATGATCCAGCTCAAACAAGTGGTATCTTTTTTTTTTTCTCTCTAGAGCTGTATATTACTTAGGAAACTGGGTTTGGAAATTTACATTTAAGCATGAGGAAAATGATCAATCTCACTCATCTGTATGCTTACCAATGACAAAAGCCTCTTTGAAGGTGGTCCCGGTGACGTTGTACCAAGGTGGTCTGCCCGCTGTGTAAATGGTCCTCTTGTTGGTCCTAAGAAGAGGGGGCTCCGTCTTAGACTGGCTCGTGGTCCGTTTTCGTGGAGATAACGAAGGGGTCAAAGGACAGCGGGGGACATGATTTGAGAGGCCATCCAGGGAATCATCTCCGCTCCCACTGGGGTTGAAGACAGGAACATTAATGTGCAGCAGACCAACTGTTTTCTGCAGGTTTTACTCACTGAAATAAACTATATTTCAGTTTAATTGATATAAACATTGCAGGAAAAGTCCATAAAACGTGGGGCTGATGGTACCATTTACCGGAGAGTAGGCAGCATTTTTATAAAAAAAAGGAGGAAACCAAAGTGTCTCTAAAACAATAATACCCACTATAGACATAAATAGTTGAAAACACTCATGTAGAGTAGATCATCAGACTGTCCCTACAGCTACTTTTACCGTTTGACTTGTGTGTACGATTGTTGCCATCAGAGATGCCCAATTAGCTCATAGATGGCCCCCTGCTGATGCTCAAGAAAAGGCATTTTAGTCATTACAATATATCTGCAAGTTTGAGACGTAGAAAGCAACATTTTGCTCACAAAAAAATAGCAAATCAAAGCTATATATAGGCAAAGATAAATAGAACTATCATGTTTAAGAAATGGTCTAAATATATGAATTTAAGATTCTTTAGAGACTTCGAGGGACCTGCAGATATACTGTTGTCCTGTAGAGAGGGAAGAGGGAACACATTCACTTTAATGTCTCTCTGTTCTTTTCTCTCCACAGTGGGATCTTTGCTGTCGGTGTGGTTGAGGGGGAGGAAGGGGGAACTTTCCAGCCCTCCCCAGGAAATCACACCGCTGCCCAGGATACAGCATGATGCAAGGTGGGGCCACCATTCACATGAGTAAGGCTGTCATCACACGGCTAGAAAGTTGCTGTATTTCTCACAAATCTGGCTGTTTGGTGCTGCTTAACTCATCTGTAAACTTACAAAGTCTCTGAATGCACTTTTAAAATGTCTTCTGGTGAAAAATCATATTCATTAATGGAATTAATTTAAAATATGTTATAAAATAATAACACACTGTATAACTGCTGCATGACAAGTGAAACATGAATTGGAGGATTGGTTGTTCAACTAAGAGCTGCACAAAAGACTTAATATCCCTCATTTCTTTATATTTTGCTTTCAAGCAGTCAGACTTTCTTGTCGTCTTTAAAGTAGTCTTTAGTAAAAGTTCTCCTGCGTTTCTGAAGGCCTTTAAAACTTCTTTATTTGGAAACGGGCAGCTTTTTGGCTCATTTATACTTATTACTGACAAATGAATCAATAAAGCACTAAAAAGTCATCTAAAAAGGGAGAAGCCAGTGCTGTGTCTACAGATAATGGACAATTAAGCAAAGAAGCTATTCTAACTTCTTTAGACTCTTTGTTACAAGGAGCTTGCCACAAAAACAATACCAACATTTCTTTAAGAGGGTTCAGATGTGTTGATGAATAAATGCTAAATAGTGATCATCAGGAAATCGAGCCAATTTTCATTTGTTGTTGGTAACTGTATAGCTCTGTATTATGCTTGAACATGCTTCAATAAAGTATTTCAATAAATTGCTGCAACTATCTCGTGTTTTCCTCGCAACAGACAATAAATGGCTCAAGACTTGTGCACACTACTGTACATTAATCTGCAACTGATTGATAAGTCTTATAGGCATTTCATTTTATATACTTTTGAGCTTATTTCAGCTATTGTAGTCCCCTGATACATTGTACTGGGTTCTAGTATAGCATCTCTAAGTAACTTTGTGGGAATTGCATTACTTTAAGCCCACTAAATGGGGCGATATGGAGGCACATCCCTTTACTGTACTGCAGGTCTGGACACACATAGCCAGATTATTATACCCACTGTACCAAACACACCTGATCCATTTCCTCAACAGTTCTTGCTATGAAAAGATACAAATGGCTAGCCTTCTGGACATTAATGTTCTGTCATTGGTAGAATTAACTTTCCAGATGTTTAATGTTGACAAGCTGTATCAAACCCCAAAGTAGCTTAATATTTACTGGCTGATGATGCTGAATTCATCAGGCTATACTAAAAAAGGTGTGAAATGGTGTTATGTTAAGCATAACAGTTTAGAAACTTGAGAAATTGAATAACATCTTCACACTGTACTTTCAGAATAGAATATAATAGAATATAAAAGAATAGTTCCCTTCATATGAAAAAGGACCTTTACCCAGAGGACGATTGCTACCATTGACGTACTTGTGGCCAACGATGCAACCAAATGTGCCACGAAAGAAACAAATGTTTTACAAAACATCTCCAAGTAATTTGCGTATTTTATTCTTTTTTGTCTTTCTTTTCTCCCCCTTTGTTTCCCTTTTGTTCCCTCTGTCAGCCACGCTGACAGTGCGTGGGTATGACTGTGTGGGAGAGCTAGCCAGCAAGCTACGTTAGCAAGCTAAAAGGTACCATCGCAGTGCTCGCGTGCATCGCTCTGACCCCACGTCACGGACATCCATCCTTCATGTTTTTACCTGTCTGACCTCAACATTGACCTGTCCGCTTCCATTCCTTCATCTGTCGGCTGTTCGCTCGGTTTACTGTCGCAGCTTGTCGTGGCCATCTCGATCGGCGCGGAAACCAAACACTGAGTGCGTCACGACGCATGAGACGCAAACTCATGCTGTATTTATGAGAATCGGAGAAGTGTATTATTGAATGATAAAGATTTTTATCTTGATTGAGACTCAGTTCTTTATTTTACCCTCTCCAACGGCTAGTATCCACCGATGTCTAATATCCCCCTCAGACACAATAAAACCTCAGACAAAATAAATAATTTAAATAGATCCTCACTCCTTAAAAAAGAGGAAAAAACATTTTAAACATTTTAAAACGCTAAAACAGTATCCCACTAATTACTGATATATTATACAAGAAAACCATATTAATCAGGGTTTCATCAAAAAAAGAAAAGAAAAGAAAAGAAAAAGTTTACGCTTGTCCTATCGGTACCTGAACGCAGCGTTGGCGCGGCAGACATGAATGATGAAGCTCAGACATCACACCGTTTTGTGGCGCAGGCTGTTCTATCATAGCCACTTTCATCATACTATCCATAAACAGTCAGCGAGCTGGGGGTTTTAATTCATCATTACTGTTGTACTTGTTAACATTTAGTCTTTTGCCAGTTTTATAAAAAGGAAATTAAGCTGATTAGAGTGATAATCCAAGCTAATTGGACAAAAACAATTAAAGACTGCACTGGGATGATATTTTAATCAATGAGAGGCATGCATGCTAAAATGCCTTTTAAAAAATTCCGATGTTTTTAAAATAAATAGAATAGCTTTTTGTTTTGGGCATTATAATTTCCTCCCACTGTAATAACACCAGCTCCTCTGTTCAGATTAAAGCTTTTATGAGCACAAATCAGACTCAATTAACGCATCTTTAGAATATGAACGTTTATTTGTGCAACAATATCAAAACCTTTTCGTTGTCATACAAAGTTTATTTAAAGCTAGCTGATACTGATACCATTGTAGACATTGATTTCCATTCATAGTGACGCTTGTCCTCCTCATGTCCACTAACTGGAGGTGTCCTGCACGCGCCGGCTGATCCAGTCAGGCTCTGCAATGGCTGGCTGTCCAAACAGCAGCAGCTGCAGTGTTTAGTGCGCCGTGCTTTGTTACTGCTGCGCCTCCATGTCCGAGGCTATACGACTCCTCCAGCCAAATTAAAACCTCCCACAGAAAAGCCGCATATGGTTTCCTCCTCCTGCCTGGCTGTCTGCACCGCAATGAAGGAATTTACTGGTTTGTTCTGAAGTCTTGCTGCTCGCAGAGATGAGGTGTCGTTGAACATCGGGGGGGAAACGGGACCTGTCGACTCACTTTCAGCATAATCCTCGTATAAAAGGGGGGGAGAAAAAAACACCTTTTACTTGTTTTATTTAATTTATTTTTTCTCTGTCTGGACTCCGACTTCATTGCAAAGGATGGATAATAACGCGGACAATTCGGAGAAATCTCACCTGATTGACGAGAAGAGTGCGAAGATGTATTCTCTGAAATTACAAAGGTGGGAACATGTGCTTTATAACTGGAGCTGCGTGGAAAATACTGCATGTCGGGGTGTAATATGATATGTACTTTATTTATCCCTCTTAGAGGGAAATTATTGTTATTATTATAGATATTAATATCTATAAGTTACCTGACTAAATTGTGTTGAATATGTCACGTGTTCAGTTTGAAACAGCTGTCTTGGGAAAAAAAACTTTGATCATGTTTAGTTTAAAGAAATGTCTTGCGATATGCTGAGTGAATGTATTTCACGTTTTAAAAAGTTCATAATATATGCAGGACTGTTCTGTGCGTAACACTGAAGCGCAGAGGGAGCAGTTGTTATTGTGGTGCATGTTAAGCAGGCTGGATGGCTCTTGCGGGCTGTTTTATGTGAATGAACAAATTCATTTCCATGCTTGGCTTGTTTCTGGACAGCCTGTGACAAATGGCCCCGGGGCCAGTTCACTGAGCAGTGCTAAAAACTCATCATCTGTCATTAGAGGGAGCGCGAGGCGGCTCCGTGCGCGTTCAGATCTCAGAAAGGGAGATCTGGAAGAACTTGCGCAGGTGATTAGACATGTTGGTATAATGACATACTACTCAAAATGACACACTGACTTGAATTATAATGATACAATAATAAATAAATAATAACAATTAATGACAGTATTATCAAAGAAAAATTAAGGTTGAAATATATTTGAAATGCAGGGGAAAAAAACATATCTTTCAATTTATTTTGGTCAGAGAAAAAGATAGAAATTCGAGCAGGCCATTAAATATAGGCCCATTAAATTTCTTTTTTGAAAAGCCGACTATTTAAAAATAGTTTTGAATGTCATAGAATCGGAAAAAAAACAAAAAGTAGTAAACTTAAATAATTAAGATAAAATATTTGCGACTTCCTGCAGAAAACATGCGGACACCCTGATCCTGCAAATGCTGCATGTTGGTTGAATGGAATTAAAGCATTTTTGATCAACCCAGTCAGCCGTGAAGTTCAATCCTTTGAAGGAATCAGAGAAAATATATTTGTTTCACAGGCCTCGTGATTTGCCTGTTTTCCTTATCAATAAGTGGCTTGATCACATAGATCACAGGGTCGTTTGAAGTGAACCCTGATAAACCATTTCACGCTTCAGAGTCGGATGTTTTTCCCATCTTTCTTGGCAATTTTACCAGGTTCACCGCGTTTAAAAAGATGTAATGTGACAGAAAATGTAACGCTTCATAACCAAGAGAGGAAGAGAAAGCAGGTCTAAAATGACGTGTTTTACATGAAGGGTTCACATGTAGGAGGGCCTCGGAATAAAAAAACAACCAAACATCCAACATCCTGCTCATCGACATGAAAACAATGTGATTTAGGGGTTCAGATAGAGGTGGTGAGAAACAGGCAGATGTGCATATGGTGCCACATTTGGGATTTCACGCATCATTTGCACAGTTCTTGCGCGCGTGCAGGCGTGTATGTTTACTGAGTCATCCTTTGTATTTTTTTCACCAGCTGGCAGCAAAGTGTTTATATTTGTGTTGACCTTTAGAGGAAATATCTTTCAGTAAATACATGATGTTTGAAAAAAATAAATCGGTTTTGTTAGGGATACAAAAGACGTTAAAAAACTTGAATGTCATATGATCACGAATTCAATTCAATTCAATTCATCTTTATTTGTATAGCGCCAATTCACGACAATAAGATTAAAACACGTTCCCGTAGAGTGTCATCCTTTATGAGATCAGTTTAAAAAATGTTGTTTTTTTTTAAATTTCAGGTCGAACAGCTAAAACAATTTCGTCTATGTAAATATACACCTGAGACTGTTTGTAAAATGTCAGAAAATAAAGAAAAAACCAAATTAGCCTCGAGAAATTTAATTCAGCTTTATTTATCTTGTGCTTATTCACAACAAAGTCATCTGAAGGCACTTTTACAGACACAGCCCAGTTCAATGCAGTTTGTGGTCCAATTATTAGTCATTTTAAACTAATCCATTCTATGATCCAACTTAATAACTGTTTATATAAATCAATTCATAAAAATAAGTAGAGAAAGTCAATTAAGGAAAATAAAGCTAAGAAAAAAAATGCTAGATACAAAAGTGCAAATTGGAAAATGTTAATGCTCCACCTGTGAGTAAAACAAACACAAAAATAATCAAAAATTAAATTATTAGATAGTCACCTTACTGGCGGTCACTGGTTCTGGCTGCCTAAAAACATGCTGGAACTTGCTGTCTGTTGGAGGTCAATGACCAAAATCTATTTTTGCCCAGAAACAAAAATGGCCACAACCCTGCAAATAAAATTTCACAAGGATAAAAAAATAGTCTCCACATGGCCTTATTCTATATCAATAACAAAGTATTAACAGGCGAGTTTTCAGGACACGCAGATCACCTCTGATTTCTACAGACTTATACAGCTTCTCTAATGTGAGGATTTGTAAATTTCCTCATAACTTATAAACAAAAGAAAACAACAATGTTCTTCAGACATCTTGTTTGTCTGACCAGCAGCCCAAAGTCCGAAGATATGTGATTTATCACTAAAGGAATGTGAAAAAAGGCCAGGAAATCTCTTCAAAGAAGCTGAAAACCAATAAAGTGACTAAATGTTGCACCAGTCAGACCATTTACAATCTTATCATGGAAAGTTCATCAACAACTCAGAAGCTGTTTTAATTAGTGGCTGATTTATGAAGCATGAATGAGTGTTTTATCAAAAAGTGGGAAAAAATTCAAAAAATGCCAAGTTCACATGGTCCAATGGGAAGGTTTTTCTCATTTGATCTCATAAACATCCACACAGGGTCCAATCATCTCCAAGCAGGTCAGTCACAGCAGCACAAAGTTAATCTGACAAATGATTATTTCAGCTCTGACGGTTTGTTTTGATGATTTCTGATGTTTTGGAGCACAAACTCTCTGTTTGCAGGAGCATGAAGAATGGCGCCAATTTTATAGTTGATAAATGAAATATTTTCTTATTTAATCCAAAATTAGTTTGTTTTCTGCAGAAGAGCTGTTACAATAATTCATAATCAATTCACATGAAACTTTCATTAAATTCTTTTTTTTTAAAAGAATAAATGCAGCAAAACATAAACTAAGTTTTTCATGTCAGATCTTTAAATGTATATCCCATCCAAGAAACGGATTGATAACCTAATATAATCAGTTTACATATTAACAGGACTAATACCAGCCAATATTTGGTATTTTAGTCTGAAAGGGACAAAAAAACCCTTCTTAATCCGTTTAATTATATTTTCAATATTTACAGCTTCAATCTGTTTGATAAATTAAACGTCTAAAAGTTTGGGCCCTTTTTTTGATAATAAATGTGGAAGAGAAAAGTGTAATAATGACCAAAAACCTTTCCTGTTAGAATAGAAACAGCAAATGTTCTTGTATGAAGAAGTCATCAATAATGTGTTTTTTTCACATTGTATTTACTAAAATTTGTTGACTGGATTGTTTGCTCTCAGGAAATTTCAGCAGAACTCGCTGTGAGTTGTTAGGACAAAGATTTAACAGTGTGTATTTATTTACACTTAAATATGGGATCATAAAGGTCAAGATGGAGTTAAAATGACTTCAGGGCGGGCAAGGCTCACAACAACAAACAAACCAGAACTATCTGAGCAAAACAGAAGATGACCTATACCACAATGAAGTCAAAGAAAATACAATGACTTACCTAACAAAACAGGAGAAAAGGGAATAAAAGGAAAATGTCAGCCCACCCCTAAAAACTCCACATATGCAACATGAAATTACTGCAAACTGCTCAGGTGTGATTCGGGGTGTGGCTAGTATGGAGGAGACGGTCACGAATGCCCCATCCTTCAGTTCAGGTCTTGTCCTCCAATGAGCAGTAAGAGGGTGCGCCAGTCACGGTTTGGTACCTGCACACTAGAATTTGCATTAATCAGCAGCCTAAAGTCAGGCAGCCATCACCCCTGTCACTCCAATGGCCTCCACCCTTTTAACAAGTCAGTTTTGCAAGACCTCAGTCATCCTTGTGGCCTCAAGTAGCTTGACTTGTAAGTTGTAATATTTTTACATTACAGCTTATTTTTTCTAATTAATTTCAAATAAAGTTTCCTAAAAAAAATAATACATATAGTTAAAATATTCATGAAAGAAATAAGATTAAGTTTACAATATCATATAATCTTGACTGGGAACTTTCTCCAAGTACTCTGAATTCCTCCCAAAGTCCAAAAACATGCATGTTAGGTTGATGGGTGACTCTAAATTGACAAGTATGTGAGAGCACTGAGCATGCATGATTGTTTGTCTCGTTAGACTCCGTATTGGCTCTGGTGACTTGTTGAGGGTGTACCTGAAAACAATGGGGATAAGATCCACCCCCACCCCTGGCAGGTAAATATAAATAAAGTGGGATCAATCCCAGTCAATAAGAATCTTCTCATCCCTAAACAATAAAGGAAGTTACCATATTGGTCCACTTCCACAGCAAATTAACCCTCCCCTTACCTCTAGTGTCATCTCCAGAGGCTATAGAAATCTTTTTGGAAGACTGCCCATTTGTTTGCATCAGACGATGATCTGCAGAGCCTGAGAGCAACACAAGCATAAAGCTATAAAACGACCCTTAGACTCCACACTCTGGTAGAAGAACCAGTGGAGCAATTTGTAGGACATGCCAATAATGGCTGACCTCCAGCTATCTTCAAATACAGGCTTTATTTACTTTTATGACACACCCAACTCCTAGCTGTAAGCAGAATGTATCTTATTCATTCATAAACCAAATTCTAAGGTGATTCATCTGTTGTGGTGGATTATAAATAGATTCATTTATTGGATAACTTACATGAAATTTCAAGGGAATTCAGAAGGTGTCAAGTCCTTTGAATAATGGGGAAATTAACAAGTGCTAGAATATCACCAGAGTCAGAAGGTTTCATCCTCTGAGGATGATAAACATTTAGTTTCCATGTAATTAATCTGGCAATTTATTCTTTTTAACAAGAAAACAAACTTTCCAAACATGTTGAACTCTTCTTATATGAACTACATCATGAAAATCAGTCATTCTTAAAAGCCTTAAGCCACAATTTTTATTTCCTTTTATATCTTTATATCTATATTCAGTTAAAGAGACAGAAAAAAGGATTGGAGTTCATGTTTGTGCAGAAATGGGATGAGACACACAAGTGTGTATTGTGTGTATGTGTGTGAGTGAGAGAGAGAATATAAATGAGCAGGTGTGTTTTTAATTTGTTAGGTCACATACTTTGGTATGTGAAGGCTTGTGTATTCTTAATTTCCAATTTTTTAAATGTATAAACCACTTTGTGCTGCTTTTTTTATTATATAAAAAGTGCTTTATAAATAAGATTTCATTTGATTTAAAATGAAACCACAAAAAGAAACACCAGTCACGGTTGACTATCAGGCCACAAAACATGTTAGTTATGATTATCATCAGCATCACCTTTTACTCATCAGTTCAAGCCACAACACCAAGACCTCTGAGGAAAATAATAATACTCTACCTTTTCTCTGTAAAAGCATCTTCATGTTTTTAATGTTTGTTTAAAAGAAAAAGAAAGAAATTAGATGGTGCCCTGCAGATGCAGACTCAAACTGAAATTAAATGCTTAGTTTTTATTTATTTCTGGGGGACTGAAACTATGAAGACTAATTTTATTTCACAGATCACTGACTCTTCCCTCACATATCTGTGCTGCTGATACAGACTGTTGGTGGAAAAAGTCAACCAACACTGTGCACCTGCCCTGTGGGCTGTTGAGTAACAGATAATAACAATTTTCATTATGATGAGAAGACATGTTGCCAGATTTTGATATGTGAGCCAATATGATGAAAATGATCATCGGTTACCTTTAAACTGCTTATTGTAGATTTTTATCAAGCAATGAAAAGCAAAACTGCAACATGTGAAGTTAATGTATTGACATGTGAACATTTCACATCTGTTATTCCTCAAAAGGCAAAGAACAGCTAAGAAATTACCATGTCGTCATCTTGGTTAGTTCAAATATGGCAACATAAGCTTTCCAGTCTTCCTTTTTTTGGCCAGATAAAATCTCAACCTGCGTTCTGCTGAATCAGGAGTAGATGGAGAGAAAACATGCATGCTGAATGCAAATTACTGAAGATTTTAAGTACTGATTGGTCTTACGGAGAATACCACTTTCCTGGGAATTATCTGGAGAAAAAGAATATCTTAAAACAAATTTATTACATTTGTACTCCTGATTTATTGGATTAAACCAAAAACCATTCATGTACAAATATGAAGATCTCTGAGAACAGTATATATCAGGGTATATCTAAACAGGAAACCAAATGCTATTTAATCCATCCCTTTATATCTGTTTGGTTCTACTTACTAATTCTCACTAAAGTCCCTCTGATTCACTTTTTTCCCCCAGTTTTTGTCGTCAGGCAGCAAAATAAGTCTAAATTTATGAGTGAAAAGCAACTCATTAGGACTACATGTACAGCAGTTGTTAGAGACTGCTGCTCCTCTTTGATAAAATCCTGATTTTATGACCCCAGCATCATATAACAAAAAACACCTTCTAAATAAAGAAATATGATGTCTGTACATGGAGTTTGGCTCCTTTTACATGCATAATGATCATCTGGAGAAAAATAAGTTGTGGCAAAATGTCTTAAACATTTTTCACACAATCTACACCCTCCTCAACAACCCTGTATACATTTGTGACTAGCTAGCAGGAGCTGCTGCTCTGATGGAGCAGATTAGAGGCAGGTGGAGAAACTGTGCAAGACTTTCTGCTGAAAGAGTCTTAAAGGAACCTAAATCTGTTGGGAAACTGCCAGGTTGGCAACGTTAGTGGCGTCAGTTCCCTCTTTTTATGCTGCAAAGTCATCAGTCGTTGATTTGTTCACTCCATGATGCATGCACAGTGTGAGCGTGCGTGAAAAGTGTAACTGCATGAGTTATGTGCTTAATTAACTTTAGAAACCTGGCAGTGTATGATACCAAGTAGTGGGATACAGATGCTGCTAAAGTTTAATACCAAGAAACTGAAAGCCTCCATGTCATATTTTCATATGATCATTTTTAGTGACTTATTCAGAAAGCATTCAAAGCTGCAGCTCTGAAATGTGTTTATATTATACTCAGTTCTTTGCTTTATATTTTCAGACTTAAAGCCTATCTGGTCTACAAAACTGACTGTATTCTTACTTCATTTCAACCATTTTATGTGAAATGTACCCATAATAAATTGAAGAAATCTAATGCAATCCTGGTTACAACATGGAGTTGAATGTAGTTACTGTGGGTGGATCTAATGTATCAGACAAACAGCCTCTGCTTCTTGTCAACTCAGCTCAGTTAACTATAATTTATTCAATTGTTGAACCTTTAAAATCTTTAAAATATGCAGATTAATTTCATCTAAACACTGGGACACATAAATGATGAGTCTGCTTCTGCAGACTAGACAGATCATTACGCTCTTAAATGATGCTCATCTCAAGTATTTTATCTTCATCTTAAGGAGTTGTTTTGAATGAGATTAAAAAGTTTTAAAACAAATATATAACCAGAATTTAGATTTGCAAGACCATTGGTTAGAATAGCAGAAATACATATTTTTGGTTTTATAACCAGGATACCTCAATAATCCAGTAGGTTATTTCACAGTAGAATTAGAGTAACGTTTCAAGAGCTAGAAGTTATTTCAAATGTAGATACCTCCACATTTCAACTAACTTCATAACTATTTGAAATAAGAGTCAAACAGGTGATTGAAGCAGAGTAGGACAAATTTTTACATTTATGCCTAAAATGTTAAGCAAATTTCATATTGTATGGAAATCTCCCCAGCCATTCATATTTCTGCTGGCTGGTTCACGTCCAACCCCCAGACTTGGCTTTTAAACATGCATCATGGCAGTTCTCATTAAAACGATACTTCGGAGGCAGTGCATCGGCATTTTATTTTACAGGTTATGTTTTCCTCCATGTCGATGTGCTATTTTGTAACACAGCAGGTCATGAATTTTTTTGTGTGTGTCTATGTTTATTGTCAGAGGATATCTTAAAATCCATAAAATTCTATATTCATCTTTGCCCACCAAAGCTTCATAGCACATAAATGTGTCGATGTGTGGATTGCATGTAGACTCTCTCTGTGTTCTGTGTGCTTCTGGTGTGTGTGCGTTCATGTCCCAACGGTATAATTGAACAGAATCTGTTTTCCACTTGGCTGGCTCTTTGGAGCCTGGACATCCCCTAAGACGAGGTTGTGTGTGATAAAGGCAAATCATGCAACGCTGGCAATCTCCTGTGTGAACTGTGAGACTTAAAGTGTGTGCGTGGTTATCTCCGGTTAGGCTAAATTAGCTTTCTCCACCTCATTAGCCACATCATTGCATCCACCCCTCACTGCACTTGGTGAGAACAGCAACCTGGGCATGTGTGTCAGATCAAAGTGGAAAAGTCAACAATTTCTTTCGCTCTTATGAGTGCAGTCCGGGTCACTGTTTGTGTTGTCAGAGGTGAAGTGTACACGGATCAGCCATAAAATTATGAACTCTGACAGATTAAACATTGATAATCTTATTACAACAGCAGCTGGCGGTCAGTGGAACCCATCAGGCACCAAATGAAGGTTTTGCCCTTGAAGTTGACGTGTTTGGAATAGAAAAATAAATAAATTGAGCCAAATAATAATGGCTGCAAAGTTGGGTCTTTGCATCTCCACAACTGCTGCTTTTGTTAATGCTGCATGGTTCGCACCTAAAAAGGAAGGAAAAGGATTGAAAACTGGGGAACTAGTGAAATTGTCATGGGCAGCCAAGGTTCAATGATGCATGTAGGGAGAAAAGGTCGGCCAGTGCCGCACGATCCAACATTGGAGCTTGATGTCTTGATCTGCAGATCAAATTAATTGAAACATCCCCTGCATGAAAAGTTAGATTAAATAAGTTGGCCTCATCCAAATCCAGAAAGATAAAACTCTAATGTTTAAAGCAGAAGTGTTTTCACTCTTTCTCTCAACCACCATCAGTCGATTTAATCTGGTTCTTCACTGAATTACCCATCGCACTATTTGTCCACTTAAGTGAACATTGATTGCAGAACACATTGTCAGGTTTCCACTGTGTGGACAATTGTAGTTCTACTAAATGATGCTGATCTCTGCTGCAGCATTTACTCAAGAAAATCAATTCTCTAAACACCTTATACACTCTAGATTTGCTGCCATTATAGGATGAGCAGATCCTGAAACAGCCTGCCACAAGCTGGATATGATCTGAAATAAGGTAGTCCAGGTTGATATACACTCACCAGCCCCTTTATCTCATATACCCACCTAATACTGGATTTGACCCCCTTTTCTTTCAGAACTACCTTAATTCTTGGTGCTTAGATTCAACAAGGTGTTGGAAACATTCCTCAGTGATTTTGCTCCATATTGATATGATAGCATCACACAGTTGCTGTTGGAGATGATTTGAGTTTTGCATGGTGGATTATCCTGCTGGAAGTAGCCATCAGAAGATGCTCCACTGTGCTTATAAAGGGATGTGTGGTCTTCTTTTGCTGTAGCCCATCTGCTTCCAGGTTGAACGTGTTGTGTGATCAGAGATGCTACTCTGCATACCTTGGTTGGAACCAGTGGTTATTTGAGTTATATTTGCCTCAATCTGCCGATTCTCCTCTGACCTCAACCATGCAACATTCAAAGCCACTTAAATCTCCTTTCTTCTTCATTCTGATGCTCAGTTTGAACTTCATCCTGTCTACATGACAATATGCATGGAGTTACTGCCATGTGATTGGCTGATTCCATCTTTGTGTTAACAAGCAACACAAGAAAGTGCCTAATAAAGTAGGCAGTGGTTGTAAGTGGATGGAAAATGTTTAAAATAAATTCCTCCAAATAAATTCAGTTCAACTTTCTTTTCTTTTTGCTTATTTGTTTATAATACAGCCCAACAAAAACCTCTACACTAGTCTCAGTTATACTACTAGAAAACATAAGCAAAAGCAAACAAGATATTGTAAATTATTGCTGTAAAAACAATAGAATATAGAGAGCATTAAATATAGTACACAAGTAAGAGATTTGTTGTTTATATTATATCACTGTAATGGTAGTGAGACATAGTTATGGATGATGGAGTGTCTGTATGTGGAGGAGGTGGGTGTGGGAATAATGATACCCTATAAAAGAAAATGACCTAAAGCAACTTTTATTTGTTGATGTCTAAGCAGATCAAAGGCTATAACTGACTATAAAGTCCGTAATTAGAGGTCAACATACACAGCAGTGTTACTGATGTAGAAAGAAGTCCACAACTAACGCCTCAAAAAGACATGTACTTACGATACGCCAGAAATGCTTATAAACTCTGAGACTTTTGAGACAAATATCTTGTAACTTTATCTGTTTTAAGAAAGCATCAGTCAAATAGTCCTTTTTATTTTAATCTTTGCTGTCTATATCCCTGCAGCACCTTTCCAGATTCCAAGGAGCAGTACCCAGACTTCCCTTTTAAGAATGGAGGCGTGTCCGGTGCCATTGAGCTGAAACGGCGTGTCGGCACACACTGCCACAGCCCCAAAGCTTTGGTATGCGAGGAGAGCGGGGACAAGTTGCTGGCAAAGAAGAAACTTTACATCGCCTCGGCAGTCTGCCTCGTCTTCATGATAGGCGAGGTCATAGGTAAAAGTTCAGTCTCGTTACGTTGAACAAAAGGTCAGATGCAATCTTTCTCCAAAGGTTTTGGAGGGCAAAGTGTTGATGGTGTAATCTTTTTAAGCAAACAGCTTCCAGACAGCCAGTGATCCAATCAGCTCGAACACTTCCAACAATCTATCTTTACAGAATATTAGAGATTTTTCTATCAGAGAAATTTCTTTGTTTTTGTATTGTAATGTAAGCTCATAAATGGAGGAGCTACTTTTCCAACTAAAGCAACTGCAGCGAAATCCTCATTCCCGGTGTGGCTGATTGGTACCGACAGCCCTCTCCAGTGTACAGGCTGTGCAGTAATAGCTTCTGCTGAACACAATCACTCAGATGATACAGGAAGCTCAGTGAGCTCCAACAAAGGTGCTTCTCCTGGCAGACATCTGATGGGTTGTGCTTTGATTTTTCTCAGGATTTGCTGCATTGTGAATTTGACTTGATTATTAGATCATACATGACTGTATTACCAGTATTTGTTTCTATTATAGTTAGTCTTTACACCTGTTTTAAAGTGTAGCTCCTCTAAACTTTCTGTAACATCAGGCTACACCCTGTTGTTATTTTCCATGCAGTTGGACACACTGTTATTTTATAAAGTCAAAAGTTTTAATCCACCCCTTGTTTTAACATTTTGCTACCAGGTTATATGATCATGTGACATCAGCATGGTGATCAAATAATGACTTTTTTAAAGTGTTTTTTTCTTTTTGTTTCCAACAGGAGGCTACCTGGCTCACAGTCTGGCCATCATGACTGATGCGGCCCACCTTCTGACAGATTTTGGCAGTATGATGGTGAGCCTGTTTTCCTTGTGGATCTCATCCAGACCACCCACCAAAACCATGAACTTTGGCTGGCACAGATCAGGTAAACTCAAGAGATCAGATCAATCAGAGTGAATGGAGGAAGCTGTGATTCTCATTTTACACTCATTTGTTTTAACTTAAGTTTTAAGAAACACTGAATGATAGAGGGTATTAAAACAATTTGTTAATAACGCTCCAGTTTTTTTTTTTAACTTGGTGTAAATGTACGTAATCGGAGATTTAACTCCAACTTTAAAGTCGGCACCATCAATAAGTCTACGTCTACAGCAGTACTGAACCTGCTGTTTCTCTCCCCTCTGAATATGAAATTTTGCAGTGTATCTTTTCCAATTTAGGATTTTTTTTTTCTTTGCCTTCAAACTATTTCTTGAGGTGGCTTTTCCATTTTTTCCCCCTTAAAAGGCGTCTGTATGCACATAAAAGAGAGATGTAAACAGATTCTGCAAAAGGATTATCATATATAATGTTCATCAACGCTTGCAACTCTAATCACTGCAAACTATCAGAAAGTGTCACAGCTGCATGGTTAGAAAATTAATGTGCTAACTTTAATAAATAGATGTGTAATAATGACAGTGCCTCCGTTCTTTAAGGTGATTGATAAAAATACAACACATCTGTTTTTATTTAATGTAAAGACTCTAATTTGAGTCTCAAACTATAACATCTATTCTGTCAGACAGTTTCCCCAAATTTTTTAGAAAGGACTATTGAATAAATATTCAGAGTTTAAAGAAAACAACAAAGCATTGAAATGTGGTGCAATATCAAGACCGTATGTGCAAACATAACTCTGACACAGAGGAAATATTAAGATAAAAGAAGAAAATAAACAATCATGAATCATGATTCAAGTGTCCCCTCATTATAACACAATATCTTATAAAGATGAGAAAATTATGGAGCATACTGTGATTATATAGAATTGTAAATACAATTAGAAACAATTGAAAATAATTAGCTCTTTTTAAAAGATTTATTCTGTATCAAAGTACAAGATAAATCCCAGATAGTTTTCCAAACATCCAGTAAAGAGCAAACATAATCATCCAATTAATGATTTTGATTATTTTAACTGTAGAGAGAAATAACACTGGAGTCATGTTAGCATATTATTATGTAGACATAGATCATCATAGCTTTGAGGAAAAGTGGGATTTTCTTTTCAGGTTTCTGTCTTACGAAATTGGATTCCTAATGGAGACAGTCTCAGTGCTGCTCAACTAAATCCTGGAGGAATATTAAAGGTTTTTTAGAAAACTGGAAGAAGTGAATTGTGGAGAATTTGTCAGAGTTCAGGTCAATTTCTCTGAGAGGTCATTAAAAAAGAGCAATGATGCATTCTGAGCCTGTATGTCTGAAATTTGTTTAAATGAGAGGGAATGGTTGTTTTCTTGACTTTACATAGTCAGACTGAGGTGTTTCCTTGTACTGTGTGATGAACTGTATGCATATTAAATTGAATATTCCTTTCTTTCCTTTCCCCCGCAGAGATCCTCGGAGCATTCATCTCAGTGATTTCCATCTGGATCGTTACAGGAGTTCTGCTCTATTTAGCCATCGAGAGGATTGTACGCAACGACTATGAGATTGAGGGCCATGTAATGTTGATCACCTCTGGATGTGCTGTCATAGTAAATATCATGTAAGTTCAAACTGTGTGTTAGTCTCTTAAAAGTCTTAGTCCATCTGTTGCATTAACAGATGCAGATATGAAACTTAAAGCTGCAAACTTAGAATTACTTAGAAGTTGGATCTAAAGAAGTTTAATTTGCCTCTTAACACAAACCCAGCTGCTTCCTGTGTGCCATACATCTATGTATGCTCACATGCAGAACTGAAGTCCCTCTCTCCTGTCATTCTGCAGTATGGCCTACATCCTCCATCACTCCACCACCCTCCACCCTCACGGCAGCGGTTATCACCAGATCGACGAGGACGGTCAGAGCCCCGTCAGCCATGGCCATGGCCACGCTCACACGTTGTTGGGCAGCCATAGCAACACAAGCGTCCGCGCCGCCTTCATCCATGTGGTTGGAGACCTGCTGCAGAGCATTGGCGTCATGGTGGCAGCGACAATCATCTTCTTTCGGGTCAGATACACAGTAGTTTAGATTCTTGTTGGGGTGAGAGGGAGATGTCAGTTTTCACTGGATTTTTCAGGATGGATACAGGCGATAATTGACTTTCTTACAGAATAATGAGACACATCTGATGATGCTTGTTACCAAAAACAGTGATTTTAATGCAAATATACAACATGTTAAAACAAAGCCGCTGGTATTTCTGTAAAAGATGTCATCTGAAGTGATAAAGTTATAAGCATGGATAAAGGATTTAAACATTTCTGCCAACATGAAAGATGTTCACCTTTTTTTTCTCTTTTTACTTTTTCCCTGAGAATTTTATTACTTCATGACTTCATGACACCATCTGATGCATGTTTATGTATTCTTTAAAGTAACATCTTTTGACTCTTTCAGCCTGAGTACAAAGTTGCAGATCCCATCTGTACGTTCCTGTTTTCTGTCTTTGTCCTCTGCACCACCGTCACCATCCTCAGAGACGTCTTCAGGATACTCATGGAAGGTACTGGACCAAAATGATTAATTGTTTCCTTTCTTATCCTAAAAAGAAAAAAAAAGTTTTCTATAGTTGAGCATAAATTGTGATTTTGGGTATTCTTGCATTGAAAGTCATTTTGGCACTGACTTATAACAAAGAAAAACAAAACATAACATAACAAAACAGACCTAATGGAGGCCATGGTCGGTGCTCGATGGTTAGAAGATTGGTATGCTCACTGTGATTGGTTGCTAAAGCAACACTAGCTTTCCCACCAACTCTGTCTTTCTCACTCATTTTGATGGTACACTGTCAAAGCTGGGTTGATAAACTTCACTTTAGCTCCTGACCAGGAAATCTGACCCATGGAAGTGCTTCTATGACTTTTCTCAGATGGAAATGTGAATAACAAAATCCTCCTTGTAACTAAATGTTACATTCAAACCTCCCTCATGTCTGACATGTAAAACTTGTTTTGTGTATTGATGAATAACAAGGGACCAGTTTCTCTTTTATTTCTTTCCTTTAATTAAGTGCAAGTGTACGTTAGAACTAAAATGACTGGTGGAAAAATTAAACGAACAGTTACAACAACAAAAAAAAAGGAAGAAACTTCAAAGCAAACAGAACAAAATAAGAATTGTTGTTTCTAAAGGATGCTGTTTTATCCTTATAGGTTGCAAATGTAATGAGCTTCTTCTGTAAATGTAAGGACTTGTAAGTCCAGATATTTGCATTGAAATGCAGCGGTTAAAATAAGAATACACACCCGAGTAAAGCACAGATGCTTCAATATTGGCTTCCAGCTTTTGGATATCAGCTTACAAGATAAACTAAAGAGGGTGAATAATAAACAGATTACTAGTTTTGGGAATCTTCCCTGCTACATAATTCAGCTTCTTCTGGAAACAAGAGGAAACTGCAACCCTGCCTCTGTGCAAAGGAAGAATATGTCAAATCAGTCTCAGGAAACTCTCCTCCACATATGAAAAAAGAGCATATTTTTCAACTACTTATTTAATTTGCTTCTGACCAGAGGAGCTATGCAGGGCCTGCAGCTGTGATCAAGCTGTCAAGCTTTGACAAGGTCAGCATCACATGATGCTCAGAGCTGCAATGCCATATGCATTCATATGTAAAACATACTATAAATCTAATGAAGGAAATCATAGCCTCACATATGTCTGTAAAATAACATGCACATCCCCCACAGAAAGGGCATAAAATGCTAGGATGTTGGAAAATAACAAATGAACAACCATCAGAAGAAAGCTCTATCAATAACTCCAGATAAAACACACCCTCTTCACAGACAGTTTGAGTTACTGCCCTCAGGGCGGCGCTATAGAGCACCTCTGGTAAAGAAAAAGATCAACAAGAGGTCTTTTATTCCCAATGCAGTTACTGTAGTCAACAAATTGTGGAAGCCGATACATCAGAGTGCAGCTGTATGTAGATGGTTGACTGTGTTTCTTTGATCTGTGTTTGTACAATGATTAACATTTCTATTGTAGTGTGTATTGTATGTACTATTATTTTTATTGCTATTGGTGAGACCAAAGACAGATTTCCTGCCTCAGTGGGACAATAAAGTACTTCTAAATGTAAATCATACTGCCAGTAACTGAGTAGCCTCTTAAAGTTTATGGAGTACAAAGACAAAATGCACAGATGGTCACATCCTGAGGATGTTGCTAGGTTTCACATTCTGTTTGCACTTCATTGAACTTTTCTAAAGATGACCATCCAAAAGTGGCTACTTGTGCATTTTTAAAGACATTTAGAACAAGAAAAAGCCTGCAGTGCTGCAGCAACATGGAAGAGACAAGAATCTTTTCACCTCTCTTTGGAAAATGTGCTCACACACATCCTGTTGGATGTGCGGTGTGTTCATGTGCTGCCTGTTGTTTTTCAGGGTCTCCTAAAGGAATCGAGTTTAACTCTGTGAAAGAGGTGCTGCTGTCTGCGAAAGCTGTGAAGTCCGTGCACTGTCTGCACCTGTGGGCTCTGACTCTGGGCCAGGCATTAATCTCAGTTCATCTGGCCATAGGTAACGTATACACTTAATCTGCCCCACACCAAAGTGTAGCACAGTCCAGTGGGGATGCACAGGAGTTCAAAAGGTGTGGAGCAAAATGTTCCACTGGGTAAAGAGAGTTGACTTTGAACATGAATATCTCAGTTAAAGGGGAATGTAAGGTAAATGAATCTGGAGTGTTTGATGAAAACTCCTAAAAGATGAAGCGAATAACGCGCTTAATCTTGTTACAGTATTTTCCTGGCAAACATTGGGTTTTGACATGAAAACATGCACAGAAACTTATAAAATTGTAGGTAAACTTTTGTAAAACCATTTTATTCAGTGTGTTGTTTCTTGCTTTTTGCTTTCATGGTAGAGGAGGGCGCCGATCCTCAGTCGGTTCTGCAGGAGGCCACAGACCTGCTGCACACCAAGTTTGGTTTCCACAGCATCACCATTCAGGTCGAGAACTACACTGATGACATGAACCACTGCTCCCACTGCCAGGACCCCCGAGACTGATACAAACACTGGACTAGAACGGCTCAGGCACACACACAACTTTATCTCTGGCTGGACTGGGCCTCTGACAACTGCTCTACACTCACAATACAGCTTCCTCTTGAAGGAGAAGAACGTGTTTTTGGTGTAATGTCATGTTGGCCATGAAGTCAAAAGAAATGAAGACATCTAAATCATCCACACGTCGGTATGAGAGTGCTGATGCTGGGGCTCCATGTTAACTTGGATTACAGTCTTCCTCAAAATATTTTTTTGGTAACATGGGTGTATGATGGGGATTTTTAGTACAGACTTGGACAATTTCACACAAAGAGATGGCAGAAATCTTTATTCTGTATAGTGGTTTAAAATAATGATTCTGACCTGGCAAATGCGACATCATAAATCTTAAGTACATACTGATCTGATCAAAAAGAGTTATAGCTGGCTTCAGTTTTTGTATTGAAACACAGGATGCGTTAAAAATTTATAACTTTAGAGCAATTGTTTGCTTAGAGTTACTACAATTAAAAGGTCTCCCCCTAGAGAGGTCATAGGATGTTTATTTTCCCAAGTATTGAGCATCTCTGTTATTTAAATATGAGACAACCAAGGAGAGGCAGAAGCAGCCAGTATACAGAATATTTTTTTCTATGTGTAAGCATGGAGAATCTACCAGGGACACATGGATAACTTAGATGTCTTTTGTTTCAGTTATGAGTTTTGCACATGATCATCTACTGCTCCCACTCTGCTGCCTGTGGTCATTTCTCCATTTGCCTGCTTTCCACTTCAGTTCCCACATGACACTGCAAAGCCACAAGACATTTTCAAAGAGCTCAGAGTTCAGTTTTGTTTATTTATTGATGCACACTTAGTGGATACGTCACAGTAACGCACAACACAGTCATGAAAAGCTGCCTTGTGAAGGATAAAGTCATAAAAAACATATTCACACTGTTGGTCATATTGTGTGGAAAACGCAACACCACAGAGACATTATGATGAAGAAATGGGAACATATGTGATGATTAGGAAAAATCTGTCAATTCATAAAGCTGCAATATTTATCACCAAGAATTATAACAGCAGTGATCCGTGAATGATGATGGTGCATCTTTTAACACCATCATCACAAAATTTATAGAAGGAAAAAAAATAAGATGTTAACTTAAAAACTTTTTGCATTCAATGATGGAAATGAGCCCTGTTTTTAATTCTTTGAACTGGTATTCAATGGTTTTTGTGTAAAAAACTCATCAGTCTCTCTAATGTACTTTGTTTCAAATAGCCTCATGCGGAAGAGATGCAGAACAGGGAGGGAAATTAGATTGATATAAGGGACATTTTGATCAAAATTCAATGAAAAGGCCAATTTGCATTGGATAACTTTGCATTCTTAGTTGCAGCTTGAAGTGTTGTCCATTCACAGAAAACAGTTGGCTTTCCCTTCCATGTGTATCCCAGAGAAGTCTTTACCTAATGGCCTGCAGTGCAGCGGTACGGATCGAGCAGGAAAAGACTGATGGAAGGTGTCAGACTGAAAAGCATTTGGCTGCCTCCACTGTCAGGTCCAAGTTTTTTTAGTTCTGAGGGCAAAATTAATGCACTTCTGCAGTCAAACGATTAGTTTCAGCTTCATGCTGTCATCCATCTCATCTATCTCTCAGCTGCTTCACCCATCCATCTACAATCTGTCCCTCTGTTCCCGGAGCTCTTAGATGTGTCTTGCTATCTATGCATGTGCTGGAAGTCACACAGCAGTTAACCTAAACATATTTGAAGTTTCATATTTCAACTAATTTGTCAATAAATTTGAAATAAGAGTAAACATTCATAAATCCAATGTTTCAGTGCAGATTGCACCAGTTAAGGATTTATTAAAACATAAAGTGCAACACTCAACAGTGTGTTGAACAAAAGACTCAACCAGCCTAAGTAGCCTACGACCCAGGATTCTATGTGTAAATGGTCTGTTTAAAACATGTGATTTGCCTATCAAATTTTTTATAAAAAGTAAATACAAAATGTTTGAAATTGACAGAAAAAGTAGTTGCAAAATTATCACAAGGATGCACGAACCAAAGTTATGACAACGTGCAGCATAACAATATAAGGACACAAATTGACCACAAACATGTTTAAAGCAACAAGTGAGAAAATATAATCTGGTTTTAGGTTTTGCCATTAGCCATGGTTCAACTCTACAGGCCCTACTCTAATCTACAAGGTTTCAGGGTGTTTCCGCTCGGGTTTCTCAGACCGAGTAGGTAGTGAAGTCACTAGATAGCGATTCTCAACCCTGTTTTTAAAAACCACCGGTAAAAGTGGATGTGTGATTGTTGTTTGCTGACTTCACCATTGAAAAAAAGATTACAGAGCTATTATTACATAGTTGTTTACGGTAGAGTAGAGTAGGGTAAGTACAAGTGGAAAAGGGGCTTAAAGGTGCTGTGATGACAAGATTAACTTAGTACCAGAACCAAGAAACTCATAATGGACCAAAGACAAAGTAAAGTTATGAAGACATGAGAACAAACAGACAGAAAAGAGGATCCAGCTGAGAAAGGAAGCCAAGGGGCATTTATATCGAGGGGGCTAATAATTAAATAAGGAACTGGTGTAGTAATCTGCTCTAGAGGACCAGGTGTAAGTAAAGAGCAGGAACCAGAGATGTCCAATTCTAGTCCTTGTGGGCCACTATGCTGCAGGTTTTGGATGGTTCCCTGCTACAACACCCCTGATTCAAATTATTGTGAGTGCTTGTCAAGTTGTGCACAAGCCAGGTAATGCTCCATTAATTTAATTCAGGTGTTTTGGAGCAGAGAAACACTTAAAACCTGCCGCAGTCGTTCTGGGAGGACTTGAATTTGACATCCCTGCGCGCTACAAAGCAGAACAGGAAGTAAGATTAACTAGAATAAAAAAACAAAAAAAAACAAAAAAAAACAAGCAAGACTAAAAACAGAAGTGTAACAAGAACCAAAACAAAACCCACAGATCATGACAGGTGGGTGTATTGCTTTACGTTGGACAGGTTGACCTCTTAAACATCCCCTCCATGACAACACTGATAGAAAAGTTATTTTATGGGAGCCTCAGCATCATCAACTGCCCCTACATCCCACAAAACATGCTAACAAGTTTGTTGTCAGACACTGAAACCATAAAATCCGACATCGGGTTATACTTCAGATATGGGGCCTGATTTATAAAGACGCACATGCCACTTTCTACACCATCAACCTAATGCATTATTTGGTGTTAGGATGATGCTGCAGGATGATGGAATGGTTAAAAACTAATAGTGAGCCCGGTTTGGAGGCATGAACAAGAAATTTTGTATCAATCTGGCCATTAATTACAATATGTTGTGCACAAAATGGATAATTTAGCCTATTTCATTGTAACTGCAAACTCTCCTTTAGATTCTGGTTTTGCATGCGAGCAGAGATTTGTAGTTTATTCCTCCGGCAACCATAACATGGTTAATGCAAAGCAAGTTTTTAGGCCAATTGGTAAGAAGGAACTGTTTGTAATTGATCAAACATGTTAAGATTTTACCATCTATCTTTATGATTTCTATGGCTGTTTCACGCTTACCTCCTTTGTAAAAAGAAGACACTGGAGGACAGATTGTTTAAGGACCAAATTGTACAATGATTAATTATCTGGGGAACTGAAACTTAAATTGAGGAAAAACTGCCTTTTGGTTTAGTTATTAAAGACGGTGGTGCTAACGGGGATGACAAGGCCGCATCAACATCAGTCTTTAGGGACCACAAAATCTGCAGCATGCTTCATAGACACAAATGGCATTTATTCAATCTTTTCAAACATTTTCCAACCAAAAGAAAAGCCAACGAGCCAGTCGACATGCCTGTAACGTTTCCCACTTACTGTTAGGTGTTGATGTTAATAAGCCGCTTGCAGAGAGAGGACAGTTGTAAATTGTGAATGCTGTTCTGATTCAGACACTTGCATGGTTGTTAGCTGTTATTCAATATCACGTATATCAAAATGTTTCTCGTTCAACTGCCAATCAAAATACGTTGACACGCCATGCACAGGATTAATCAAAGAGTCAAAGTTTATATTTTCACCATTTTTTAACGAGATCCCGTATATTTACATACATTTTCTTTGAGAAAAAAAATCCAAAATGAGAACATATGAGACTAACTGAAACAATATGAATGTAATGAAAACCAGTGTGTTATTAGTTTTGATATATATGCATAGTGGAGTTCTCATGTACAGGCTCTGGTGGAGCTTTACTGTCTGAAAAAGTCTTTTCATTCAAGTTTCACTCTGAAAGTTTTAACGTCTGAGAATGCTGTTATTGTGCCGTTGCTGTTTGTGATGATTATATTCTGTGTGACTGTTGTAAATATGTCAAATATTGTGTATTTTCAGTGTATGATTTTGTGTATACATGCGTAAATATGTTAATCCTTGTACAATCGATCTTCAGCCGGGGTTTGTGTACGTGTTCTGGTGATGCGGCATAAAAACCACTTGTCACATGTCTGATGTTTAATAAATTTCATTTTTATGTTTTTGTAAGGTGAAATAAAAGAGTGCAGATGGACAGAGGCTGGGTTACTGGGATTTTTTTCTTTTACAATCAGACCCAATTAAAATGAGGTCTCAATGAAATGTCTGAAAGGTTTTTGTGGAAGTAACACTGCAGAGACTCTGCAACAGCTCCTTTTATTCAGGTCTATTCAAGCGGATCATTTTAGAGGTGAAGGGGAGGGACATACTCGACTCCACCCCTCTTTTCCTCAGGATCTGCCTCTTTTGAGAAAGTACTCAATAACTAAAGGATGGTATTGTTGCATGGTAATGATAGTTACATGATCACAAGCATTATTAAAAACAAAAATAGCTCAGATTACAACATGATCTTTTTCCTTCAGGTATTAATGAAGTATTTTCTATTTCACTTCATTTTATAAGAGCAGACACTAAACAGCCTTAGAGTCAAGATCACACACTAAACTCATCGAAAAATGCTAGACCACCCGTTTTATTCTCATTTATTTACATTTCCCTGTTTCACAGTTTGACCATGGACAGTTGAACTATTAATCTCAATGTAAATCACATGTAAAACTGGCACGGCTGAACTTAAAAGGCAGGACACCGGTAATAAGTCCTCCATCGGTGATAAGTCCTCCATCGGTGATAATTCCTCCATCGGTGATAAGTCCTCCATCGGTGATAATTCCTCCATCGGTGATAATTCCTCCATCACATATTCACTCAATAAACTCTGGACTTCAGTGTTGCTCTCTTCCTCGTTGTCTTAAAGGTTTTATCAGCCAGCATTAATAATTGTGGCTTATCTGGTCAATATTTGGTGTTTGTTTGTATAACAGCTGTTAAGCTGCTGAACTGATGGTGCATTTGATGACAAAATGGAATTTGCATTTACATTTAGCTTTTATTAGAAGTGAGAAAATGACATTTAAGTTTCAGTCCAGTAAGAAACTCAATGTATTTCATCATGTAGACATTGCCTGGTCTATCAAGTAGACCAGGCAGGAAGGACTCTGAGACAGAGCAGCTGAAGGAACATGCAAACTTGGCCTGAGTGCGTTACCACGGTTGGCTTCACAACATCTGGCACTGTGCAGAGGGAAGGCCCGTCCTTACACTGTGCATCCCCACTGTTGGGGATCAGGATGATGAGAGTCAGGTGTGCCAGCGGTTATGTTAGACTATGACTGCCTAGATCACAAGGATTTCTTTTACAGTCAATGGGTGGAACGGGAGATTCTCATCATGGATGTGGAGCAACTGTGTGATGTTATCTTGTCGATATGGAGCTAAACCTCTGAGGAATGTTTCCAACACCTTGTTGGATCCAAGACACCAAGAATTAAAGCGGTTCTGAAGGAAAAAAGGGGTCCAAACTGGTAATTAGCAAGGTGGACCTGATAAAGGTTTACTAAAAACAAATATTTTGGCTTCAGTCTTACTTTATTACAAAAACTTTTATTATTTGCAACACTTAAAAATAGCAACAGAGCAGATTACAAACATTTTGATACTTTTATAAAACACAAATCAATAACAATATAAGTAATGAACATTGTCTTATTCAGGTACTTTCATTCAGATTTTAAATAATTGGAGAAAAAAAAAGAAAAGAAAATAGATTAAAATCCCTCTAAGCTATCATCTGTAACTATTTACATTTTCACATTTTCGTCATCTTTGAGAAAGAAACCATCAAAGCAGATATTATATTACAGGAAAAACAACAAAACAATTGAACTGATTGGAAATAAGAAAAGGAATGCAGCTTACATGAGAGGAAAATACCTCAAATTTGCAATCTATACAAAGGTACAAAAATTTCAAGTATTGCCCCAGATTTGTAGCCTGAGTTGTTTTTGACATTAAAAAAAAAAAGAAGTTAGCTAAAAACACACACCGTTAGCAGCATCATTGTAAAACCATGAGCAGGACAGAGGATCAGCTGAGGAAAAACATGGAGCTGTTTATCTTTTTGTTGTTGGATTCATATTTTATGCTGTAGTTTTATTCTGTGCCCACAGACGCTGACGAGGTCTTTGTGTTGCATTCAGGTGCACATTGTAAACTCAGTAATCTACATTCTAAACTTAAGATATTTCACAAATTTCTAAATGGTGCATGGATTGAAAACCAAAGGCATCCTTTATAAACTGAGACTACAGATTTTTTTTTTTTTGGGGGGGGGCTTTTTCTGCATAAGCAGGCTGTGTTTCTGTAAGAAGGAGACTTTGAGGGTGCTACAACAAAATCAGAAGTTAGAGGCATGTTGTTGAGGCAGAAGCCCAGTCCCCCTCCCTGACCCGACTTTTATGGTTTATAAGGATAAAGGGTAGCGGTCACTGATTCTGGTCCTGGGAACAGGCTCCTGAATCACTGCCAGGACCAAGTGGTGGAAATTAGGACTAAACCCATGTTAAGTGTTTTCCAAGTCAAATATGTGAATAACTAAATAAAAGCAAGTTGCATCACACAACTAAATGCAAAAGCTGAAAAGGAAACAGCGAAACAATTTGCTTCATAAAAGATTAAAAACAAACTTTTTGTTTAAAGTACCTGGATGAGGAACTGAAAAAAGCAGAAAAAGCTTCTAAAGCCCATCATAGCAACGTTTTCATTTAACTGTAATTAAAAGGTGATTCTGCAGGTGTTGTCACAAAGTTTACCTAACAGGAGCCTCCATATAGATATTTTCTGGACTTTTGAAGCTTTGTGGTTAACTGTCTAGAAGTATTTCTAATTCTAAAGTCAGGGTCGGTAGCTTGACAACATGTTCGGTTGCAAGATGTCCAATTTGAGCTGTTTGAATGTGATTCTGTGGATTTTTTAAATATAAAGTTTGATATTTTGAAGTGCATCGTAAGTCTGCTTTATTTCCAGACCAGAATTTATCTTGAAGCTTGATTGTAAGATACATTCTCCCTGTAATGTGACTACTGTAAAGTGTCAGTGATGGGATTGGGGCATCAATTATTGTGGAAATGATCCAAGTTTAAAAGCATTTAAGTCAATTCTCATTCTTATTTCCCTCATTTCACATCAAATCTGCTGTCCTGAACAATATTTTTCAGTCGTGTATTTAACTGTAATTAAAAGGGAATGTAAGAGGTGGTGATGAAGCATTCATTTCATGAGCTGCTTATTCTCCTCTGCCTTAATAGTGTATTTAAAAAGTCACTAGATATGTTGCTAGGTGACTTTAGAAAATATAAATCTACCACCAAAGTCACAAAGTGAACTGAAGTGAAGCCTGACTATTTACATAAAAATCCAATCCCCCAAAACTGAAACCAAAACCTTAGTCTCTGTTCAGTCAATTACTGAGAAAAGATTTAAAACAAAACTATGAGACCTAAACTGATGGTGAAATGTGAGAAACAAAACTTATCTGTTGTATTAAATAAGGCACTTTACAGCCAGCTATTAAAGCATTAGGCGTGTACAGAAACTAAGGGAGGAGTTCTACACATGTGATTTAACAGGAAAAGATGAAAATGCATTCAGTGCTCATCTCAACAGATTTTGGTTGACACAATGTTACAGGAGTTAAATGCTGGTTGCTCAATGGTTTTATGTAAAAGTTTTACTGCTGTTAAAGTCTGCAAACTAACTATTTAAAATCAATTATCTGTGTGAGACTCGCGGCTCTCCGACACAGAAAACCTCATTTATCCTCCAGTGACGTCCTGCCATGTTTTGTTTTTTTTAAAGTACTTTTGCTTTTAGACATCAACACATTAATATAATAATCACTTTTTACAGATTGAACATTCAGGTTTTTTGCAGGTTTTCTTATGTGACAGTGGTCTACTGACGGGGTGATCCATCTTGTTGTAAAGCTCCTGCTATAGCTGCTCTGTCGCCATCTGGACGGTTTCCCTCTGGGCTTTTAGTGACAACAGATTGTTGAACTGAGCCTGGCTTTCAGCAATCATCTTATTGACTCTGGGGCTTATAAAAGTTCTCAAACAGTGAAGTCTCACCAGACCCGCCTGGCCCCCGAATGCAAGCCAAACATGGCTCCTCATGTTGGGGTTGAAGCGCACCTGAAGAGAAGAAGACAGTTGATGGGTCAAGATGTTGCTTTTTTGTGGTGTCAATATTAGAAACTATCAGTTTATTTCCACTATCTACTAAATAATATTAGCCTAGCTAAGGAAACCAATGGATTGCATTGAATCTTGACTTCTATTAAATCCCCCATCCTGAGCATGCACAGGGCGGAGGACTCTATGGCGTCCAATGCATGACTTTGTTTCAGGCTCTGGAAAAAAGTGTGTAGTGCTCCCCCTCACAAAAAATCTAAACATTTCCATATCACAGAGGCAACATGATCAGCTCTGTCTGGTTTCATGTCGTCATGTTCAGCTGCTGCTGCCGTGAATGAAGCTCAGGTTGTGCAGCATCAGCACCAACAGCTGTAATAGGAGCAGCAGTACACAACAGATGGCATTGTGAGTAATTGTAGTAGTTGAGGCCAGTAGGCAATATGTGATAACAGGAGCTGTAATAGCACCAAAACAGAAGTGACAGCATAAACCCAGAGATACCAGCTTTGCAAGCTTTCTACTTGTGAATAATGTTCTGTACATCGGCATCACTGTCACATCACATTCAGAGGCGTTATCTGGGATAAAAGCACTACTCTTAATTATGCTTTTTGATATATTTCTTAGTACTATTCAAAATCAAAAACCGAAATTAATCAAAAGAATTCAATGTACTACTGGATAAAGTGAGCAGGGTGAGCATGCAGGCGGAGATAATAACATCTGCAGCTTTAAAGGCCAACTGAGGGGCACACGTTGCAGGATTTCAGGAGTAAGAACACCACCAAGAACAAGGGGTAATAATATAATAAAGGATCCACACTGAGCTTGCATGCAGGCTCCAGCTCAGCCAAGGCCCCACAATGCCTTTATTAGGATTAAGAGAATCTACTAATCTTTTATTAGTTATCTTCTCATGAGGAAAAATTTGGTTCATACTTTTGCAAGAGAAAAACAAACTTCAACACCTGATTTGTGTCATAGCCTGCTTATCAGTGGGTTGCAGGTGATTTCATGCAGTTTATGGCCTAATATGGTGATGATTGAATGTTAAGTGAGAGGTAAACTAGAAACAGGACTTTAATAAGGAGTTATTTAGCTTTTTTATACTTGCTATAAAGAATATGAATGGTAATAAGGAGAAAGCCTAAAGCTATTTTTTGGTACCAGAAAGAAAGAAGGATTTTACTTTTTATTATTAAACAAATTGCTCTCTTAAGGACTGCACATACATAAAATTTCCTTAATCTTTTTCTACTACTAGGTGAGCTATTGTTCTTATAAAGTAAATACTTTTATCCATGCCCACATTTTATGTCTTCTCTTCCTTCCACACAATGACTCAGCTGTAGCTCTCAGGAGGTCAATACGGCTGCATCCTCAGTCCTTTCTTTGAGGAAGCTCATCTCTTCCTCTCCTCATCACTATAAATCCTCCTACTATGCAACTTCTTTCGCTTTTTTCTCCCCATCTCAAGTTCCTCTCTTCTTTCTTCTTCTCCATTTATCCCCTTCAGACAAAGAGCCAGTTAAAACCTCGGAGGCATTTTGTTTTTGAGATCGCGTCGCGAAGCGCCCGTCGATCTCTTTCACCCCAGAGGGCACGGCGACACCTTAAACCTCGTCTCTTAAAATTAAACACATCAAACCCTCAAATGGCTGCTTTTCATCTCCCACTCCCTCCTCCCACTAAGGGTGACATTTTTCTCATTTTACACATCATTACATTCGGCCTGACTTTATAGCTGCCCATCAGAGGAGGAGGCAGAGGAAAGGAGGAAGAAGAGACTTTAACACATCTCACCTCTGCTTCCTTCCTCTCTCATACAGATGCTTATTTTCCTTCTTCGTGTTGTGCTGAAGCAGAAGTCTTAATATAGCTGCACGGTGCGTGTTTATATGTACCTTGTGTATTGCACTCAGAGTCATGTCATCCATGTTGTTCTTTGCCTTTCCTTCCGTTTCTTTCATGCGTCTCCAAACAGCTCGTTTCTCCATTTCTTTGAAGGTCCTCTGGAAATCCGAGGGGAGAATTAGTGGTGTTGATGATACAACATGTTCAGGAATACAGCAGCTTCAATCCAAATGGTTTTCAAAGAACCGACAAAAGATCTTTAGATGTGATGAAAATATCACTTTTTCATTTTTCATGATTGTTTTGAGGAATAAATTTTTATCTGTTAAAGGCAGCTTTTTCCCTGTTTATCATTACATTTGTGGCTATTAATGTTGTTGTTTTTATTAACTCTGCCAAGCAAGTGGTCATGTGCTGGTTTGTCTGATTGTTAGCAACATAACTCAAAAAGTTCTCGATGGATTTTGATTAGATTTCCAGAAAATCTCAGGAATGAAATAAGGATATTTTGAAGGTGATCTGGATCACCACCTGGATCCAGGAATTTTTATAAAAGGATTCTTTACTATGGGAAGATGGGGATAAATTTGTCATTAGAGCTTCCAACTAAAAAAAAAATTATAATGGCTTGGTGGAAGTCCGCACACTCTAGTGCTTCTAGTTGATCTATTTACTGTTTGGTGGCATTGCTTGAGATTCTATCTTCTCATCTTACAGTTATATGGTGTGATTTTGTGATACTGGTGCTACTGGTCTTGCTCTATATCTGGAACTCTACTTTGAGAGCACTAAGAGAACATTAAACTATGCATCATTGTGTATTTCTTTGTCTATCAAGGCTAATTTTCCTCTTAATCTGCCTGTTATTTTGGCTGTGGCATAGTGTTTTTGTAAGAAAGTCTCTCTCTTCACACATTCTAAAATAAAATCTTAATTTCATCCAATAGCATTTTATGCATAGGCCTGTCATGGGGCTGATTTTAGAAGGTGAATAGTAAAAATTACCTGGTTTTTATTCCGTTAGGTCTTTAATAGTTGAACTCATTTGTGTCCCGTCTTTCATAATTATACAAACAAAAGTGAATAAAGATTAGTATCATCACAGACGGCTGTCAACCTACCAAATCACTATCTGTGTAGTCCAGGTAGTATTTCTTCACAGCCTCTTTGTATGTGGGGAATTGCAGATGAGCACATTCTTCTGCTTTTTTAATTTTTCCTCCCTCATGTGTAGCATCTGTGCATCCTCCCTTCTCCCCATCAACAGCATCTCCGTCATCCTCCACTCCTCCTATCCTCTCATTTTCTTCTTCTGTTGTATCACAAGGCACCATAGATGTGAGGCAGACAGGCTGAGGGGGAAACAATTAATAAAAGAGACAGTTTGTCTATTATCAGCCCTCTTTTCATTGCAACTTCACAAAGCATCCTTTATTATCATACACATTTCTGGAATAAAGAATGTTTTCAAGCTGTAAAAGTCTGATAAAACATCACATCATTAACTTAAACTGTACTTACAGTACGTCTGAGAATTGTTCGTTTGAGGTAGGAAAAAGTGTAGTTCATCTGAGGTAAGATGGCGAAGATCACCTCACCGAGGATGTCGGCCGACACCACACAATGTAACCACTCAGAGTAAGACATGGACTGCAAAGACACAAACGAACCAATAAAACGTGAGATATTGAGTCAACTGGAACAGTTTATGGCAGAATATATACAGACTGCAACTTTAAATGGAGACTGATATCAATCTAAACTCATTAAGTTGCAAAATGGCTCAGAGTTGTGGGAAAAAAATGACTCCATCATATCAAATAAGAAGCAGGAATCACTTTGAGTCTATTTGTCCAGCTTTATAAGCGAGTGACAGTGATGGCTATAAGATCAAGATGCATCATGGTCCTGTGACTATTTGATCTGGAGTAAAATATTATCTTAAAAATTCAAAGTAAATCCATTTACATATTCAATCAGGACTAAATAAATACTGTGTCAAAACATGATTTTTGGCTTTTCAATTTTTAATTATACCTACACAGCACACTAATAAACCACCCTGTATCTGAATATGTTCATTTAAAAATGTATGGCAAGTATTTAAGCCCAAAAACAGTGCAACAGATTTAATAACAACACAAAGGTGTCCGAAATTGTCGTGCTCGTGATTCAAGGGTTTGCTGAATTTAACAACTTTATGGATAAAGGCTGGAACTCACCCACACAGTGGTACTCCTGAGGATCGGAAAGTAGGAACGCATGTTGTGCTCATAGTAATGGACTCCTTGGGAGCTTCGCCTGTAAAAAAAACCAAACAAAAACAAACAAATGTATAAATAAATATAAAAACCATAATCCTTAATCTTTCTTTTTGGTTTGCCAAGAAAATAATGCCATGAGATTCAATAAGACGTTAAAAAACATCCTAACGTAAAGCTGAAGTAACTCGAAATGTTGAAACTAAACTGGCTAAAGAGGCTAGCAGAGACAATTTAAGGCACAAATTGAGTCGGATTATGAGACATTCAGTATTTTCAGGGCTTCAATCTACTCAGAAGTTCTTACTTCTAATGTTCAGTTATACATGCGTGACAAAAACCTTTAATCTGAACTTGTAAAAATTCTTTAAGGTTCATGTCCAGACAATTTCAGATAAACCAGTCAAAAGACATAAAGCGAGTCCGTAGTTTTACTATTATCAGAAGAGTGATACTTGAACCGTTTCACGATTTAATTATGAATCTTCTTCAGAAGTAACACCAGCACTCTCATTAGGCTGCACTAACTGGTGGGAAGATGTGATCAAATTATACCTCATGACTGAGGTTATGAGTCTAAAGCAACATTACTGAACTTTGGCAGATTTTTGCTCAAAGGCTAATTGTGCATCCCATTGCTCTGATGTTGACTCTTATTCTTTCTTTTCCTCGCTTCCTCTGAACATGTCTTCTGGGGTTTCCTTGCAAAATCAGTCATGGTGGCCAGTTGCTGGCCTGTGATGTAGAACAACGCAGCTGTTACGTGATGCTGCGTGCTAGAAAATAAAGTAGGGAAGTGCGGTTTCTGGTGCAGGGCAACGACGGCTACAGGAATATACATAATGAATGACATCAGAAAGACTCAGAAACACTGAGTTGTAAGGTTGAAAACTTGTGAGCTTTGAGGCATTTTGAGTAAGAGTTGAGCCAGCAACAGGCTACCACCACAGTTGTTAACATCACAAATTTTTTTCTATTAAAAGTAAGTCCGTTATCTCACTTGAGATAATAACTCTTACGCAATGTGAAACACGAAGTTATGAGAGAAGTTTTCTTACGGTACAAAGCTGCAATCTTCAGTGGTCAGGAGCCCGGGTGAATTTAACGGCCAGCAGAGCTCGGTGACCAGATAACGTTTCTGCTCAGTGAGGGGATCACAGAGCCTCCTGAGGTCCCACGTCTTCACGTAGCGGTCCTCACCTGCCGTTGTCAGCAGGTGTCTGGGGAGAGAAAGAGGCAGAGCACAACTTCACACGTGGGAAAACCATGCATCACTTTCCAGGAGTGGAAAAACAGCACTGTTCAAAAGTCTGGAGTCATTCGTATTTCTCCTTATTACCAGGAAAACTTGGACACTATTCTGGTTCATCCTTTGAGTTTGGTGTCTTTTTAATGCTTGAATGATTCATGGGCTGGTGTTAAACAGAAACAAAAAAAAACCCTCTGCAAATGTTCAGGTACAAGAACTGAACTAAAAATATGTTAAAAGCAGTAAATGTCCACATAAAAACTTTGAAACATTCAGAGAACCTGGAGAACTATTCCTCAAGACTAAAAGAAAGTCTGGCAGGATATAAAGAAATAAGGAGTTGCTCTGGACTTTAGAGCAGAAACATAAAAAAAGAAAAAAAGAGAAGCTGAATATGTGAATTTAATTTCAATGCGATGCTTGAAGTGGAATTGATCATTCCTCCTTACATTGATCACATCTGACAGCAGCGTTGGTCATAAAACAGACGACGACGGAGAAATCAATACAGATTCTCTATGTGGTGGACGTGAGGAGTTGGAGGGAGAGGAGAAATAATGACAAAGTGTTCTTCTTTCAGAAAAAAGAAAAGTACAAAGTGTTGAGAAACAGAAAAGTAACGCAGAAGTGGCAGTTTTATTTCTTTCAATAAGGCTGTTTCATAAAAGTCAGTGTTCCAGGTGACATAATGTATCCTCAAGTCTTCTTAAGTCTCTGCTGCCAGCTGGGAGTTTCTTCTCTTGGCAGGATTTTTCATGCAATTTTCATTTATTCAACTTAAATTTTGTATTTTTGCACTAGAAAAAAAAAAAAAAAAAAACTAACAAAGAAAAAAA